>CM021774.1:4153049-4249871 GCA_011076525.1 Nettapus auritus
CCCCCCCCCCCCCCCCCCCCCCCCCCCCCCCCCCCCCCCCCCACACAGTTTTTTAACCTTTTCCTTAATTAAATATTTTTTCCATTTATCATCTCTGTATCTTCTTAATATTGAAGAAGTTTTACAACAGTGGAAGAAAATGTGAACAGTACATCATTGAGGACAAAAAGTAAATTCGGGAGACAAAGAATTGAGTATCTTGACCAAGCAAAAGACAGTAACTTGGAGAGATCAACTAAAACAAAAGTTATGTGAGACCTAGGCAATATGAAGAGATAAGCTGCACGTTCTCTACCCTGGTAGAGAACACTGCTAGGAGCACTATGAAAATGAAAACTTATCAAAAGAGTTGATTACCCTACAAGCAAAAATAGGCTAATTGGATAGACTAATAGTGAAAGATCCATAAAATGTATAGTTTTAGTACATTGCCTAGTGATGCTACAAAACAACATTAGATCTTATGGGACCACAAATTTCTTGTCATTGTAATTTCTTTTATCAACTAATGAATTTTAATCAGAGCAATGTTTGCATAGGAGCATTTACCAATATAGAATTATGTATACATAAGCACATCATTATGAGAAACAGGATAGCAAGTTCATTGCTTAATTACTTAATATAAAGTTATGTTTAGACCAAAGATATAACAAGAAATTAATGAGTTCCCAGGATAGCTGAAAATAATATTAAAATACAATCTGCATATTTGTGTTCCAGAAGTTCTATTTGTTTTGCATAATGTTCAGAGAAAGGCTTAAAACTCAAATCAAATCATGCTCACACAAATCCAACTCAGCTTTAATAACAGTGACTGAAAGCAAACTGATTCAGGGTTTGAAGTACACATAAGAGTATGAAAACATACTCCAAAATTCCCTAAACTCTGTAAATGTATAAAAATAAACTTATCCACTGTTTGAAGTTCCCAGAAGAAAATGAAAACATACTTCAAAATGCTCTAAATCTTGAGTCATACCAAATGGACTGAGCGTATTTCCAAATCCAAAACATAAATTGGAATTCTAATTCCTGAAAAATCTCCCCATTCATTTGGAACCTGTCAGGTGGTTGCGGTTTTGCACTGCTGTCATGATTAATTGACGAGGTCCAGCCTTGCTAGAGGAACTAAAGCAGTGCATTAATCTAGGCCCTGATTCCCCCTGAAAGCAAGTCCTCTGAGTTCAGGGAGGTTGGGATCAGGTTTTCTCTGCAGACACAGCTAAACATACGTATCTCCTTTCTCCATCTCAATACTTACCAGGATAACTGCATTTTCTGAGGGATTCACATGGTTCATGGCTGAGTAATCAATCGTTTAACACTAGATTGTTTTGATTTGGCCAAATGTTGTCATCAATACTTATGTCATACATAGTCAATATTTAATGTTTTTATTTCACAATTATAACCGACACTGTCAGCAGTAAATAGGCCATTAGAATGATGTGCTTCAGTCAAACTATTTGGAATTGTCCGCTATTTAAAGGAGTTGCCTGCACTTCTATTAACAAGCCATATTTAGACAATTATAAACAAAGGTAGAAGTTCTTTACCAGCTAACCCTGAGCAGATAGCACTCTTTCTGATAATAATTTATACTTTTAAAATAAACATTAATCCATAAAGATTTGGTGACTTGGTGTATTTATTCTCAGTGAAACATGTTGCAAATAATCTTGACACAGGTTTCTTATTCCCTCACGTATATGTAAACCATACTTGATCTCCTCCAAGACACTTTCAAATACCATATTCATCTTCCCCCATCTGGAAAAATACCCAATACTCTCAAGACTGTAATTTCATTATAATGTTCAGCTCCTTACGAGCACAAAACCAAAAGATGCACATATATTATAAAATCTTGGCAATTCAGTTTTGAGATATAAGCGATAAAAATTCCTATTTCCTTTCACAGTTTGAATTTCATTAAAAAATATATATATATATATAACAAAAATTAGCCTGTAGTCTACTCTCAAATTCCTCTGAAATCTAGGCCACCAAAAGCCTACTGCCTTTAAAATGAAAAATTCATCAAAAACTGGGATCCAGTCTTTAAATAACAACAAAGTAGTCCAGTAGTTTTATTTTTCAAAAGGCATACCTTTTATCTGAGAGCACATCTGAGAAGAAATCACCGATATGCCTCCTCAGTCGTGGGGCTGCCCATGCTGTGGTAGGCAAGTCACAACAAGGACTCATGCCTCATAAAGTGAAAGCCCACAGGAATGGTGGAGAAAGGTGGTGGTCACTCTGATTGTGATTACTTACGATGAAATGGAACTCAAAACCTGCCTAGTATTTTGGAAAAGCTCTTAAAGCATACAAATACAGGGAAACACAAGGCATTGCAGATGCCCTCATCAGATTTGGCAATTGTTTTATGAATACAGGAGAGCTCCTCTCAGCTCTTCTAGAGCTGATCAGCCACATCTACCAAAAGGCAAAGAAAGCAAGATGAGCTGTTGACCAAAAGGGTGTGAAACAACTGTATGATTTGGAGAAAGGGAAAAAAAAAATCAATCAAACAAAAAAACCTCTAAAGTAGCACTGCTTACCTTAGGAAGCTGCAGTTCTCCAAAGACCACACTTTCATGCATCTAATACAAGAGAGCAGTGGGGGAGTCCTAGAAGGCATACAGACACATTAATGAGGCTTCAGTGGGGGCTCATTAACTTCACCTGATCCTGAAGTTAATTGGCCAAGGTGGAACACTACTCTGACACCACTGTTTAGCCCCACTTTTTGGGATGGGCTACCCTGAGGTAACTTTTGTGTTCAAGAAGTAAAAACATGCTGTTACTTGTTGCTACTATTTCTTGATAAAGCAACTGAAGGCTTAACCCTAATTACTGTCCTCTGGCATGTCACACTTTTCAGCTGTGCACCCGTTTCACAGCTAGGACCACAGAACAAATGCCCTCTCGGCAAGCTTAGCTCATTTCCATGAAAGTTTCCGTCCCTGAAAACTAACATCTGCAGACTGCCATGGCAGTGCCTGCAATCAAAGAACAACCCTCCCTCCTTGCTGCTACCACATAGCCTATTTAAGAGGAACGTTATGATACAAACACTAACCTGAGACCTCAGTCTTGGTTGTCTCAGGGAATCCTGTGATTCTCAAGTGATTCCGCTAGCTGAACGGGACATTACACCTGGGGCAGCTCATTCCCCAGCATCCACTTGGAGTGGCTTGTTCTGTCCGAATTTCACTTGACCAAAACATGATGCTACCTACCAGTCTCATCACACAGAAAGCTGGTTATCACTTTGGTTAAAGTGCACATCCATTAGAGCTTTTGTTGCCTGACCATGCAGGGAAATAATATGTGAACTGTTAAACTTCAAATTGATATAATTAGCTGGCAAAAGTATGTCAATGTAGAATAAGCCATTTCACCCAAAGCATTTCATGAGAGGCAGAGAAAATACAGGCAAGTGATAGTTTCTAAATCCTCTGTATCCCTAGCCATGGTTACTTCCTGATGCTGCTGAGCTGCTTTCTGCGCAAAGATGCTGGGCTGCATTATGCTGAATGTGTCTCAGCCAAGCAGAGAAATGCTTTGTCAAAGCTTTGCAAATCTGCAGTGTGGAAAACCATACACACCTTGTGTCAATATAAAACATCACTGAAACATCGCAGAGAGGCAGCAGGTCTGCATGGCGGATTGTCATTCCTTCAAAGAATCACATTCCACAGGCCAGAGACAAGTAAATCAGCACAGTATCTGCAGCATTCGATGTGGATTCTGGCCTCTGAATCTACTCAGAAGTCTGACCAAAGCTTCAAGTCAACAAGGGATAGTTTTAACTTTACACCAACCTGACTTAAAATGTTTACTTACAATTATTTGCTGAATAGGATTTGTCCAGGATAAAAGACTGAGCCCTTACCTACCACCTGAAGATTTCACAGGCGGGAAATCTGGAGAATGTCTTAGAAGAATTATAAAGATTAACAGTTCAGTATCAGGTTTGAAGTATCTTGACCTCAGACACAGAGAAACAGGCATGAACACAGTCCCAGCAGAGTTTCTATGTTTCTAATTAACTTGATTTTGGAGCAATGGATGCTGTCCAAAGATTTACATAAATAACAAATACAGTGAAAAGTACAGATTTCCCGGGGTGTTTTAATTTAACATTAACTAGATGCATTTGCAATAAAGGCTGAATTAAAAGTCTGTTGCCTTAAAGCAGGGAAACTATTTACAATGAGGAACTTCCTATCTAGAAGGAATACGCCCCAAGAGATTCATATGGCAGCTTGTAACTATTCAACATGGCCAATATTTTAAGTGCCCTTAGCCAGGTCAAGCCCTATGGTACCTTCATCAGTCATTGGTATGAAAATCTGGTTATTAGGTTCCCCAAGGAACATGTATATATTAAATGTTCGCATTAGCATATCCTGCAGGGCCTGCTCAGGCACAGTGTACTGATGCAAACAGAATTATTTCTGAATAAGGCTTCTTTTTCTATAGGTAGCCACTGAGGATTCATATCACAGTTTTCCCTCACAAACCTCACAGTGCTTGGTGGGAAATGGGAAGGTGCCCACAGAAGTAAGCTGAGCTGGTAACATTTGTACTTGGAGGGTCACCAGCAAGAGCAGGGCCTGGCAGAGAAGCCATCGGGGCCCCGAGCTGCGGGATCACGCTGCCACACAAGGACAGGGGGAAGCGCATTGCAGTCAACGGGAGGGCAGAAGAGGTGCTGAATTTTCATACTGATGGGTACAAATAGGCAGGTTTAGTCAGGGGTTGTCTGAAGATTCATCTTTCCCTTCACGTCTCTGTATGTGATTACCATTTTGGCACCTCTTAAATTATTTCAAATCAGACTAGGCCTGTATTTTGCATGGAATATCAGAATGTATCTGGATACACTGAAGAAGTGGCAGTGTATTTTTAATGAATTCATGTAATTAAGAACCAGTTACTTGTCATGCAAAACAATCTCACTGAGCCTGCTTAAAGCCCATGTTCTTTTTCCTGCTTCCCTGTTCTCTATTTATTAAGAACATCTGCATGACGGCAGTTTTTGTGTGTGTGTGCGTGTGTGGTTTTTTTTTCTTTTTCCTCGGGGTTCATTAGTTCCAATTGCTTCTCCTTCATCTGAAATCACAAGCTGCAGGCTGTGAAATCTCAACTCTTCATGATGAAAGAGAGAACATTTGCAATACCACAATTAAAAGGAAGAATGTCTTCTGCTGGAATGAAGCTGCAAACTTTCAAACAAAGTAAAATATTGCACTTAAAGGTATAAATATTACATTTTATGGAGATTGAAAACAAAACAAAACAAAACAAAACAAAAAACAGATCTTTAACCAATGCGGGTATTTTCTGACACTTCCAAGGACTTTTTCTGCAGCTTACTGGGAAGTCCTTCCTCTGGAAATTTTCAAGAACTCCCAGTTTCTCTTTCTCCCAGTGCTTTCTAGGAATTCCACTGCTGTGGTTTAGCAATATTCCTGAAACTTTCTTGGAACACTTGCTGCATTCTAGCAATTCTAGCAAAAAATAAAAATTAAAAAAAAAAATAATCCATGCTTCCCAGGAATCTTCCCAGTGCTTTCTAGAAATTCATCTTCTGCTTTCTAGCAATTAGTTCCCCGCTGTATAGCAATTTCCCTACAACTTTCTAGGTCTTCCCCATCTACACTCTAGAAATTCCTGATACTTTTAATGTTCTTCCTACCTGTTTGTGGAACTCTCACAGGGCATTCTAGGAATTCAGAGGCAGTCTGGGGATGTTCCTTGTGCTTTCTAGTACTTTTCCCCTTGCTTTCCAGGATTAATATTTTTGTTTAATTTTCTATAAATTCCCCTGTTCCTTTATAGGAATCTTTCCATCCTTTCCTGAAGTCACTGTTGGGGGGCAGGGCAGTTTGCTGAGGGAAGCTGTGAGCAACCACAGCCCAGCCAGGACCGTGACCCGTGGCACCTGGTTAGGCCAAGCCGAGAAGGGCTGGGAGAATAGCAGGTTGTGTCAACACCACAGCAAACATCAGACAAAGCCAAGGTAGAAACTTGTGTCCGAAGTCAATGTAGGAAACCCAAATAAGAATTTAGGAACATCAGGGAACTGGGTTTGAAACAGGTACATCTACCTGGTGTAACTCAGTCAGGGACATTTCTAGGATTAGGAAGCACCCTCATTGAATAATATCTGCATTCACTGTTTTGTAAAACAAACAAACAACTAATTAGAAAATCTGTATCCCTGAACAAATGGTGAATCCTCATAGATTTGTAACGTGAGAAATTGTGAAATGTTTGTTTCACAATTTTCCATTTACAATCCATTAAAGGATTTATTTAATGGTGGCATTTAGGTAAAACAGAATCACAGAATCACCTAGGCTGGAAGAGACCTCCAAGATCATCTAGTCCAACCTCTGACCTAACACTAACAAGTCCTCCACTAAACCATGTCCCTAAGCTTTACATCTAAATGTCTTTTAAAGACCTCCAGGGACGGGGACTCAACCACTTCCCTGGGCAGCCCGTTCCAGTGCCTCACAACCCTTTCAGTAAAGAAGTTCTTCCTAATATCCAACCTAAACCTCCCCTGGCGCAACTTTAGCCCATTCCCCCTCGTCCTGTCACCAGGCACGTGGGAGAACAGACCAACCCCCACCTCGCTACAGCCTCCTTTCAGGTACCTGTAGAGTGCAATAAGGTCACCCCTGAGCCTCCTCTTCTCCAGGCTGAACAATCCCAGCTCCCTCAGCCGCTCCTCGTAGGACTTGTTCTCCAGACCCTTCACCAGCTTCGTAGCCCTTCTCTGGACTCGCTCAAGCACCTCCATGTCCTTCTGGTAGCGAGGGGCCCAAAACTGAACACAGTACTCGAGGTGCGGCCTCACCAGAGCCGAGTACAGGGGGACAATCACTTTCCTGGACCTGCTGGCTACACCACTTCTTACACAAGCCTGGATGCTGTTCGCCTTCTTGGCCGCCTGAGCACACTGCTGGCTCATATTCAGCCGACTGTCAACCAATACTCCCAGGTCCTTCTCTGCCAGGCAGCTTTCTATCCACTCATCTCCCAGCCTGTAGCTCTGTTTGGGGTTGTTGTGCCCCACGTGCAGGACCTGGCACTTGGCCTTGTTGAACTTCATACTGTTGGCCTCAGCCCATCGGTGCAGCCTATCCAGATCCTCCTGCAGAGCCTTCCTACCCTCGAGCAGGTCGACACACGCACCTAACTTGGTGTCATCTGCAAACTTACTGAGGGTGCACTCAATCCCCTCATCCAGATCATCGATGAAGATGTTAAAGAGGACTGGCCCCAGTACCAAGCCCTGGGGAACGCCACTAGTGACCGGCCTCCAACTGGATTTGACTCCATTCACTAAGACTCTCTGGGCCCGGCCATCCAGCCAGTTCTTAACCCAACGAAGCGTGCACCAGTCCAAGCCATGGGCAGCCAGTTTCCTGGGGAGAATGTTGTGGAAAACAGTGTCAAATGCCTTACTGAAGTCAAGGTAGACCACATCCACAGCCTTTCCCTCATCCACCCTGCGTGTCACTTTGTCATAGAAGGAGATCAGATTTGTCAAGCAGGACCTGCCCTTCATAAACCCATGCTGACTAGGCCTGATCACCTGCTTGCCCTGCAACTGCCGCATGATGACACTCAAGACTATCTGCTCCCTGAGTTTCCCTGGCACTGAGGTCAAACTAACAGGCCTATAGTTTCCCAGGTCTACCTTCCGGCCCTTCCTGTAAATGGGCATTATATTTGCTAGCCGCCAGTCGACTGGGACCTCCCCCGATAGCCAGGACTGCTGATAAATGATGGAAAGCGGCTTAGCCAGCTCTTCCACCAGTTCTTTCAGCACCCTCCTTCTTCCCCCTGGAAACATGTGAGAGATTATTCTCATACAGAATGATTTCATCATAAATGTAATGTAAAGGTATGGTTTCTCTGATTGTTCTTTCTTCTCTTTACTACGTTGCCTACCTATCTTACTGGTCCTCTTCAACCCATGCACTACAACTTGTTTTCGTCATTCCAGTAAAATTTTTTACCATTCCATGGTAAAAAATAATTGTTAGCATTTCCATCTACAAGATTCTTTTACTTGCTGAGGTTTACAGTTTGTTTGCACAAATATTCGATAGGGTTTTCATTACTGCTGAAACATTATTCAGTTCCTTTGCTAATTACAGACAGCTGGCCAGCCAACAGTTTTCCAAATATGTTTGGTGATTGATTTCAATGAATGCGCTTGGATTCACACACAGTCCAAGTTAATGTTTAGTGCGGGATTGAAAATTAATTTTTAAGTCCTGTCCCAGTATTTTGGGTGTATCCTCACTGCATAATGAGATGAGACACATATTACATACAAGCACATTATTCCTAAGAATTTCTATTACTAATTTTCATTATTGAGTATTTCACATTTAAAAGGTGGGAACCAGTAAATATTTAGCAAGCACACAGACAAGAGAACAAACCTTCCTACACATTGTTTGCCAGCTGCTACACAAGCTGTTGAAATACTCACATATATCATTTTCATTGCTCTGTCAACTGCTAAAGGTGGGACATTTCCCGCTACAAAATCACTACAAAAGCAAGGTAGAGACAGAGTTCTCTCACAGAGAACAGAATTATTCACCACCCCTTGAAATGAAATATACTGCAATCGCTCTTGCAACTCAAACGGTGAAGTGGAAACACGGACTCCATGAACTTACTGCTCCCCTCAGCCAGGTTAGTTGAGACATGCACTAACTCCATTTAAAAGGATGTTTTCAGCTTGTTGAGAGCTCAGATCCCTTGAACAACCTAAGCTACATCTGAGCTCCCCCAGACAATGTTAAGATGTGAAACTATGAACATTCTAATGAAGATTTATTTATTTTTTTTTTCTCTCAAGTTTTGCACTGATTCTGATGGAACTGTAAGTTTCTTTCAACCTCCGATATAAAATGAATGTGGAGTTTCTCTTCAGGGTATGACATACATATGAAAACATAAAAATGTAAATGCAATGCACAGAAAGTACTGATACTTTAAAAATACGTGTTTTGATCATTTTAATGCTATATTCTTGGAGCCAGTTTTTCACACAGGGAGCAATGGAAAGGTGTTTAAAGATGTTTATGTAAACATGGATCACGAGACATTCTCACTAACTTTTGCTTCAGGTGCTCAAAGAAAAAAAAAAAAAAGAGAGACAAAATCCCTCCAATTCAGTACATCCTTATGGCCCTCTAGAAAATGATGGCATTGCAAGCTTTTACTGTTACCAGGCTTTTGCTGCGTTTGCAAAGACAAACAAGAAAATTGCCTTTAGTAAATACGATTTCAAGTTTCTAATAAAATCTCAGTTCCAGCTCTTTGTAGATCAGTCGTACTACCAGACAGAAACCCAGATATACTGAAATCAGTCAAGGAGCCAAATAAGTTATGAAAAATGTCTGCAGGAAGTTGAGATGTCTTCGTAGTGGTCACTTCCTATTTTTCTGAGATTATGGCTCTCCAGCTAAATCACTGACCTACCAAAAATAGTGAAAGTCCACAAAAGCCTATAGACCTGATTTTGGTTTCATTTGCAATGTGGTAAACCAGGGGTAAGCCCAATGAAGGCATTAAGGTGGCACTAGTATAAAACTAATGTAAGTGAATGGAAAATCAAGGCAAGATTTCTACTGAATTTGGTATTTTTCTCTTCTGATTATTTACTGAGAAAGCTTTAAGTATGTGCCATGTGTGTGTGGAGTATCTGTGATACTTTGCTTTTTAATTCTCTGATTTCATCTCCACGCAATCAATCTACATTCTTACAATAGAATTAATGTCCACAAACACATGTGGGTATTTTCTGATGTCTGCAGAATTCAGAAAAAAAGAGAAGCAAACAAAACAATATTTTTGGTGTATGCCCATGCTTGCCAGGGTTTGGAATGAAACATTTCCTTGCCAAGCTCTCCTCTGTTCCCAAGTCAGAAGCAAACATAAAATAATCTAACATAGCTGCCAAACAGATTCTCTTTTTAAATACAATTCATTCTTTGTGTTATAACCCAAATCATTGTATTCAACATGTATCTTCTTATCCTCCATGTTTGATTACACAATGAGCTCCTGGTTTAAAGACCACTGAAATCAAGAAGAATCAAAACGCTCAATCCCATTTAAAAAAAAAAAAAAAAAAATCCATTTAAATTACACAAATGGAGTAAGAAAATCTGATTCAGTGTGGCCTCTTGTGGATTATCAGTGCAGCCCAGCCAGTGGCAGATCTCTGACGGACTGGGTGCTACTTATTTTTGCCTATGTGACGTGGAGCAGGCCATCTCCTATTGCAAACAAGTGCTGGCTGTATTTGGAGAGTCAAAGGTACCTTTTGTTTGCTCTCCGTGTTTGTTCTGTAATTCACACAGAGGCCGGAAGATGGAGGGGTTTCTGTAGGCACTGGGAAATGTCATAAGCTACAGTTGTCTAAGAGCTTGCTCCCTGCACAGCACTCCATTCACTTAAATAAAACTGCACACACCTAACAGCAAGGGAGCTGAGCCTTCAGCTGCACCTTTCTAAATAAAACCCTTCCTCCCACACGGCATCAGTCAGCTGAATGCTGATGCAAAGAACTTTCCAGGAGAGGTTAAAGGAATGACTGTACCCTCTAAATTGCCTTTTTTCTTTTAAAGAATTACTCGAAATTCTGTTTACTGAAATGCATTCTGCTGTCCCTAAATTTTAAGACACTTGCGCAACCATTTAACCCTGATAAATGGATTTCTTAACAGCAAGCTAGGGAAATCTTAGTCTATTTTTAATTAGCAAAATGTATCTTATATAGAACCTAGATTACCTTGAGCATCAGGTACTGCTTTAAAAAATAAAACAAAGCCCTAGTGCCAGAATGGTTACGAGCACCGTAGTACTTATTTTGTCAGATTTCGCAAGGCAGAGTCACAGCTGTGAACTCACCGAGCTGACCTTCCCAGGTAATCGTGAGGAGACACTGCTCACCAGAATGGGAAATGCATGCTTTGTACTTCAGAAAAAGGGTTTACCATGTATGCTGAAAATATGAGATAAGAAAGTGTTCAGAGAGTTCTTTATAAAAAGGGCTTGAGAAAGGAACGTTGCTGGCAGCGTGGCTTTGGCCTGTCCCACTTTAGAGAGCAGGCTCCGATCTGCGCTTTGGAGAACAAAAGTACAAGCAGAGGAATGACCATTCTGCTGGCTATAAAGCCCTGAAAAGTCAAAGAAGATGGACTTCCTTTTTTTCTTTTAGAACTAAAATTAACTTATCCATAACAGCAATTACACCCCTGTGATCATTAGTGAGGTGTTTTATGTTTGTTTGGATTTGCCTCACAAGAAATGCTCAGCCATTTACAATTTCTCTTGTTTCTTCATGTTTCCAACAGGAAACATATGACCTCTCTTAAGAAAGGATGTTAGGAAAGTGAGGAATACTGGGAAGGCTGAAGCCCATCAGTTTGTTCCCCCCAGAGGTGGCTTTTCACAAGCAAGGCTGTTCTAATTTTAAGGCAGGGGAAAGAATTACGGTAGACATAGCACACTTAAAATCATGGTTAATTTACAGGACCTCCTGTTCCTCTCTCCCAGCAGTTGCTAATAAGCACTCTGTGATGCAGCACTTGGTGTTTGGGAAGGGCAGGTAAGCAGCAGCTGTTCCATCTGGGGACCTACCCAGTGCCAACAGGGGGAGGGACTGAAGCACTTGCCATCTAGCTGTTAAATCAGTTGTCTCGGATGCCGATAGTAAGAGTGGCACGGGCCCTGTAAGCCTTTTGGGAAGCCCAGCAACGCAAGTGGCTAACCTGTGTAAAAGCCTCACGATTCCTGGGTTTGCTGTGTAGAAAGCTTGCGTGTGCTGTAGTCAAAGCTCCTATCTGCAACGTAGCCCATCATTTGCGCTGCACAGTAGCACCATCACAGTCCAGAATGAGATGTTGCGAAGATCCCTGCGAGCTCCCAGTTCTCTTCCAGTGTTTCAGCTTTCATTTAGGTGAGCTGATGCTACCAAAACCCATGTAAATAACTCGAACATTGACTTTCAGTACCAGTTAACGTAAATTCAACTGTGTATAGTTTATTCGTGTACCTAAAATTTAATCTCTTTCAGTAGACCTATGACTGATGTGAAAACCTGAATAATTCTTGGGGCAATTTCTGTCTGAAGAGTTCCCAGCTGGACCAACCACTGTCCTGAACCTTTCCTTCCAGACAGCTTTTCCTGCTATAAAATTCATTGATAGCATCTATCGCTTTGCGAAGCATGTTCTATCTTACCATTTTGCCTGGGGATGGATAAGTGTTTTACCCAGTCTTACTCATCCTGAAGAAAGAAAAGCATGACCATATTCTTCTGTTTACAGCAACTTTCAAACTCTTGCATTAATTACACAAGGAGTGGATGTTATGCTCTCTACTGATCCATGATAAACAGCAGTAACTAGTATTCCATGCCAAGTATAGACTCCCAAGGAACTTGCTCACAGAAGACAGCCGAAATGAACGGGTCTTTAAAAGGGATAGATTTAGAAGTTTGGAATGGCTGAAAAACACTCATGTCATAATGAATGAGGTGCAACTGATAATAATAATAATAATAATAATAAAACAACACAAAGATAAAAAATAAAGAGAGACTGAGAGAATCATATTCCTCAGGGAAAGCTTTATAAACAGAGTGGTTTTTGGAAAAGCAGGTTTAGAAGCATAAACAAGGGATCTCCCTGCTGTGTTGAGGGGAACTGTGTTTTGCCTTCATTTTTTGGTCAATGAAAGGGATTTAACCAACTATCTGGCTTCAGCACTGATTTCTTTTGGTAATGGAAACAGCTTGTAAAACCCTGAACATAAGGAGAGTGCCAGCTGATGTCTACAAATTTCAATAAAATACTCAGTGCTGTTATATTTGAGAACTGAATATTTGTCTAAAGACTGAATGCAATAAATTGGTGGCTCTCGTTTATGAAGGATAGTGAAGACTGGGTTGTGCGATGTCCTTATTTGTCCTGCCTGGCAATTTCTCAGTTTGCCTGGAGTTCTTAACCCACAAGTCATTGGTCTTCTGGCTTACAGAAAGTTCTTAGTTTACCACAGCTCTTTTAAATCTTACTGTTCTGTGGTTTCCAGCATTAAGTAATTCCCTGGCCACCACTGCAGCATATTCTGTATGTAAGCTGTACAAACTAATTCCCCTGCCCTATTTTCAGAACACTGATTAAAAGGGAATGACTCAGCTAGCACCCCAACGTATCAAGCACTGGGCCAGAACCAAGCAGCATAATCCTGACCCAGACTTGAAGAATTGGACACATCTGCACAGGCCCAACGTGAAGCCTTTGTTTCTGTTTATAATCCACACTGAATGAAAGAGGAGGGGCTGGGGAAGATGAAAACCAATGTGTGTTTTAGACTCACACTTGAAGACAAATTCAAAGCAGCTTGGATTCTCATTGCTGTGAAGTGGATGCTTCCTGCCCTGCTAAATTTCCTGAGTCCTGCAGTGTTCTCTCTGAAACCCTGTGGATTCACAGCTGCACAAAACACTTCAACCTGAGTCAAAGTCTGAATTTAATTATGTAATTCAACATAGATTAATCCTGTATACACACAGCCCCATCAGCCAGTTCTGAAGTGTCATCAGCTTTTTTTTTTTTTTCCTATCAGGAAATCAGTTGTCTGTCTACATAAAGACACAATTCCATTTTCTACCATTAGAGCTTACTCATTACCAAAATTTTACCGATTCTCATTGAAACTTACTATTTAAAGTAAATGAAGCCAGCAGAAATAAAGATCTAATTCTTAGTGTGCAAGCTTGTTTGACAATATTGTGCTGTCTAGGAAAAAAATATATGGGTTTTCTTATAGAAACTACCTCCAAAAGTTTTCAAGACAAAAACAGTTCTGTTATATATGTTTGGCAAATTTAGTAAGCTACAGTCATATTTTTAGTTGATTATATTTAAGAGCCCTGCATAAAACTGCTCTTAGCAACACAAATTTCAGTATTCCTGGCAAATGCGACTTACTAATAATAAGATGCTGTTTCTGAAGACACACAAAGCTGATGAATGCACCCATGTGAGAAAAATCTCAATTTTCTTCAGACAGGATCTTCTGTGAAGCTATTTTATTCGCGATCGCAATGGCGGGCGTCCTGTCACTCAGGAGTGCATTTTAGTAAATAAATCATAACCTTTTATTCCCTGTTCCCCGACACCTGATCACCTCCCCTGTTTCCTCACTGGCTGAGTACTACAGGTTCACAAGCTACTCAATGCTCCTCTGTACCACATATGTACAATTGTTCTTTTTTTCAACCCTTTAATTTCTCCTTCCTTATGTTTTGAGAACTTGAGATCTTTGTTTTACTGTTCTCACACTGCTCATCCTCTTTTCCTCAAGCTTCTGCCTTATTTTGGAACAGTGAGGCCTTCTACTGTCCACGTATCTACTTAGCATTTCTCCTTATTATGACTACACAGCCACCTTGGAATAAAGAATAATTCTCTACTGCAAAAATACAGCTTTGTTTCTCACACACAGAAAGACATAAAACTGATTAAAGACACTATGTACATCCAACTAAGGAGCAACAGACTTTTCAGATATTGCTGCAATTTGTACTATGTCAGCACGTCATACCACCCAAATTTTACTTGCTGTTATATTCCCTCCAGTTGGACATGCATTAAAAAAACAAACAAACCACTGTTAATTGTTACAAAAATACAACATTTACAAAAATACAGAATGAAAAAGGGAAGGAAACTTTGATACACACAACAAAAGTCATGAATAGCAAAATTTATGCTAAACACGAACCAAATTATAGATTTTTAATAAACCTAGGAGAAAAAGTTTTCAGCAGAACACACAAATGGGAAGTCTTCCCCCTCCCGGCAGCATCAAACTGTTCTGCACACTTGGTGAGAGAAGAAGCACTATCATCCCTATCATCCCACGTGTCTTTCAGAATAGCAGCGTCAGTTGCTGTGTACAGTTGACGTGGTCCTGACTGATCAGATCTGCTGGGTGCTGTTCCTAATGTGTATAACCACAGGACTTGTGCAAACTGGACTTTGGCAAGTCACTGTCTGCAGCATAGGATAGCTCTATTGTACTGGTACGTGGTGCAGTAAATGCTTTCACTCCTGCGTGCTGGTCATTTCAGTGAAGTTATGGAGTGAGATACCTGGCTATTCTGATTTCGAAAAAAGGCTACACAACACAGGTGTGTCAACCTTTAACGATGGGATGTGCTGGCTGACCAATACCCTTTGTGCACATGGGACAGCGGTGAAATCAAAATTCTCCCCTCTAAAGTTTTCCAAATCTATCACTTCTGAGAGAGAAGGAAGAAATGAGACTGTTACAATACCTGTCTTCATTTTCTTCCCCTTTAATCAGAGCTGCATACAAGCTTCTCCATTTCCTGTGCATGGTCAATTCAATTACCTGTCATTAGAAAACACTTTTCAAAAAGCATTACAATATCAAACTCTTTAGTAGAATTCTGCATGTGAAAATGGCAAAACATTTGGTAAGAACAGACCTAATAAAATGCTGCCAGAAAGCCACGCTGAAACAGTTTTTTCCCTGTGTTTTCTCTAGTTTGCAGATAAACAGAAGCCAAGAAGAGTTAGATCACACAGCGGGGCAGTGTTAAATCTGAAATTAAAATCCGGGGTCAAAAATCCTTGCCCACTGAAGTCAATTTTAATATTTCACTGACTGGAACAGGACCCACTTAGCATATTGAAACAGGATTTGCCCTGTGCTCCAAGGATGCATTATGCTCTAAGAGAGAAACGTTTAAAAAGAGCGGAACTTTTAAAAAGCCATGTTCAGGTATTTTTCTTTCAAAATTACATATTTACTTTTATCGCTGTACCTGTATTGGCTTGAACTGACAAATAATAACATCAAATATCACAAGAACTACGGACCCAGGATCCTTTCTATGAAGTCTTCCTACAGATCAGTACTAGTGCACAGGGGCAAACACAGCAACGTAACTGCAACTCCTCGGTCCCAGACTGGCTTAGATGCAAAGTGCAGAGGTTATGGCCAAAGGCTTTTTTCTAGTAGACGTTTACCCATCTGGTTCGAAAGGATGCAGGACAAAAGGAAGAATGCACAGACAAGACAGAGGAAGTGCACAAAATACTAAAAATGAACACAAAAAAGTGCAACCATACCTCTTCTGTACATCCAGTTGTAGTGTAACTGGAGATACAAATCAATACAGTTTGACCCACAGTTATGCTGGCTGCTTCAGTGCTCACAGAGCAAGTCACAGCAAACTTCTTGGAAAGTTGAAATCATTGACTGGTGGTTTTGAAGTGAAGGTGAAGAGAATGAGAAGCACTGCTGTTTTAATGCTGCAGTAAATCTGTGGAGGAAGAGGTCTAGGCTAAGGCTCACGTAAAGGGTTTACCAATGATTTCTCGGAAAGCTCAGTCAAAACAATCAGAGGGCACAAAACAACCAAGGCAACCCAACCCAACAACAAAAACAGCTTCTCCTTGTTATAAATTGTGGCTGTTTTCCCTCTGTGAATCCAGGTTCTCTTCCAGGCTGTACAGTCCTGATCTCAGGCAAACTGCTCCCCGGCTTGGAGCCATGTCTCTGTGTAGCCACTAGGTGTCACTTCATTAAGATTATTTTTCAAGTCTGGGGGCTTCAGTCGTTACAGCACGCAACCTCTTAATTTCATTCCCTTTTTAAATCGTTTTCCTTTTTAAATGAACCGGTAATGCTGATGAATATTTTATCTAATGTAATAGTCATTATCATTCCATATTCCCAAGTCTGAGCTCTCAAAACACGGTGGCAAATTGAAAGGAAAAAAAAAAAAAGTGAAATAATTCCCTTTATTCAGAAAAGTGTAAATGTCATCTAAATTTGGCTACCACATTTGCAGTTTGGGAGCAGTATTTTAGCCCTACAACATCACTTTTGCTTTGTTTTGTAATTCTGTCTCAACTTCGAAAATGACAGGACTGGAAAACGCTGGGCCCTTGGCACGGGCAGGCAGCACTGACAGATTGCGATCGTGTGGTGACTTTGAATGAAAAACATGAAGCCTGAGCTACCGGTTCCCATTTTTCTCTTGCTCAGTTCATACGATGAGTCAGAAATGATGCAGTGGAGAATGAAAAGCAGAGAAATGAACACACTGAGAGAAAAAGCAGTGTCACTTGCAGAGCAGATGGTATAATTTGGCCTACTGCAAGTAACAAAGAGGCTGTCAGGCTCAGTGTTTATGGCTTAAAAGCTCCATGTATTTTATCCTGAAGGTGACAACTCTCAGCTTTCTGATGCTTTTGACTTTAAACTTGGACTAAAAGTTCACCTCTGCTGAGTGTGACCCAGTTTGAAAATGGTTCTCCTGTACAGCCAAATGGAAAGCTTTGCAGTTTTGGTGGCAGTATTAAGGAAAGCTGCTATCAAACCAGAAATAATAATCAGGGGAAGCGTGAGCCCATTTACAAGAGGAGCCTCTAACAGCTTCCTTGCTTGTCCAGCTAGTTTGCTAGCTTTCTATAAATACATCAGGGTGAACAGTAAAAAACTGAGCAGAGAATAAGCTATAAAATATCCCCAACAAAAAGGAGCCGGAAATCAGAAGGTTTTCAAATGATACGGTGAAAATCTGTATCAGCCTCCCGGGAGAGTGCAAGATGCAAGAAACTTAACTCATTACAAGGCAGACTGATACAATAGGCATAGGCAGGAGAGGGGGAACACAACACGAAGTTTGTGCTGACCCAGGGGTTCCCTCTCTCGTCTGTACTCTCACCGGATGACAGCTTAGCCATGCCTATGAAAGAGAGCTGGTGCAGAGATGAGCATTAAGCCCCAGGGCTGGCAGACAACAGAAACAAAATGTCGTGAGAAATTCCAAGGGCTATAGAATATTTAAAAGACATGCAGAATGAAGAGATCTTATGTTGCTTTTATGGTTTATTCCGAAACATTATGCACTTCAAAGTAATGACTGCTAACTCTCTTAGTATGTTAGTTCCACCCTAGCAGCTGTAAACTCTGTTCTAAAAAGTTAATTGTCTTGCGTGCCTCGGTTCAGCTGATTATTCCAGTTTCTAGTAATTAAGATTGCATTTCATGATTCTCAGCCTTATTAAATTAATGTTTACTGTTTTGTATGCTACAAAAATAATACTTGCCATTATTTTAATTAAATTATTCACAAATGGCATTGGTTCCACTTCAGATGTATATGTAATGAGAAAAGGACCGAGCAGATGCATCATTCATCATACATTTTTATGTCGTTGTTTTTTTCTGTTAATTGGAGATACACGGACCATTCACGTTAAATGCAAATCTTTCTAATTTATCTTCCTGCTTTTTGAAAAAAAAAAATCTTCTTCAAACTAAAACAAGGAAATCATTCTTTATTCATCTTTACACCTCATTTCAGGCAATTTTTTCCAGCCCTGCCATGGTTCTGAGTCTCCTTGCCCAGATGCCCTGGTGTGCTGCAAAACGCACCGAGAATAATGAGAGGCTGCTTTTTCTCCCGTACTGCCACACATATGTTCAGTACTGTAGAACAGAACAGGATTAAATCTGATATTCTGTCCTGTTACAACCCCAACCAGAGCGCATCCCAACTTATGTGTATTTCAGTTTATTTATTTTTTTAATATTATTCCATGCAGCCAGAAGACTGACTGTTTTAATAAGGTGAGGGGCCTAATCCAATGGGCCAAATTCAGTTGTCCCACTGAGGCCAAGGGGCTTATCCAATTTATCCTGTTGTAACTGAGCCATTTCTGACTCACACCAGGGAAATGAAGCAGCATCTGGCCCAAAGCCCAAAAGGTGAAATTGTCTGGGGACATTTTCTGTCCTGTAAAACCATCATGTAGCTGGTGTAAAATGAGTTAGTGAGGCTACATGTTCGCTAAAGCCCAGCCCACAATACAGTCTGCTTTGGAGGACAGCAAAATAGCAGTCAGCGGCTCAGGGTGACTTTGTCCCTCAGCTTGTAATTTGCTGAAGGACTGGGACAGAGAATCAGAAGAGCTTTCTCCTGCAGGGCCCGAATGTGACACAGCAATTCACCGTTCCTTCAGACATGGGGGATGGCCTGTCATAGGCATGCACCAAAGTATGACCAAAATTTAAAATAACATGGAAAGCTGTGTCTTGAAAGGATGGAATTACAATTGGGCTCTTCCCTTTCTGAGCACACAGTTAAACACCTTCTGTTATGAACAAAAATACTAACCTTTCTTTGCACTTCTTTTCTTAAATTCTCATTTCCAGTCCGATCTTTAATTTAGGACCAAGTAAAACTTAGCACAACCCAAAGGAACAGTCCAACCAGATATCGGAGATCAGATTGTTGAGAGCTAAACTGAGCTTTGCTGTGGATTTAGTCAAAATGTTGCTGGCAGAGTTCTTAGAGCATGAAGCAGCATCCTGATACACTGAAGATGGGCTTTAGCACAATGTTAATATGCACACTGGATCAACAGATTTAACTTACCAGTGTATCTAAGGTTCCATCTACAACTCATACACCAGAGCTGAGCTCCTTCATTAGAAATGACTATTTTCATTGATTGTGGCTTGTTGGAAGGAGGAGAGGAGCGAGAAAAATGGCCATCTCTAAGGAGTAAAGGCACATACACATTTACATGCCTTCCCTAAGAAGCTACAACATAAAGCAAAAAGAATTCACAAGTATCTACAAATTCTAGGTAACACGAAAATGTATGGCAGACTTTTCATCATCCTGCCACCAGATTATTGCCACAAGTGATGAATGAATTGTACCTTCTACAATGATAACTTATTAATTGCATACTTTTATCTCTGCAAAAGCTCATGAATCTGTCCATACACCTTCTTTCACTGAGCAGGGCAGATATTCTTTAACCAGCTCTCTCCATATGTTTCTGTGTCCAGTTAATTGTTAACCTTTGCTAATCCGCTTTCTTATTTGCTCATAATCACTGTGATCAAGGATGTTAGAAGCACCTAAGGCAATCTGCGTAAAATTTAGCACAGGAGACTACACTGAACATCTGAGAGCAGTAGTGGAAAAGGGGACGGGGGCCAACAACGGAAAGCACCGCTTCTAATATAGGAAATGAGACATTTGCAAAAATTAGAACAAAGAGAAGAAGAGCTGTAAAATCTCTGCTTTTATTGCCAGGCATGTCAGATGTCTTCTTTTCCGATACATTTGGAAGTACAGATCATTGTTACTTGCAAATCATATTCTTTCCAGGTTGGAAATCTTCTGGGAGGGAGGTGCCAATATCCAAGCTTCTTTCCACAAACCAGTCGTTATCAGATCACGGTCAAATAATTGCAGATTCATTTTTAGGATTGTGAAAATGTTTCCTCAGTGATTAATTAGGCCTGCATACTGTAATCAGGGCATGCTGGGTAGTATTTCATTCTAGAATGGATGCACTGATGAAAAATGATGACTCTCAGATAAAAGGGATATATATTTTTTCACATTCTATTACTAATTTCTAGGGAAATCCTACCAGCACCTTTTGCCTTTTCTTAAGAAGAATCTGGAAGTCAGAGCAGGGGGTGTGTTGCCACAAACTCGCCGTGCCTTTTCCTTCCTGGAAAGCTGGAAGCCCTCAGCCTGTTCACAGAGGCCTTAGCCATTTTGTTCCGCGTTGCTACAGCCTGTTAAAGATCAGACTGGTTGTCACAGAAAGTTACATTTGTTCTTTCTGCTTTCTTTGTTGTTCCCTTAAATCAAAAGTAGAAGGCTGTTATTTGTGTTTGCCCAAACAGAAGAGTGCCTGAACTGGAGGAAAAAGGCATTCACAAACAAGCAGGAAAGGACACAAGGAAGCATCCAAGGTCATGTGGCCTGACTGGCGTCATCCTATTTCAGTTTCACAACAGTTGTTTCTTTTATCCATTGTTTCTCCTGAGGTTTTTCTTCAGACCATATGCAGATGAACTCTCGCCAGTTCACTTCTAGCAGAGGTCGGTATGAAATGGCTGCTCTGACCCGCTGTGGTCTGGATCTGTTCCCTCCTGTTATGTTTTGATGGTGGGAGAACAGCCTTCAATTTGACATGCAATGTAAGGTTTTTCTGGCAGTCCATGCTCTGCTACAGTCCACTTCTAAAATTATTTCTCCAGATAGGCTTATGGTAATTTGATGACCCATCAGTGCATGGAAAGTTCAAAATCTGGCTCCCAAAGTCTACAGTAATAACAGTTAATTCTTATATAGTGCATTGTAGCTATATAAGCACTTTATGAGGCAATTTTAGTATTATTATTCCCATGTCACAGACAGCAAAACAGACAGAGTGTCACCACGGCTGAGCCAGGAAGAGAACCCAGAGCTCTGGCTGTTTGCCCTCTCCATGCTGCATTTTGGTATTAGTTACGGCAGCGGTTAAAATAAAACACTGCCCAGCAAATCACTGAGGTAGAAATATTTATGGGGCACAATTCAGTGTAAGCCAATGCATTGCCATCGACTTTATTTGAGTGACATTTGCTTATACCCCAAGCAGTTATTCTTGGAAAGCGAGGTCCGTACCTTGGCAGCGGTCTGGTGCAGTACAGTGAAGAGCACGAGGCAGGAAGGAGAGGTGACTTTGAGAGTCAGGTAACCCTGTTCACAGAGGAAAATGGTCTGCAGCACCACACACAGCCACAACCAGTTGGCTCCAAGTGGCTGCAGTCAGACCTTGCTCAGACACAGCCCAGGGCGTGGGCACAAAATCACCCCGTGGTGACCGACAATGGTAAAATAAACCCTTGGCTCCCGCCAGTAGCGTGGGATTTGTTTTTATGCTTCTTGAAAGTTTAGAGCTGTGCAAGGAGGTGAGTGCTGGAGACAAAAAGTCTTCTCTAGGTCAGTGAAATGTATTTGGCACTGTCTGTAATTAGGGGGGTTTAACTTCACCACGACGTAGGAGTCACGACTGAAAGCGGTGCAGTCCCAGTACCCCCCAGCTCTCCGCTTGCTGTTTGGCAGCAATCTAATTGTGCCAGTCGTGCCATTGCTTGGAGTTACTGATCTCATTTGGATTTGTACTGGGTACAGATCCATGGGCTAAAGCGGGGCAACACACTGGCGTTTAGCTGACAGCACGGCCTGCTGGCAGAGCACGCGGGCTGAGGATCAGACTTACTGTTTGCATCAAACTACAACAGATTCTGATCTTCAGCAAGAGATTTTAGCCCAGAAGAATAGCATCGGTTAAAATAACCCAAATTAAGCATCTGAATCCAAATGTCCAAAATCTGACGCCACTGACTTCACCCTGCTCCAAAACCCTTAGTGTCATTTTTTCACGCTTCTGATCTGGAACTAAGGCCACACGAGGGCAGTACAGGGGGAAGTAAAATCCACAGATACGGATTTAATGATAAACCTGAGTTTCCTGTCTTGTTATGAAATCTGGAGAGGTAGAACAGTGTCGACTGAGTAGAGTGGCCTGCATTTATCCCACTAACTCCAGATAAATATTTCTGTTCAGCCTCCTCTCTTCTCTCCCTCCTTACTTTTTATTTCCTTCTCACCTGCGTGAGTATTCTCTCTGCTAGGGCTGTAGCTCTGAAGCTCTTTAGAGATTGAGACTTCGGTGCACTTTGCTTTGCAAATACACAGTGATTGGGCTCCTAACAGGAGAAAAACTGTATGAGATGTGGAAAGTGATACGCCACGCCTGCACTTTGGAGGGGTGAACATTTTGTGCTGGAGCAAAGTCTCCAGGACTGTGGTTAAACACTCATGGTTTCCATCATATAAACCCAAAATGCAAAATCCCCTCAGAAAGCAAACAAGAGCAATGACCTTGTGTTAGCCAAGCATCATTTTTGCATTATTTCCCTAGACTAGGAAACATATTTTTCAGTACCTCTCAGCTAAGCCCTTTTTCCCCTCAAGCCCTCAGTAGGGTTCATTCCTCTAATTCACTGGCACAGCTGCTGGAGTACTTTTTTTCAAGATGAAAGCAGCCAGAATTCTTAAAATCCTCTAGTTTGGTTTTACTATGAACATGTTCTTAATACATGCAGTATTGTACAAACTCAGAGTACTAATTTAAGTCTGTGTGTATTGGAATGCACTGATCATCTTGCTCCACTATCATCTTTAAAAGATAAATCTCCTAGGATATATTTGCAATATTCCACAATTTATTTGTATTGAATGTTGGTTTCATAAGCAATTCATTATTTTAAAATTGATATTGCCATCACATGTAATTAGATGCAGTGATAAATGGAAGAGGTCTCTCTCAGATCCTTAAGGAAATGTCCCATTTTCTAATCATCACACTCAGCATCCTGTTCAAAGATGGATTTTTATCCATTACATGCTTTTTCTCCTGCTGTGCAATTCTTAGTAAAGCAGAGAATCATATTATTTTATTTCAGCATGCTCTGCATTACTTCCCCTGTATCATCCAGGCTAGCCACAGCTGTGACACTGTATCCCCTAAGAAAGCAAGAAAATTAATGTGGTAGAACATTTCTGTCTCTAAATCCAGGCTGATTGGCTTCCACAGAATTATGCTTTTCAGGGCATTCCTTCATGAGATCCTGCAAAATAGCCTTACAATATTCTCAGTCACAATTGATGCTAAGGCAACAAAGACCACTCCAACTGTTTCTGCATATCGTATAAGCCTTTTTTGAGCAGTGGTTTTGCACCTACCCCTGTATCCAATCAATTAAATCCCATGTTAGGACTTCATTTCTATTTTTGCATCCTTCCAAATTCCTACCTGATTACATGGACCTGTTTTACCGTATGAGTTCCAGTATAGAAGACTACTGTGCATATTTGATCTGCACACCAGCTAATGCATCTGTGGTCATAACAGGAAACTTGATCTATCTCATACACAGTTCCTGCACTCTGCTCTAAAGTCAGCTTCAAAGTAACTTTGTTATAGGCAAAATACCAGTCTCTTTTAAGGGAATGACAAATCAGCCTCTGACTTATAAATGGCCAGGATTTGGGCCTAAATCTTTTCTGTCTTCTGTCTCTGATAGTTTGCTATAATTTGAGAGAGCCAGTTCTGCTGATTTTGGGTACACAAATGTTACGGTTGTCTTATACAGAAAACAGCATTTAGCTCATAATAGAGGCCTGTATTTTTAAAGTTAAAAAGCCAATTCTGAGACCCTGTCCCGGATGCCTAAATGCATATGTGTCTTACTTATAGAGGGGATGTGTATTTTGGCACATGAATGTAGTACACAATGATCTTATTTAGCAACATTTTTAAGAACACGCCGGTTTTGCAAAACCAAGCACTCAAATACGTGACAGAGTTGTGCCTTCTGTTGAAGAGGACGTACAACTGAGAAATGTTAGCTTGTGATATCTATTCACTGTTCCTGAGGAGTGAATCTTCATTAGTCTTTTTTCAACTTCTTACAAAAAAAGCTTGTGTTAAAGTGGAACGTATCAGCAAGTAAGGCACAAGGTAAGCACTTTTTTTTTTTTTTTTTTTTAATGTAATGAGAAATACCTGGTGGTCTGGATTCTGTTCAGACTTGTTGGTGGTTTTTTTTTTTGTTTGTTTTGTTTGTTTGTTTGTTTTTCAGAAATAATAGAAATGAAGGCTTAGAATTAGATTCCTTGTTATAAGACTCCTGGTCACATATGACTGAGAGTATTTGTGAAAACACAGATTGGTTCATATGAGAGGTTTGGGAATCTACGGTTAGTTTTAATTCCCAGGTTCAGTCCTTCAAGTCAACAATCAACAATTGACTCGCTCTCAGACCCAAATATTGCAGAGTTTGCTGATTTCCCTATGTGATTAAGATGTCTGTGTTCTATTGAAAATCAAAATGAGAACCTGTAATTCTGTTGAAATTGTTAGTAATGTACTCACTGTGTTTACTAAGAGTTTTTTGTATTTTCTTGTAAAGCTCTTTCCTGATAGATAAAGTAATAAAGTCCAAAATGAGAGAGAGGTAAATGCTGTTCAGGCACCATCCTAAAGATATTTTGTAATTTTAAATATGTAACATTGTGTTCTGCCATCAGTGGATGGATACTTGGCAAGACTGACTAAAATAATTGTTGAAACAGGAAAACTAGTGATCATTTAACAGTGCAAAACGCTTCTAACATGATTCAGAGCCTGTGGGAAATGTGATATGATTGGTTAATGCTGTGTCTGCCAATTAAAGCTAGTCAAATTATTCAGAGCAAATAAAGTCTGCTGAACAGTGAACCTGCTTTACTCATAGCAGACTATTCAAAGATGACTTTTATTTTTCTAAACACACTTTTTGTTCGGGTAAGGATTAGGAGACCATCCACAATGGTCTGCAGCCTCTCTGGCTGCTAAAATGCACAGTTTCTGTGATTTTTTGCTCACTGCAGTTCCAGGACCCTGTGCCAGTGGATTACAGCACTGCGTCAGGACCTCACCAGCTTTCTGGAGAAGGTCCTTTTTTCTTAGCTTTGCTAAGTACTAAACTGACTTTTATCCATTTAAAAAGATATTTCAGTGGCAGCTTTGGTGCTGGAATAAATTTCTGATTTTTCCTGACCATAAGCCTGCTACTCAGTGAAGGAGAAAGGAGCTGTTTACACTTAGCAGAATGGAAGAATGGGAACCCAGCCTTGCTTTCTACTTGTTTAACTCAAGTTACTCAAGAAATAAACCTCTCCAGCACAATCTCTACTTCCAGGCTATATGAGAAGATCAGCCAGTGCAGCCTTCTACTCCCAGCACAGAGACAAAAATTAATGAAAGCAAGGTCTTTAGGTGAAAATCTATTCCTTGCTGCGACTATAACCATTCTGTGAATTACCAGGAATGCTTTTTTTGTTACGTGGCTCTCCCACAATTTGAACAGGTTTACATAAATCATTTTTTCACTTCACTGTCTGTGTATAGACGATTCTGTTTTTCAGTGTAGTGTGAAGAAAAACGGGTAAAAGCCTCTTGTTCATATCTTACACTGCCTCAGTCTTTCCTCACCTTCCAGGCAGAGTATGGATCTTTTTAAAGAAGCTGCAACATGATCAGAAGAAAATCCAGAACCTTAGGAAACAATGCATTGAATCTCTGAAAAAGTTTATCAGGTTTCTCAACTTTTTTTTTTTTTTTTTTCCTCTACCTCAGAAAACAAACAAAATGCAGCCTGCCAGCTAGCCTCATTTTATAGGAGCAGGTATCCCCAAAGCACTGCGCCTCCTATTTCACGTAAATCTCCATTCTCCTTTTGTTTCCCATATTGCTCCGCAATTTTCAATGCTTCTCAGTGAAGGCACCTTTCCATGACAGTCAGTGGCCATCAGCTTCCCAGCCCATGGGCATACATTCTCTGTTCCCAAATAGTAATAGTCTCTTTCCTTCATCCAGCTGCATCACTGAATGCCAAGAGTTTCTCCTGTTCAGAGAACACATTTCAGCTCCCACACATTTTGGGTTTAAAATGATTTTGATGCTAGTATTTATATATACAGCACCTTTTGTCCCAAAGCACTTTAAACAAAGGAAAGATATACATGCTTTGCCCAGAGGTCATTTAATCCACCACGGCAACGCAGCCACCCATAGCTTGAAATACAGCAACTGTTAATAGTGCCTAGCAATATAAGAGCAGTTTAGGTCAGCAAATTATGAACGCATTTGTTCCCTATGAAGCTGTTGCTATAATTTAGGAAAGGAGTAAGCAGAATAATTACGCTGTTTGGAGTTTGGCCAGGAGACCAAAATTAACAGCATTCAGACTTTAGTAAAAATATGCAAGTGTTTAAAATGGCCACAAATTACATGGACCTATGTTTTACATTTAATTTGAGAGATGAATGAGCAGGTCGTTTTGCTGCCAATGGGTCTGCCTCCGAGCCTTTTAAGATAAGTTCTTTCTACTTTGTTTAACAAAGATTCTGCACTCAACATTTCTTTTCCTTCTATACAAAATGCCTTGTAATCCCTCAGTTATAAAACCCATGCAAAAATGTATTGCAAAAATGAAAAAAAAAAAAAAAGCAGTCATTACATTGTACTGTGTACACTGAAAAGCTTTAATTTGTTTTAATATAATAATCTTGTCTTATGCCCAAGAAGAAGACCAACAGTTTTCTATTGAATTGTTTCAGGGCTAATTGGGCTTCTGCTAGGAGCTTTTACTTCTACTTGCTTACCAAGACAAAGATTAGGAAGAAAAGCATCCTTTGCAATTTTAATTTGATGACTGGCTGGGGTTCTGGATGCTCTAAGATGATTTGGGGTTACCCCAGGTGAGGCATTATTTCTATTCCTGCCTCATGTGGAACCAAGAGTCTTATGAAAATGTCCATCGAGATCCAATAGAAGGAAAGGAATTGGCAGCTATGAGGATTTACTGTCCTGCCTTCAGGAGTAGTGGACGAAGGTGTTCACCCACCAACCCACCGGAATGCAATGCAGTCAGCAAGGAGTTTATGCTCTTGAGAGAACCTAAGTCACGTATATTCGTAGAGATTAGGAAGGAATTTCCACAGGAGGACCACTTGTTTTCTTCATCGCTGTTTAGACAGATCTTGGTAAAAGTTAGCATATACTTTCTACCAATTTAAAGATATGAACCCCCCAAGTGAGTCCAGAATGGCCTAGATCTTACTCAAAGACTAAAAGATGCAATAAAGATGTAGTCTGGAGCTTCAGGGACACAGCTGCTTTTCAGCTGCAGGCATACAGCCTGAAGACTGGTGGGCAGTGAGCCTTGGAAAAGGAAAAAGCAGGAAATCCAAGAGGCCAGATCTCTTATTTAAAGGTCCTTACTGTAGTTTCTGATACCCATGCACAGGACTCTACCTGCTTATGTAACACAGAATAATGCAGAATCCCAGCCCGACCGCGCACAGCATGGTGATGGTAGCATGCCAGCTATTCCCCTGTTGTGCTTCCCAGTCATACAGACAACAGGAAATCCTGGGCCTCCCCTGCCACCGCTCAACCCCTTCACCAGGGTATAGGGCAAGGGCTATTAGCCCTATTAGGCCATGAACTGAAGGCTAGGCTTCAGATGGTTTTGTGCCAGCACACCTTTATTGGGCAGCTGCTATCCAACGTGTGTAAGAAGTGTCTGAGTCAGAGCTGGCAAATAAATACTCTTGATACGAGCACGAACCAAACATATAGTTATTTACATAAGCAAAAGCCCCAGTGCAGACACAGTTGTGTGGAGGTTGTTGTCTTTTCTGGGAAGGCGGGGAGGGCGGGGGAAGAGCATCTCGCCCACAGTACGCAGGAATGTGCTGCGTCCACATTTGTCACACAGTCTTTGCTAAGGGCAGCACACCAAGACTGGTGCACCAGCAAAGCTTCCTGACTGCAGACGTAGCCAGGCCTATAATCTACGTTTGATCTTGGCAGTAGTCTCCCACTGACATAATTGATAGGTCTGGTCTTAAGTCATGGATTTCACAGAGCCTACCATTTACACTCTGACCCATAATTATATTTAGATTATACACACATCTCTTCCTGCTCAGGGAATAAAAGGCTGCACAGTACATCTTTCAGGAAGACCATAGAGACTCCACACATCCATCTCTAAAGACAAAATCCTTTTTCAAAGCTTTCCATCATGTTCTGCAGTAGTTATTAATATGTAGCCAACATCCTATACGTATCATACACAGAAGACCAGGGAAATAACGACGATATGATTTCATTATCCAGGTGAAAAATGTCTTTCCTTAAAGCAATCTAGTTATTGAGGAAGTACTGCATGTTATGAGATATGACCAAGATATTTCTTTCATCAAACATAATGAAGCTGGTGCAAGCAATGCGAGACTTAAAATCTCTGTGACTTTCCACCTCAGGAGGCCAATACAAAGCAGAAGGCTTTTTCAAGTTATTTTATTATAAAAGCGGGTGAGTGATATGCATGCTTAAAACACGCGCTGAGGGAATGAGAGGCTGCAAAATATTAAAGTAACCCTAGATCACATTAGCATAGCTTTGATCGGCAAGAACAGTACTGGCAATAAACTTTAGCTTTGTACTGATTTTTTTTTTTAAATTTTACCACAGTTTCTTGTAATATCCTTTGTATACCTAATCTTAACTTCAAATTCAGCATGCAAATTGACCCACTTGTTTAAGTCTGGTCCTGATTTATACAAAAAACACCTTCTGTTTCTTCAAAGGTTGACTGCCTGAAGTCCAAGAACTGTAGTCAGAGGGTGCTATTTTTTCGTTTAAAGTTAGCAGTTGAAGCTAAAAGCTATGATACGTGTGTTGCCTAAACTTCATATTGTTATACCGTAGCAACCCAGAAATCTCACCATATAAAATCCCTAATCATTGTGTAATGAAAATATTATTTGTGGAATTTTAAAAAGGCCATCTGAGTTGCACCAGCGAAGGAGAAGGATCAGCATTTCTTCAGGTGAACCAGAGTGCCTGCCCAGGGAAAAGAATATACTCACTTCTGAATTTTTTCATTTTCCATAGATCTGAGTTTCTGTCACTCAAAATAGCACAACACATCTTGAAAGAAATGGAAAAATATACCTATTTCCCAGAAGGCATCATACTGACCGCTGTAGCTCAGATATTTTAAATATATATATACGATATATATATTGCAGTAGTTCCTCCCTTGGCAGCCCAAATTTTTAAGGAATTTTATTTGCTTTCTTCTGGGACTGAAAATTATTTTCCTCATGATTCTTTCTGTTCCAGAAAAGGATCATAACGGCATTTTGGTGTTGTTTGAAAAGGAGGTGACTGGATCTCCACACAATAAATGCCTATGCTATGAGCTGCATCCTCAGGGCCTGCCCTGGAGGTGCCACCAGCTCGGAGCCAGTGAGCACTGAAGTACTGCTCCATCTGGTTGTACACCATTACAGCTCACGTCTCTAGCTGCCTGATTTGGTTCATTCCTCGTGAACGAAGCTCAACTCATGAAAAGTCAGGTTTTCAGTGGGCTTCCTTCCCTGCAACCACCAGTCTCAGTGCACCCACTTTGCCTGGGTGAAACCATAGGCACTAGCAAAACTGAGCAGCCTTTGAGGGAACCACTTTCTTCCAGAAATGGTAGTATACGTGGCCATCTTACACTTCAACTTTCCTTACTTGGTACATTAGGAAACTGTCCACATTGTACAATGTCAGCTGCTATCATGACCATAGCAACTGGGCCCTGTAATTCATCACTAGTAGCTATCACCAGAAAGCCAAGTGCTTAATGTAAAATTGCTTGTGCAACTTTGATTTAGCTTATCACATGCACTGAATGAATGAGGAAACATTGTCTAAATCCTTATTTTCAAATTATTATCTAAATTCTTTGTTGTCATATTCTGTTGTATTCATTTTGGTAAGTGTTTAATTTAACATCAGGTAATTTTTTTCTTCCAAGCAATGGGATCATCTTCTCCCCAAAGCAATTCCTTTTGCCTTCTATTTTGTTTTGTGTTATTTTATAAAATAAAACCATCCCCACATAATCCAGACGGCTCCAGTAATAGCCCCCAACAACGTACAGCAAAATAGAGGGATACATGGCTCAAAATGTAAACCAATACAAACCAAATACTCTACGTCCAAACCTTAGGTTGTCGAAATTCTGATTGAAGACTGCTGTATGCAGAACACTCGATAACAACACTGACAGCTCTCTAACGACAACAGCACTAGTCACCTGCCAGTGATATAGCCTAGACATGTTTTGTTCTGAGATCTAACATGAATATAGTTATATCCTGTAATTCCAAGTAAGAACTTAATTTCTTCATGTATTTTGTTCCTCTCAAAGGGAATAAATATTACAATGCATGAAACTAAGTCTTGAAAAAGTGAAAAAATTGTAAAGAAACTATCTATATCAAAAAAGAATCTGGAAATGACACCAGTTCTTAAAGGTGGACCAACTTTGCCTAATTCTAAATGGAAAACAAAACTATATGTAATGGTGCATGTTTAAACATAACCTTTAATCCTCCCAAGAAGAGCGATTCGCCTGGAAATTACCCTATTGCCCAAATTATTGTGTCCGCTAATTTTGAAATTGGTTATTTTTAGAGGAAAGGGACTGGAACTGCATTAAAATTGGGAATACTCAGAACCTTTGAAAGCCAGAACTGTGGGCATGCTTTAATATTAAAGAACTATTCATAAAACTGTGATTTTTAAAAAATGTTCAGGGTTTTTGCTGCTGTGAAATATTCTAAGATTAATTCATAACAAAAAGCATCATAATCTAGCTGGAATCCCTAGGGACACTTCTAATAGCTTTTATGCAGACTTCTATTTTTTCTGTAAAAATAATATGGAGAAATTCTGCACCCGTTTACAATTTTACATTGATATATGATCTATAAAGAAATAATGGCATCCCAATTTCTTGATTTGAATTTATTATTTCTGCAGGAAAAAGGAGTGGGAAAATATTATATCAAATATTCTGATCAATGCTTAGCCTTTAACTTTGAGTAAATGACTCATTTAATTCCTGGCATTAACTTATGTCTTCATAAATACGACATGGGCAGGCAAAAATTGAGGTACCATTCTGAGGAATTTGCTGCTGCCATTTGGAGACTGTGATTTCAGAACAAGTGGAATTCAGTTTTTATCTTTTTGCGTTTACAAAAACAGATGCATTTAAAGCGTAATAAATTTTGTAGGATTTCACATGGTAATTTCACTAATATGGAATAAACAGAGTGGAGGACAGAATTCTTTAAGAATCAGGATGCTATCTTGTAGTTAGAACCACAGTAACTTCTTTCGCTAAAAAGAGAGAGAGGGGGAGAGAGAATAAAAATGGTCCTGTAGTTGTATAAAGAAAAACCTCCCAAATGTTTAGTTACAAACGGAGTTTTAAATATGTTCCAGGTATCAGATTTTTGGTACTGAGCAGTGATGTATCTTTATTAGGCCTTCTGTATCAAAATGAAATTATAAATAATATAAATAATATATATATAAATATATTATATAAATAATATAAATAAATATAATAAAGTATGCACTTGTGTAATGCACCAGTAACACAAAACCACGACATATGATGCAGTCTTATTGCACTTTTCATGATGCAGTTTCCCAGAGTTCATTACATGAGACACATATATGTAATTCAATGATATTTGAGGAACAGTATATTGAAGTAGAATGGTTTAACTAAATTCAGTAGAGAGTCTGACCTAACAAATTTACAATGCAAAGCATTTATCCAATACATTGCCAAAGTTTTGAAAATGCTTTATTTAGCGGAATGGTTTTCAATCTTAGACTCCCCTGTCTTATTTTCTAGAGAAGGTAAAAGTCCTAGAATAGCAAGTGAATGAGCTTATTTTTCTCAGGCACCTTTTGTGACATTTTGTAATTGCCCTAAACATCTGCGTAAGTGACCGTAGAAGGATCATTCTCTTTCAATGTGGTTTGTGTGCCATTGCATGCCTACAATTTCAGGTTATAGAACATAGCTGAGGTGCTTACCTGAAGCTGATCTAGAACTTGCATTTTCAAATGTGTGTTCCTGCACTGCCAGATTAACAAGCTGTCAGGCGTACGCTGCAGAGCAGATTGGACCATCTGTGAGGGAATGTGCCAAGAAAGGTTTCTATCCAATAGTCCGAGTTCTTTCTCCGCAGGAAATTTTGGTACAAGATGCCAAATGGAATCTGGAAATTTAAAAAAATAATAATAATTTTGTTGTTATAATTAGAACAGAGAAAATAATGGAACACACAACAGGGCACTGAGCCCTGCTTGAACTAAGCTAGACAAATTTTGGGAGGAAGAGGATAGCTAAGTAGTTCTGTGCTGGTCCTAAAGGTGGTGGGAGGGCACTGCAAGCCAGCAGTAGCTGCTCTGAGCTTCGTGCCACGGAGCAGAGTGAAGGAACATGCAGACATAGGGGTACAGGTCCACATTGCTGCAGCTAGTATGGGGTTAGAAAGGTTTGCATTCCATGGATGAGGCCTTTGCTCATGGGCCTCCTCTTTTTCTCCAAGGTAAATGCATTTCAGACTGCTTACCTATTCCCCGATCACCATAAGCCCATCGGTCAGCTTGATAGTTTACCAGATCAACACCTGTGCTTTTTCTCCCAACTTACTCAACAAATAACACGCAACTTCCTATAATTTTGAGAAGGACAACTATCATGCTCCTCAGTAAGAAGCCCTACAAAAAGAATCAGGAAGCAGAGCAGATGCAGGGAGCCTGTGTGTGAAGCAGTTTGGGTTTGTCATTGGTTGTAAGAGCAAAAAGCCTCAGGTTATCTGCAGCGGGTGATGAGGACGCAGACGCTCCTTGTGGGTGTCATCGTTCATCTGTGAACAGAGCCACAGCACACCTCACCCTCCACTGCCAACAACCAGTCTTTATTCCAAGCCCACAGAAAGCTGATCAGCCCACCAGACCACAAAAGATAGTCAACACATTTCTAGAGCTAATCTTCCTTAGAAAGAAATGTGCAGGATCCCAACAGGTACGGGTGGGTGGTGGGAGGAAGCAAGGCCCCTGTGCAGAGGAGCAAAGCTGAGCAAACAGCGCTGAGAGCCTGCCCTGGTAACGTGTGCGGTCTAAACCCAGGAACTTTAAAGTTCTTGATGTGGGAACATACCACTGTGTGGGAAAATGTATTCTGTTAACATTTATGTTCGTTTAACAGGCACTCATTTCAAAGTGAGTTCTGAGATACAAAAATAGCAGAAATATGCAAGGGAAAAACGTTTCACGTTTTTCTTAAGCCTTACTCCCATCTGCTAGATTGAAGTATTCATTTAGATGCAGAACTATTCCTTTGACTTACATAGCACCTTTTCTCCAGAAAATACATTGTCATTTACAGAGGATTCATTCAGCCTCACCACATTCTAGACAAATAACTACCACTGAACCCCCCTTGTCAGTGGGACGTCCGAGCCAACGGAAAGTTGAGTGCATTACCTATGAGCTAACAGGAAACCGGGAGACAGAAAGAACCCAGATCCAAACACCTGTTTCCTAATGTATTTGAAACACTGGGTATGATGTTATTGTTCATGTTTTTCAGCTGAATGTCGCCGAATTGTTTAAAGACATCTCTTAACAGGCAACAGAACAGTGTAGAAAAAAACAAAACAAACAAACAAAAAAAACAGCTTGAGAAACCAAAAGGCTATTTTCTATTTTTCCTTGCTTTTTTCTTTCCACTCTGTAAACAATATTAATGGTGGCAATCAACACATCTGCCTTGGGCACACTTTTTACCAGCTTCGCCTGATGCTACAGAGGACATCGTACAATATTTTTATAAGTCAATTCCTTTTAACCTTTAAACAATGCTACAGTGAGTGGGAGACATATACAGATGGCTTGGAAAGCTCCTTCTCAGCAGAGCTTGAAATGTGTCTCACCTGTGCCAAGGAGGAAGTAAAGAATAAGGGACAGAACTGCCGGTAGATAAAGATGCAGGCAGATAGAAACAGTTCTCAGCGGCAGAGTATGGGAGACAGAACAAAAGCAAAGACAAATAGCTGGAAACTACAATACTCACTGTCATGCTATTAGATTTTATCATTAATAAATATTTTTAAAAAATGCATAAGAACAGTCCTTAATGACCTGCTGTAGCTGGGCTGAAACTTTTAATGGTCTTTCTGGAGATGAAATCAGGCTCCTCTTCCCCTTGCTATTTACTAGAACGATACAATAGCAGAGACTTTCAGCACCTTGCACCAGTGGCTGTACCTGCACCACATCACCCCATGCCAGGAAAACACATCCATGGCTAGCCACAACAGCTCGATGACAACAGCATGCAAAGTGACTGGGCAAAAAGGAATGAAGGACGTCCTCCCAGTACTACATCACACTCTGGGGCAATCTCTGCTGTCAGCATTGCGAATACAAATCCATCCGCCCCGGTGAAACGACTCTGAATTACACCAGGGTACCTGAAAGCAGAACCTGTATCTCATAAATGGACCTTTACTGAGAAATCCTACACCAGCAGATTTTAAGCATGTGCCTATTCTTAAGTAATTTAATTGAACTTTATAGAAATTGCTACATAATTAAAGTATTTGGATGAATCAAGTACCTAAAGACCAAAAAAAGACTGAAAATGAAATGTCTCCAACCGTATCGTTTCTCTAGCATCAGCCACAGTGAGACCGCCATGGTCATGCTCAGGGACCCTCGTAGTGTTTGGAAAGTAAACATCTAAAATGCCGAACTAGTAGAAAAGCAAAACCCAAAATCACAGTTAAATGGTGATGACCATTTTGCAATGTCCTAGAGCTTTATTTCTCAGCCTTCAAGAGCAGAAAATAAATTGTATTTACACAACTTTAACACTTGGAAGAATGGGAAGAGGATCAGTGAACTGCAGCTTACATGAGGGATTCATTTACTTAATGTCTCTGAACACTGGTTGATGTGCTCAAGATGAGAGGAACCATTATAACAGCCCTGCCTGACTGCTGCAGAGTCCTCGCTTGAGCCAAGGTGGATGTGCTCAGGGCTAGTGAGGTTCTTCCCCCAGTGGGTGACAGGATCCTGGTATTCCCCTCACGGTAAAAAAATGTGCAATCTTAGCATCAGGAATCTACTTCTTGCCTGAACACCAAAGGGTAGAAGAAAACAGAAGTTAAAATATTAGTAATCCCCAGATCCCTAAGCCTTTAAAGTCGTATATCCAATGCCGGCATCTAGGTGGCTGAGAAAGGAAAGTCGACATTCAACACTGAATAAAAATGCCTGTAGAGTCTTGAGTTGGTTTACACAACAAATTGTGTCCGTGTTTGCAATGCATGTTCAGGACAAAACTACTGTTACGCTCGGTGCTTTCTCTTTTATCGCCCCACCAAGTTACAGAACGACGAGCTTTGCCACCATTTGAGTGGGTCTGTGGCAAGTGCCTTGGTTATTGACCTGTGGTGTTCGTGCAGCACTCACCCAATCACTCAGCAGTTTGCCTTCAGCCCTTTGCTCAGCTTCCTCTTCAAGCAAAAGCACTTCCCAAGCAGTTTGTTGAACAAAAGCTACTTAAAAGCCGCAAGCACAGACTGGTCATTTGGCAAACGATACTACGGTTATGCAAAGGACACAATCAGCCTTTCTCCATCTCCACTTACGTACGTAGCATATGCTCAAAAGCTTGTTTGTGGTGCACTTGGCTGCAACGCGTGACTCCCAGATGGAGAACTAGCTTTGTCTTATCCCTGTTGCCCCCATAAAAGGTTTCCACAAACAGATCAAGGAACATAGTTAGAAAAATAGAAAGTGGAGGGAGAGAAAACACCCCAGTGGGTCTTCCTTTAAATTACATGCCTACTTTTTTGTTCTATTCCAAAAACCCAGAAATTAATACCACAGGCAGAGGGTGGATACAAAAGGCCTACTGAATACCAGAATTTTACTAATACATTTTAACAGGAAACATCTGTGCTAAATTCAGTGTTTAATAGCTCTTTGTATTTCTCATCTCAGTTGTGGTACTTCAGCACAGGATGCTACCAAAAACTTGTTTGAATTCATAGCCACAGTCCCTTCAGGCACAACACTGATTTGTTGCCGTGAATCACTTCAGCAAGTATGGACTTTGGAATCATTTGGAATCAATACATGTAATCAATTATCCTGTGGTTAATCCAGGAGACAAAGATTTTCAGCTTCAGAAGTAACAGAGAAACAAGAATTTCAATTCTTGCTATTTTCATTTGCACGTCAGTGAACAAAGTTATTAGTGCTTTTACCATTCAGTAACACGAAACTTCCCAATCGCGGTAATCAGTCTCTTCAGCAGGCTGATTTCCAGCCTACATTTGTCACTGAAATGAACAAGAGATCATTGAGCACTGAATTTGATTTGTTACAACACACAGGGAGAAAATTTCAGAAAGGGATAGCTGCTTCTAGGAAACTTGTTTCTCATATGAACTCACTAAAATAGCTACCATACCTCTCCACACAACCACTACTTACCTTCCTTTGCTTTGACAAGAAGAATGAGGTACATGTTTTGTGTGCATCATCCTTTCCCTTGGTAGGTGAGGTCTGGTTCCAATAAAATAGCAAGCTGTTGTGGGACTGAAGGGCCCAGCAGCGTTCCCCAACCAACAGGGAGGGAAGGGGAACACAGGAAGCAAACGGACTGCATGGACTAGCTAGAAACTAGCTAGGAGCATTTTTCATTGTCTGAAGGGTTTTGTCGTTGGACTTCTCTGCCTTTTTAGCTGGTTTCTTGTGAACTGAACAGGAATTATTCTGACAAGACGTATGTGGGAAGATACCACCAGTCCGCCCACCTCCAGCTTGACTGGATCTTCATCTTCGGCATTGTGCTCACTCTTGTGTATTGAGCGTATGTATTACTCAGCCAACCACAACAAGGGTAGTTAACTATTACCATCCAGACATACATTTGGTCTGCTCATTTTAAGATGTCAACTCGTACTTTAAGTGGTTGGGGTGTATATATTTTTTTACATTTAAAATAAATTTGTTGCTCATGAAAGAGTCTGAGATTTGTCAGTGTGAGAGAATAACGAGTGATCCACGCTTACGCCTGGCAAAAGCTTTTTCTACGCTTTCCCCTAGGTATCTGAAACATAAGCTGTAGATATTGCTCTGCTTATTACAAGCTACAGTCTGACAGCCATATTCTTTAATGGTGCTCATTTGCTGAAGACTTCTGGTCGCTTGGGATGCCAGTCTTAGAAACAAGATAATAATAAATGCCACCTAAAGATAAATGCCACCTTTAGAAATAAGACAACGGAAATTTTTAGATATGTTCATCTTACTACAAGAAATAAGCATAGGCTTGTGCCTTTTCCAGAAGAACTTGCAAACAAGCATAACCTTTATAAAATCCAACCCCGTGGAGCACATCTCCCATCGCCACAGCAGAAAGCAGACTGAAAAACCACAATGTTGTTTCAAATTCCCTTGTTACACCTACAGAACTACCAAGGGAAAAAAAAAGCAAAAAAAAAGCAAACAGCTGATTATACAATCTGCTGACATAAATCCCATTAAAAATATCACATTGCTTGTCCCAGATCAATTAAGACTGGTCAAACTGATTCAAAAATCTATGCCAAACAGAACATGAAACTGAGCTGAAATGTTAAGGCTCAAAAAGGTTAAATACTTCCAATATTGCTTTACTGCTTCATTCTTCTGTCTAGCTCCAGACATTTCGGAAATGAAAAGCTCCTGGAAATATTTTCAGGCAGTTTTTCAGACCAGATTTTCAGAAAATTTGGAGAAGCTTTTAAATGTATGTTTATCCTAACTGATGCTTGAAGTATTTAAGGCTTCTCCATCCCTTAAGTAAGCCAATTTTCTCTTCTGTAATCTTCTCTAATCTTGTAGAAATGTAGGAACTGCCACAATACATCAGGCCTATGGGTCTATCCAATCCACTATCTGACTTCTGGTAGAAGACTAGCAAGAGCAGTTTCAGGCTGCAGAGCAATCCAAGCATTTGGAATCAACCATCGCAGTCCGCTGACTGCCCATACTTTCTCATCCTCCCAGTCCTTTACCCTTGCTAATAAAAACCAAAGTGATGCTAGCTGCACCGAGTCAGAGCAAGGAAACACTAGGGTGAGGAGAGAGTGGAAGCTCTTCAGAGTGAGGGAGGTTGATGAAGGATGTTTCAAGGAAAGGTCCCCCCTCCCTTTTTTTTTTTCTTCCTTTTTTTTTTTTTTCTTCTTTTGACCTTCGGTATTGTCCTTGGAGCTGCCCCGTGGCCCTGGTGGCCAGAACCAGCTGGTACAGAGATGTGTTGAAAATGATGCAGTCAGTGGGTACAGGAGAAATGCTTGCCTGGAAATGTTTTTTTAGTACCGATTTGTCTGCCTATGCTATTAAGACTTGTATCCATTCAGATATAGATATATTTTTCTCACTGTTTTTCCTTTTTTCCAAAGGGATTTTTCTTTCAGCATTCAGATTTATTTGTTCATATCTACTCTGTGTATGTAATTCCAATTCTTCTTCATTCACCTTTGTTGTTTGTTTGTTCTTCCCTTTTCATAAAGACTCAATTTCAGTGACAGCAACTCCACAGAGAAATCCAGGTTTTGCTCTTGTAAGTGTGTTAACTCCTAATAGTCATCATCAATCAGCACCTGAATGTTTAATGTCTTTCAAGTTCTTTTGCTTTGGCATGGTTCTCTGCCTTTTATTTTAAGTGCTTTCAAGTGTATCCTCTTCAAATATGTTGCCTACAATAACCCCTAGTTGTCTCGTTCTTGCTGTCCTCTTTATTCATAAGAGCCATCAATCAATTTGTGAAACACGTCTGCTTTATATCTGTTATCAAAAAGTCTCCCTCCTTCTATGCACCGTAGTGGAAAGGGAAGGGGGAGCGCATCGCTGTTTTCCCCATGTATTCATCTCATTCAGACGTGATGCCCTTTGATGTGAGGGAGGTGAACAAGCGAGGCAGCTTCAAAAGGCATTGCGCTTGTGTTGCTTTTGCTTAAAACCATAAAGCTCAATCCCCAGGGGGAATAATAATAAGAAGAAAATCAATGAAATGAAATAGAGGAGGTTGGATTGGGTCTCAGTCTTCCAATGAGACTTGTCGCACATGTTTAGCCATTTCATGCACAGTCCGTACACACGTCTACGTACAGGCTTACAGCACTTTGCCATAAACACAAGAAGCAGTACCAGCAGCAGGCACGCCAGGGTTACCAAACCCACCTCTGTTCTTCACAGCATGACAATGCAGTGCTGAATCATGGAAGCTTTCCAACGTGTTAGAGATCACAGCTCTACGAAAATTTTGCTTTAACAATAATAAATCCAATACAAAATTTTAAAGGCCACGCAGTCATCTCTGAGATAGGGAAATGACAGCAGTGAAAACCCAAATTATATCGAATGCAGGTGGAGAAACATTTTGCAGCCTGGCTGGACAACCCTTTCCAGTAATGCATAACCATGTACAAATTTAGCCCGGTGTTTGTGAAGAGAACTACTTGTCAAGAAAGTCAGGGAGTTGTACAGCTCCTTTCCCGTTTTAAGGCAGGAGTGGGCACGGAATATTCCACACATAACACAAAAGTGTGGGCAGCCCACATTTATTGGGAGTTGTTGTCCCCTTCGTTCATCTAATCTGTGTTTTACTGACTTGGGAAGCTTTCAGACATGCCCCAAGTGAACGGTGTGGCCATGCGGGAGAAAGGCAGCCACGTAAGCCAAGAAATAGCATTCCTCTAAGGCAATTAAACAAGCCACGCATTGTTACAAAAAGTACTATACCAGCAAGGAAGGAAATACAGTTTTTTAATTCTTTCGTTGAAAGTAGGAGCACATGACCCATGTACCCCACAGTTCTCTTCTTGCTTGGCAGTTGCAGTTTGGTTCTCTTCTTGGTTTACAGCTATTTCTAATACAAGGTATTCCGTGAAGCGTATTTTAAAAATTATGAAAAGACACACTTAGATAGGATGTGTTAAACTTGCAAGAAAACTGAAAAACGCACGAACATAATTTTCAGTCCCAACCATGCTTTCAGGGAAAGTCAGGCGATATTCTGGGTGCTAAGTCCTGGAAGAAAGCTACTTTATCAGGGGCTACAGAGTATGGAATCCATCTCATAGAAGAAATGCTTATTTCACAGGGCTATGTTTATGAAAACGAGTGGTTTTCTTTCATATGTGAAAACAAGGCTAGCTTATCCATTATTTAATTGTGAATTTAATGCTGAAAAGTCTGATTGCTCAATAGGTATTGCTGGAAAGGAGGTTTCAGATGCGCAGAAACTGTTGTACATTTGACATAGGCCATGAATCCACACAGAATTCCTTCTAAAAATGTCTCTTCAGAGTTATTGGATATTAAAAAATCTTAAGAATGACGAAACTGGCAGAATAAATTCTGGATTTAAAAATTGCATTAAAAATTCAACCACATAAAAATCTTCCTGCTCTATAACCTGAGATGTATTAGTATAGCCATTCCCACGAATCTTTTTTCAGATGTCCGTGGGTAATTATAGGAACAGAGGGTGGATCCTGAACTTGTGAAAACGGTTACAGCTTCACAGAAGCCAATTTATGCCAGCTAAAGTTCTGGCCCATAAAATCTCTTCTAAACCTGAAAGAACATCTTGTACTACAATGTTATTGGTCTTCAGGTGATTGAAAGCCATCCTGATGAACAGTTTGGGCTCAGAAAAAAAAAGAAAGAAAGAAAGATTGTATGTCTGTCAAACGTCTGCTCTGTGTTCCTTTATTTAATTTGATTAAGAAGATATATTCAAGAAAAAAGCTTGCGTGGTGCAATGCACCATTAGTCACGTGCTGCTTCTCAATAGTGAAACCATCAATTTTATTCTAGATGTAAGTGCAAGATGTCTAACTATAATTGGAACAGGAGCCAAGAAGCAGATGGGGATTCTGATTAAGAGCATACCTCCTGGGTATATGTTGTACAAGCAGCATCTCTAGCAGAAGAGAGAGGCTTATCAAGCCCTTTTACAATATATATGCAAACCAGATACAAACACGGCAACATAAGCTTGAAGTTTATTTTTGGAAGCCGTGTGTTTAAGAAAAGGTTGTATTTCATGTAAAGTAGACAAGCATTTGCGTCCACACAACTCAAAATATGTTTTATCTGTTCCACGGGAGAAACGTGTCAAAAAGAACTTGGATGACCTGTTTTTGAATTTAGTATTAAAAAAAAAAAATAATAAAATAAAAATCCAGAACACTGCAGTAGGTATGAGTGACTTCACCATGGGAAATGAAGTAAGGTGCCAATGCTGGGTGTTACAGAGAAAGAGAGATCAGATCTACTAATTTGGTAGAAGACTAACATTTTTTTTTTTTTTCTGAAATGGATCCTTTACATTTTATGGTTAATGTATTTAAACCTTAAATTGAGGAATTTAATTTCAGACTGTTTTTATGAAACAAGACTTTTGCAAATACAAAAATATGTCTCTGCCTTACCCAGAAATGGCAACGAACATGCCCACTGAAAAGAATAAATCTTCCCCTCGCTCTTAGGACAAGTTAGGACACAGTGTGACTTGCATGTTCACAGTGTCTTTCTCCTACATCACCCTTCCATCTTTCTTTATAGTTTCTAGATATACTTTTTATATAGGGAACGAATTCCTAAAGCCAGCTTAGGTTATGTATGTGTAGAACATTATATATACTATACAAACATAACCATTAACCAAGAGGAGAGACAGCTGAGGCAAAGCAGGTACCTTCCTCAAGCGACCAGACAAACATGTTGAAGTTGGTGAAGGTTAGGATTTCAATATCTGGATTCACAGAAAGATTATTTATCAGGAGTCTTCTGCCTCCAACAGCTATTACATTGCAGGAGATGCATTCCTTTCTTTATGACTAGATAATAATTGGAACTACTCAAGCACATCAAATAGAGAATAGACCTAGGGAAAAGAACCAGGCGCTGGGAAAGCACCCAGCGTAACAGCACTATAGAGGCCATTGTGAGCAGCTCCTTCCTCCAGAACACAATCACATCTGCTCTCTGTGGATTAATGTGCCATAGCATGCAATTTTGTGCTACATAAACTCTTCTTGAATATACATTGTGGAATCTTTCATTCAAATACTGTGCAATACTCCTGCAGCTCTGCCTAGCTCTCTTATTGTTATAGCTGATACTCTGTCGAACCTGAAACGACAAATTAATGCTAGCAACGACTGACGTAGGATTGCCACATGGAGCGCCGCAGATAGCAGGGGGAAAGGCAGGTTCCTGGTACCCCCTCCCTCTGTGACTCTCCTTGTCCCAGTTTTCCTCTTACCACTTTAAGCAATCTTAGATCATCTAGGTTGGAAAAAATCTTCAAGATCATGAAGTCCAACCACCAGCTGATGAAGCCCAATTCTTCACAAGATGCTTGTAGTGCCATTTTGGTTTCTCAGATGGGTGCTGTAACAAGAAGTAAATCCAAGAACTGATCCCCACTGTGTCTTCCCAGGCAAGCTCCTCACAAAGACCCAGCTGTTTGGTCAGCACCTGACACATCTCTCACCCTGTTCCTGAACAATTCCTGTCTGCAGAAAAAATGTGCTCCTAAGCTTTCTCCCCTCGGTACTCCCCTACTTTCTTGATTACTCTGGTTCACTGCAAGGCTGTACTAAATCATACCAGTGATTTCCACCAATGCTAACTTTACTGAAATACACATTTCCCGTCCAATATCACAGCCTAAATTCTTGTCGCAGATTCCCTGATGGCATCCAGAACATCTCTTCTCCTTCCCTCTCAAATCCAAATCAGAAGGGTCTCTTTCCAAGAGCAATGGCAAGTCCTTGTTCCAGCTCCAGGTTGGAGGCATTTTCCCAGGCCTTTTGTCTTCCCTAAGAACCGACGACTGCTTGTTCTCTTGCATCATTTAGCTCCCCTGAAATACCTCTTCTGGAGACTCTCCCTGGTTTTGCTGATGTTGGTACACTAAGGAAGGGCTGCAGGAAAGAAGATGTAGGTTTCCGTAGAGAAAAACCTCGGGGCTGGGCAGCCCTGAGCCCCAACACATGCACACACTCAGCCTGCAAAACTCAATTTCCGTGACAGCTTCAGGAACGTAGAGCCAAAGAAACAGCTGCACTTCCACCCTCCATATGGCAAGAACCTAGCTTAAAAGCAAATGCCTTATTCAGGAAAGAATATATTTAGACCTCCAGTGACACCAAGAAAGAACAAACTGAATGACCTATTCCTGTTTGAAAGAGGAGTACTTGTAAAAGATTAAAGCAGAGCCCTGGCAAAACTCTTTCAAACGCGTGTAAACAAAGTGCTCTGGATCAGGCAGCCTAACAACAGGGGTTCCTGTTCTTCACACCTTATTTTTCTAAGGCACTTTAACTTCCAGGAGGTTACAAAGTTCTGAAAAAGAAGCTTTTCTTAACTTTGGATCACTGTATTTAGAAAACATTTTTGGCATGGGGAATAATTTCAGAACCTATGAGAAAATTTACTGTGTCAGAGGCCTCTTCCTGAGGAGAATTTTGCAATGCTGTAAAGAATGGCAGCAAGGTATAGTATAGACCTCTCTGGCTAATTATATACTAGCAAAGGTATGCAGGTAGCAGTGGAAGTTGGCAACATTAACCCCTGTGTGCTGGTAACCCAACAATCGGTGGAAATGCAGGTTGATTTGCAATCTGTGCTAAGGGCTGTGCTCCCACATCATTATTGGCAGGTCGCTGGTTTAAAAGGTTTAAAAGGAACCCCGACCCAGCTGGGAATACCGGCATGCTCCAGTCTGGCGCTGTCGGGGCCCTCAGGAGAGCATTTTGTCCTGCTCGCGTGGGGTCCCACTGTACGGTAACACTTGCTGACTACCCGAGAGAATTTTTTCCCCGTCACACATTGCATTTCACACCTGGTCACTGTGCGTTTAAAGACATTGCTTTAATGAAAATTCTGCTTTGATTTCCAGTATAACACTTTCTGTATTCATAGGCACCGTTTCTCTGAAGCTCCTATAGTTATTACACACACTTGCACGTGATTGTCTAACTGGCAGTGGAGAGAGAGGTTGGCTAGTTGTGCTCCACTCGTCATTTTTTTATGTGATAAAAATTTGCTCACTTAATTTGAAACATTTAGCAATTACCCAAAATCTGGTACTAACTTTACCGCTGATAGAGAAGCTCTTCTTAAACAGAGAATTTTAGATGTTTCCCATACTGGGATTTGTCTACGTTAATGAAATATTTAGATTAACCTTCAGCTCTCACGGTTATTTTGCAATGTGTTCAGACTGAGCTGCTGACCAACCCCGTTTGAGTTAGCTACCCGTGGCCTTTAGCAGGATTTCTGAGCACAAACACCCTCAAGTCTGCTGTGTTCAAAGCTGAACACTGTTGAGCAAGGTAAGAAGATCCAGTTCCAAATTATTTCCACCGCAAATGGCATGAAACAACAAGGAAGAGGCTGGAAATAGGCAAATTCCGTTTTCTGCTCCATAAAAGGAAAGAATGCAGCAGTGAACGGCAGATTTCAAGGTTAATGATTAATGGGCAAAGGAATTCTTGCAGAGCATTGATAATTCTGTCCTTTCTTCCCATCTCTTGGCAGAATTTAGCAGTGAGATTCCCAAATCCCATTCAGAGAAAGAAGAAATGAAAAGTTTGCAACTCCTCTCTTTTTTGTTGCTTTCTTGTATCATCACCCCAGCAGATACATATGGAGGAAAGAAAAAAGGTAAATATCCTATCAAAAAAATAATGATGATACACTTTTTTTGAAATGTTTATGTTATAAAAAAATAAGTAGTATGGAGTGTCTGGCAATCAGTATATTGGGCTTGTGGTTTGTTTGTTTGTTATGTTCCCTTAAAATACAGTATTTATAACTGTGGTTATTGGAAAATGTAGTTATTTGCAATGAAAACAAACTTTTCTCAGTGGAAATCTATACATTTGGAGACTATAGGCTTAGGGTAGCCTGACCTTTAACAAAACTTCCACTGAAGGCTAAATTAAAAATGTATTAGTTTGAAAATACACACTGACCTGGTAGCAGTTCCAATCTTCTTGGGGTGGAAGTATTCTTTTCAGTCTCCTACTAAGAACAAAGATTTCTAGCTACCTGACAGTGCTGAAGCTTTCGTTTTCTGAGTTGCCTCGCGCAGGCTGCCTTTCACCTCGAGTGTGACGGATATCGTTGAGTGAAAGAGAGAACTCTGCGGTGTGTTTTGTGAGAGGAGTACTGAGGAGGATCTCTGGCACTCACGTGGGGACACAGCCATTTTCCCTGCGTTGATGACACTACACATTAAGTCTGTATTCGTGTGATTGTTGGACTGTGGCAGTGCATCACAAAACCGCATTTCTTAAACCTCTAACGTGACTGACAAAGTCAATTTCATTTTTGCCCTCCTGGCTAAGCCGTACATAGTGAACATTAGTTTTCCTCCTTATCTGACTGCATTTCTCATACTCTAAGTCTGGAGGGGATAAATGTAAATTTTGCCTTAGCTGGAAGTAAGGCAAGATAAGCACATTCACAGAAGTGCGGCCTCTTCCAGTAGCTGTGTTTTGCACTTATGCTAATTCATATTGCTGGTTTTACAAGGAATTTGTCATAAAAATGCTTTATGCGTAATAGGCGCAGACCACCTTTCTTTGATTCTGCACATTAAACTTCACCTCGTGTTTCATTTTGAACAACATAAAATCTTGAGGTAAAACACGAGAACTATAAATTTCAATTAATGTCGTAACAGCTTGGCTTAGCAGGCAGCAAGGCCTGCACAGCCTTTCAAGTTGCTAAATCTCAGCAAGCTATTTATAAACTTTCAACAGGTTCTATATTTGTAGGAGAAGCAAAAATCAGATCTTTGAGGCTTTTCACAGCCTCCACTGTCCCAGCTTTGCCAAGACCCTTTCAGACTCCAAGCTTAGTTCACCTTAGACACAAGCGCAGGGCAGAGGCTGCCCCCCTGTTCTTTTCCAGCCGCAGCTCTCATCTTGTGCCAGCTCACGTTCTCCTGCCCTCACTATCTGTGGCACCTTTTAGAGCAAGGTCAGTTACTTCACTCTCTCCATCCCCCTTTCCCCTCATGACCTAGTACTCCTATGTCAGTGGACTTCACTTGTTTGCTCGTGCAGCTTAAACCCCTGCTTGTGGGCTGCAAAAGACGGGTCACCTGCCGACTTAGCGCTAGCAGATACACCTAGCTCATAGCACACTGAGACGAGAGACCGTGGTTTAAGAAGCAGTTCAGGTGCATTTGGAAAACTTAAAGAAGAGGGGGGGAAAAAAGTCCACTGTTTTTTCTTATAGAGACTATCCAAAGCTTAAGTACCTTTGCTACAGAGAGTAGCTCCAAGGTTAAAGCCCTGCTATTCCATGACACTGATCTCAGGCTCCTCTAAGTTTTGAAGCAGTCCAACTCCAACTCCAATTATACATTAATGTATATTTCTGCAACGGGTACTCCCATGTTGTCCTCCCCCAGTCCAACCTTAGCCACACCAGCTTTGTGCTGAAGATAATGTGATGCTCTGTTCTCAAAGCTTTGCCTCGTTTCTGTTACCACCTGATCCGTAAGCCCAGCTCCGCGAGTTCTCTGACCAAACCAGTGCTGCTGTGGTGGCAGGGCCTCGAGGAGCCTTCTTCCTCTTCCGCTCCTCGGTGAGGCAAATCTGTTTGCCACGAGGGCTGATACAAACGGCAATAAAGCATTAATCCTCACCGAGGAAGGGCTGAGAAGTTTTTAGCCCTTTAGGCCTTTTAACACTTTGAAGTGAAGACAGCTTCCTGTGAGCATAGCACATGCAGTACCTAAATACCCCATCTACCTCGGAGTTTGCGTGTTCCTGCTTTAGCAAGAACTGCAGCAACGAACGGTGTAACGATGAGGAGCTACGAGGCCTTCTCAAAGCTGAGCCTGGTATGTGATTTTAGCACGAGCAATTGCCTACAAGGGAACCATGGTCTGAAAGCACAAACAGTGTGTCAAGTTCTCAGTTATTTGTACTCAGAAAATAAACAACTCTGCGTCAGTTTTCTCTGGATCAGTCTATCCACCTACACAGTGAAAGAAATTATATTACAAAAGATCATTGATATGAATTAGACTGCAGCAGCTAAAACTGCAGGCAGGTATATGCAAATCTTTCTCTTCAGACTAAGTGAGCTGTGTTTAGACATATATACATATATTACAGGGTTTTATTTTTTAATTATGTCGAACAAGACGGAGTGCGTTACCAAGCATACATAACATCATATTTAAAACACACACTAAGGTTGTTATTAAAAACCCACAGAATGCTTCAGAAATGCCATGGTTTTCTTGTATATTTACACAGCAGGAAAAAAGTTTCATATTTTTTGGCATACGTTCATTATCTAATCGCAGAATCCCATAAAAGACTAGAAACAAGCACCTAAAAATAATATTCCTGATTTTGAACCGCGATGATTCTTTCTAAAAGTGCACCAAATATATTTTAACATAAGCTCTCATTTGCCTTGATTCTTCTCCTAGAAATATAAAATGAAGTCACTAGGTATGAACATATTCAGCATTCCAGTTCTTTATATAGACTAGAAGAATTCAGTAGCTGACACAGAAACGCCTGTTGTTAAGCTATTGCTTTTTACTTGAGAGGGTCACAGCTGGCAGTTCGGCTGGACTCTGACAACCAAAAGTGAAGGTAACATCTTCAGGTTTATAACGTGGACATGAATTATGCTGAAACTGGAAGAGCTGTTACTTTATTTTCCAATCATATTATAGTTAGAGACATAAACGGTGTGTTAGGGATATCAAATTCTCCAAAGCCTATGAAAAATTCCTCAATAAAGTGCAGTGCACTTGGAGTATTCTATATCACATCTGAAAAACTCCCAAGATGATAGTTTTTACATGAAGCTTAAAACGTGCTGGCAATATAAGAGACTTAGAGAAGATTAAAAAGCTAGTTAAGCTGCAGAGAGAGAGATTTAAAGTCTGCTAAGACGATGAGATGGTAACCTTTAACATTGAAGGTGATTATCACTTTCACTGTCTTACAGGTCTTTCAGTTTTCTACTGAAAACACAGAGAAATAATTATTTCCTTGAAGCATATTGAATGCAATAATTTCACACTCAACTGGAACAGGCTTGGTCTTCCTCCCTCCTCACGCAGACAAATTAAGTGTAGTACCTACAGACCACGGTTTGATCAATGGCTGAATTTAAGATGAGCACTTTCATGACAAACAGATCAAATAATTATTTTAATTGCAGTCATGTCGATCCTATGTACCCTAAACTCACGTACTCATCTCCAGCTGTGTTTCCATGACATTCCTATCCCAACGTTCTCAGTTCCTTCTCTGCATTTCTATAGCACATCCATATTCCTGAACCGCCCCGTGACGCTCCCGTGGCACCCCCAGGCCCCAGCACACAGTCTCCATCCCATACCATCACAGCCCTTGCTAGGACCCTCCTCAGTCTGAGACCCACCCCATGGTCTCCCTCCCAAACCCTGCCCTACTGTCACCTGCTTCTCGTGTCTGCTACCTACTTTTCTTGGCTTGCTCTGGATTCATGTTGTGACTGTTTCAGGGGTGTGCTTGTGTCCTTGAACTAGCTAGTAACTGGCCCAAGGCTGCTCCCTGCACCACGTGGAAAGTTGGTGTTCTCCTGTGCATGGTACTGGAGCTAAACAAGATCAGATTCCAGGGTCAAAATGGTTTGAGCTAATTGCACTCACAATGTCTGCATGAGTTGAACTCAAGCATAAGCTGGTCCTCTTTGAGTTTCCCTATCCAAAGAGAAGTTGGTAGTCTCCAAATGACAGCCAGAGTACAAGGTCGCAGGTAAGCTTTTTGGATAATCAGGGTGCTAGCATTAAATGTATACCTGAATCCCAAGTTAATGCTATAGCAAATGTGTTGCTACAAAGGTCTCTTTTCTCTATCCAGCTGTTGATTTTGAGAAAACAAGTAGGAACCGAATATTTGAGACCTCTTTCTCTATATAAAATTGGATTTAAATTGGCTCAAACATCCACAAATCTTTGAAGAGATTGATTCTCTCTCTCTCCTTCTTCACATGCTTGAATACTCCACGATTACCACCTATGGAAACAAGACTAAAAACCAGTAATATTTCTAATGTACTTCAGCAGAGTTTGTGCATCACCAATGACCTTGACCAGGTCACTTCTATCAAGATTATTTAAGCACGGATTCAGGAACTACATTTTATTGCATAGAGAAATATTGGTCCAAGAATTCAGGCTGCTTTCCTTATGGAAGCTGAAAGTCCAAATGTCAGGGTACTAGCCAGTTACGGAAATGATCTGTGTTGTGCTATTATTAGAAAAAGTGCTACAAAATTCATTTGCTGCCGTTTTCTGCCATTCATTTCATTGCAGAAATGCTATCTGTGTACACAGCATTTGCAATGTTCTCAGGAGTCTCGGAATTCTACCAAAATATCTATAATCTAAACCAGTTATTCTGCCTTTCGGGCCCTATACAAATATATGTTTATAGCTATACAAATTTACAAATATAATTTCAGCAATACATTTCCACCACGGAGTCCAAACTATAACTGCAGTCTAACTAATTAAAGACCCTTTGCTTTGGCCCGTGAAAAGATACAATCATAGAAACTAGATCAACAAAGGAACTATCCATGCATAAAACCAGATTCAATATTTCTACTAATGCAAGTGACTGAACATCTTAATGAGGAGCTTACATTCACCAGAGGTCTGTAGTTCACTTGACTTAGGCATTACATTCTTCTGAATACTCCTGCATGAACAGTGGCTGAACTCCTACGACACTTGAAACTTGTCCGTAAAAAACATTGCTTGGTAATGTGGCAGCGCAATCTAATAGTCTGTTTCTTCCTTTCTCTGTCAAGCTGGAGGTTACAATTTTATATATGCACTAATACGTAGTTTGATCAGAAAACAAGCCAATAAAACATTCGTTATCAAAGACAACATTTTTATTTCCTTATTTTGTTGTACGCTCCAGGCTTATACTGCACATTTTGTTTTGAAAACTTGGTTATGCCTAACCCGTGCGGAGCTTCAGGGCTAGTAATAGGGTTGCTTCAACAGTACACGACTGCTGATGTCGTTCGTAAGACCATATGGTAACCTAGGGTGGCCTAAGCACAGTGACCTTTTTCCTGTACGTTAGCTAGAGCTAAGAGACTTCACTGGAGCTAAGTCGGCCTCGCAGAGAGGAATAGCTTGGCAGCAGGTGGACAGGCCAGCAGCCACTTCCAAGCAGCATGATTAAGATTTCCTGGCAACATAAGCAATAACTGGCAAAAGAGACAGAAAGGGCCATCTATCTGCACATGCCAATGGCGGGTGATAAAGTTTGCTGCTTTGGCAATAGGCCAAACAGGAATTAAAATTCTTTCTAAAAAAATGTTAATGCCTCTGTTCCAAGTAAAAAAATTACCACGTTCATGCTCAGTAGCCTTTCTTCTGGAAAAAAAAAAAAAAAAATTAAAAAAAATTAGAAGTTATATTACTACCACATCTTTCTCGTTAGCTCCTTTTATTTATTTTTTAAAAATGTTCCAATTGCCGATATTCTCAGGAAGCATTAACTGCGCAGGACAGCATGCTTGCACACACTCAGGCTCTGTGCAATAAATTCCGTTTGAACCTCTCCTTTACCAGCAGTAACGTTTATGTTCAGGCTCCTGTACGGCCTCCCGGCTTCGTGGTGTTGCTCCAAGTGCAACAAATAGTCACCAGGAAAATAACTGAAAGGAAGGCACACAACCAAAACACAGATATACAGCGTATGAGTAAAGGAAGCATTTCATTACATGTAGCCCTCTGGAATAAACCCAGCATGCCCTGTCTGAAAGATCAATTTTTATCAGAGAAACCCTCCAAACTTCTGCTATTTGATCCAAACATCGTTTTTTCAATTTAGCATATTACTTCACCCAGTAAGTGAAACCGATGGAGACCCCTTACAGAAGAAAGTTCTGAACAGTGGGCGAAATGACGGCAGAGCAGGCCCAAGGACAAGGAGAAGAATGTACTCGTATGTTTGATCTCGCTTTGCCTCTGGAATCGACAGACTCCAGTAACCTTCTGCTACCGTGGCATACTTCCCCACGTTTTTACACAACCTTATAAACAAACACAGAGAAACACTGCTGAGGTGCAATTTTTCTTTTTAAAATCTTGCGCGTATTGAATCACCTGTAGCTCTGCTTTATGTAGCTCAGTCTGAAAATAACCTGTAGTATCCAACTGAAAGATTTTATTCAGTATTTCAAGTGCCACAATGAGTCAGTAAGGGTGTTGATGGACATCCATTAACTCCATGTTTGCAAATCTTCATTCCAGAATCCACTCAAATTAGGGATCCTGTCAAATCTGGCTTTCCTTAGTTATGTTCATTAAAAAAAAAAAAAAAACTACACTGAAAAACTCATAAAATACATTCTGATTTATTTACTAGGCAAATCATTGCCTAATTAATTTATTATCCAAACAATTAGTCGTCATGACTTCAGACTAAAAGCTGCCCAGAACTGATTTGTGATTGGAATTTCACGTGACCTTACAAAAATACTAATAATTTTACAGACTTTCAGAAAACAAAACAAAACAAACGAACATGTTAATGAACTTGTTATGATGTAAGAGGGTAGTATTCTGGTTAGTTCTATTTCTAGTTGATTATTTTCTGAGTAGTGGTGAAGTAGAATTGGCAGTTTTCACATTTATTCCACTTGCACTTTTAACTTTAGATGACGGCGCCAGTGCCTTCAGGGTTCCTTTTTTAGGGGCTGGCAATGTGGCAAGGGGAAGAAGAGGAACACAGGAGAAATGCTGATCTTGTTTTAAGGGGGGATTGTTGTTTTGGCATTTTTAAATTCAACATAAACCAAATATTTGGAATGATATTATACCGGCAATGCTTTCACTCCATTTGCTGAGGATAGAGACCTTGACATCTGCAATTTTAGGTAGCAGAAACTAATACAATCACTGCAGAGCTTCAGCTACGCAAAGAGGAAAACAAAACAAAACAAAACGGAGTACGACATATTATTCTATCCAAGAGAAACCTTTGCACCGCCATTCTTCCAAACCTACTTCTGGAATTTTAGTAAATTCCTAGGATTTGCAATTCGGATTTGTTTGCTTTCTCTCTTGCGATTCTGTGTCCTTTTCTATCTTCCTAGTCCAATTTACAAAGGCTGTATGTATCAGTCAAACAAACAAACAAACACAAAAACCAGAAAAAAACGCATTCACTTTAACATAACATTAAGAAGTGCAAGTGAATGGATTCTGCTGAGGACTATGCATAGCCTTAAGCTAAATCTAGTCATTCACTTAAAGGAAACGTTACTTCTCTGAATACCATCCAATAGCTGATAATTATGGCCCTACCAGAACTACTGAAGTTACTGGTTACTTTCGATCTGTGAAGGATCAATGTTTCTTCTGAAACTGGCTGAAATTAGAAATCTTTTCCAGCTTCGAATACTCTGAACGTAATAATCCTGATGTGAAGAAAGGAACAAGAATTCGCAGACATCTGAGGGAAACACTTGGGAGGTCTTCTCACGATGTATGCACCAGATAGCACTTAGTGCTCCGCAGCCCCAGAAGGTCATTGCTTCTGATACCCTCTTTAGTCATTCTGGACCAACTCCAGAAGAAGCTGAACAAATGAGTCTTGGGTCTTGGAATGCCCTTCAACAGTAAAATCAAAACGTGGCTAAGGACATCAGTTATGCCACATTAAGAACCTAACAAATCTATTAAACTAATCAATATGTAGAGACAGTGAAGAAGGGCTGTCGTTCCAAAAACGTCCACCTCTAAAGAAACCCAAAGCCTCAGATACTTGATTTTGTGGTTTTTATATAACCTCTGTTCAGGGACGGCAGATGAACCTTCAAGCACCTTTCAAAGTGAAAGGGAAAGGCCGTAGTTCAGTACACATTTAGTGACATTACCAATGTATCAACCCTTGCCTCAGGCCACTGGTTGCAGTTAATTCCTAAGCCTCTCCATTGTGCCAGTATAGCTGCTTGCAGCAAAACGGCCTGGAAACTGATCCAGGTGAAAACTATCCTATTTTTCTCTGGCTATCCTACTTTTTAGCTGGATTAGTTCCCTGAATTTGTTCTCTGTGCAGCTAAGCAAACAGCTATGTGGGGACAATGATGGGACACGCAGGAGGTCAGGAGTGAGTGGGTGGCAGCAGGATGGGGATCTGCTTAGGGTTGCTCTGGCAGCACTGAAACCAAATGTCTAATCAGGGACTAAAGACCCTCATCACAGAACCCTTCTTTTATTTTAAGTTTTCCTTCAGGAAAAGAAAGAAAAATCAGAGAACAAGCCTAATTTGTCATTCCAATAATAGCTCATAAAAGAAAGTAAAGTTCTTTTTCTGGCTGGTGTTAGTAATATTTACATTGGAAAGTTCTAGGGCAATCTCCTTGAAAATACATTTGTTTTCTGCACCATCCACAACCCATTAGTTAGATAAAATAAAAATCTCATCGCTCAGAGCTTTTTGGGTACTTGCTCAATTTAAAGCTTTGATTTCACTCAAACTCTTTGTACATAATTCAGCAAACTAACGATGCAAAATATACCAAAACTAGAGAGGAAAGGTTTAACTATGAATAATTCAAATCGTATTCTAATTGCTTTCTTATTATTATTTCTAGTTTTAAGAAGGCTATTTAGCTAACAGTACAAATCCCTCTAATAATGGTGTTCTGGTGGAGTATTTTTGAGAAATCTCTTTGCCTTTTCTTCCTCTTTGCTTCCTCAACACGACCCACTTCTCTTTCATTCACACATGAGCACCCACTTAGTTAATTGTGTGTGATCGCTAAACACAGAAACATGAAGACATGAGCGTCCCCAGCTAGCCACGTGAACACAAACAAAATCTCTACCCTTCAAAGACCTTAGCAAATTCTGCTAGGCATTTGAAAGCCAAGGCAGGTCATTGAAGCTATTATTAGCTCTAATTAGCACTCCCACAAGCTGTTGGATTCTTTACCTGCAGCCAAAGGGCACTCAATATGGTGCAGAATTTGCTAAGGTCTTTGAAGGAATCAGAGAAATAGCTCCTCTTTAGAAACACGGGTCTATTACATGCGAACAATCTTCTGGTAAAATATCTGATCTGCGTACCAAGTGATCTACAAAGCAGAGATACGATGAAACTATTCCAAAATAAAAGAACACTACAAATTTCTAAACAGAATCAGAATGGGAACAGGAAGACATCTGGACTTACTAATTATAGTAGTGCTATATTTTATACTTACAACGTATACGCTAGAAGCAGGTTACAGACAAATAATTCATACCTCCATCTCAGTTACAATACCGTTCTTTCAAATTAGTGATTTCTGTAGCACACTGAAGACAGGTCTGTACGAAAACTGAGTTCTTTCCTCTTGTGACCAGTCCCCACTCCCCCTGAGAACTGCAGAGATCTGAACTGAATCACAGGGCTCCAAAGAAAATGCTGATCCTAATTGTGAAAGCGGTTGAGAACTGATGAAAGCTCAGTAAGCCATCACTTCTGTATGTTAGGCACATTTCTAACAAAGTACTGTAACAGGGAAGCCTGGCAACTGCGCTCATTAGTAAGAAGCACCGCTACTTTAAAGACAGAACACCAGAAGGATTTATTTGAAAAAGGGGAGACAGAAAATGGGTTAAAATCAGCCAGTTTGGGTCTACAGTAATAACCCACAGTATGATCTACAGTCTAGAGATAAATTTTCTACAAAGAATAATCAAAATTCTAACAGGAAAAGCAACACATAATGAAAAATCAGGTAATTTTTTTTTCACCAAATATATTCCTACCTAATATGTAGGAACCTGGCACAGACAGGATTAATCTCCAACAAATACATCACTATTCTCTAGAGCAAGAAGGAAGTCTGAAAAGATGCAGACAAGACATATCTCTAACTACTGTTACTTGTAAAAGTAACAAGCCGAGAGCGAAAAACAGACCGAGTGCTGCCATGTTTGCAAAAGAGCCAAGGCCGCAACTCCACCACAAGCTTCACTTGCCATTGTGCTTTCATGTTCATTTTCATCCAGCCCAGGTCAGATCAGACAGCTGGGAACAAGGACCCGAGGAAACGCCGCCAGCACTCCTGCACGACGCAGCACAGCAGCCTTTGGGTGCCCCTTTTGACTTTCTGCCGTCCTTAACGTGCCCCCCTGAAATTTTAAAGAACAGTAACACAGCTCCAAAGCAGCTGTAACATTAACGGCCACAGTTTTAGAGTGATCAGTATTATTATCTCTGCTTCAAAAGAGACACCAAAAAAAAAAAAAAAAATCCAAAACCGAAAAACAAGACCAAAATCAAGCTTTAGCTGCTGTGAGGCAGTAAGTACTCGGTGCCAGGAGTGGAATCGATGCCTTTAACCTCACAGGCCCATTCTTGAAGCCCCTACTTGCCATTTCCTTTGTTATTCTACAGACAGCAATGTCTTTCGTCTACAACTAATATAAGATAACGTTAAATACTGGCCTTATCCCCCAGTAACGTTTCCATTAGGAAGATGAACCAAGGCCAGTGTTGTTTTAGGTACTACTTTCTGAATAGAGACTGCCATCGTCACTAATGTGAGACAACGCGTACTTGTACTGTCTCCGTTAGCTAGATACTTGATTTTCTGACAGCAGGGCAAAGCTATAAGGTACATTTTTGGGAACGTGCTCAAATGAGTTTCTTCCTTCAGTATTATGCCACCAGCTGAAGGGTGAAATAATTGCCAGCAAGTGCACTGAGTGTTGCTAAGCTAATTAGGATAATGGGAATTGTGGAACTAATTCCCCAGACATCTAACTAAAAATCATGGCTTTTAGACACCATGATAGAAATTAGCGCGTCAAATGCACCAGGAGCCCTTCCCTTCATTGATGCAATAAGACAAACTTATTTTATTTATTTTTCCCTTCATTGATGCAATAAGACAAAAATTTATTATTATTATTACTATTTTGTTAATGCCACTAATCTGTACTGAGAGATCATGGTTCTGGTATCAGGACTAGAAAGCGTGTGTCCTACTGTGTTCACTGGACAACTTTAAAATTAAAATAGTCAAATTTATAATGCATATTTACAAGCAAAAAAAGCTCAGCTAAATTGAATACGAGAATCGCTAAGTGTTTCACTCACAATTTCACTTATTAATGGCTATTTACCTTATCTCTACATCACTTTCAAGAACAGCCATATTCCGAGCTTGCTCTCAACACAACTTCCACTCTGTTCAGACACCTGCGTGTTCGGCAGGTCACAGTAAGCCACTTCATTAACACTTCTCGGAAGCATCAGGAGATCACTTCTTGCTTATTAAAAATTTGCAAGACTTTTAAAATCAAATAAAGAGGCCAAGAAAACAGGTACCCAGCATTCAAAGCTTTACGTTGAAACTGGGTTTAACAAAAAGCCCCTTATTGTATAGACTGCTAGTGAATGAGGCTTACCTCGTGAATGACGAGGAATATAACAACGGGTCTTGGAGAAGAAATAGTACAAAAAATGGCACATAATCACTGTATTTGCAGATTCTTATAATTCACAAGCAACTTTACAAGGTCTTATAACGAAAGCGAATGGTTAACAGTCAGGCCTCCACATTTTTTAAACTGCTATATCAAATCCATCTGATAACGTTCCTTTTTAAGATTATATTTACAACATGTAAACAAATTTTGTATTCTGGTGTCTGACACGCTTAAAACAAGTGGCAAGAAATTAGATACTAGGCATTATTATATTTTAACTTGTGACACCAAATGAAATTCTGTTGAGGAAATATCATTGTCCGAAAAACATTTTGTTCTAGTAACAATAAACGTGCAAATTTTCTCTCTTTTTTTCCCCCCTCTTCACAATGTGCCTAGGAAAATATTGATACAGAATCCTTTCCACCTCCTGGAAGGTACGTTTTTGTTTGGGAAAGTTTCCCATTACCTTCGAAACACAACTGTCTCAAACCTGAGCTGTTTCACACCGAATTCATCCGGTACCTCCCTTTGCCAGCTCCTCCTTGTTCCCACAACCTCCCTCTGCCGGGCACAGCCCGACCGCAGCTCGCGTTGCAACCCCCCTGAGCTCACCCCCACGGAAGAACATGCACTTGTCTTTCTAGGAGGGCTAGGCTTGACACTGCTGATGACAAATGGAAGACAAAAGCTGCACGTACATGTAGGGTGGATGAAACCACTCGATTCCTGCTGGCAGACAGCCCTCTGCCTGTTTTCCACCCTTCCTAACATAATTCCCTTTCGTTGCGGGGCTCTGGAGGATACCTGGAACCGTAGGAAGAGCGAGATCAAATCCTGACAGCCAGGATTTTGGCTCATTTAAAATATCTTTGAAACAGGGCCATATCCCTAAAAATCCATCTTTGATTTATTTTATAATGACTTCCATTCTTCCTAAACCTATTTATAAATTGGAAGTGAATATCTCGCTAGCTACCTTTTATTTTTAGAAGACTCCTTTGCCTGACAATTTTGCAGATTCTACTCAACCAGTCTCTTGATAAATTCAAATTAAAAACATGATAATTAAATACAGAGAAGTATTTCATCCTGTCATAATCTTTGGCTGTCTGGAACATCAGAAGCTGTTATAAAGGAACTGATTTGTTGCCATGGCAATAAGGAGAAAGATACCTAGAAGTCTGTCTGCGTTAATTCATCTGTTGTAAGATAGTTTTTAGTGGAAAGCACAACCCAGTAGGCAAATTTTCGGCATTCCGCATAAAACTTGGTGTTTGGAGAGATGTTTATTGTCTCATTCCAGCTCTACCATGGCTTCACTCTGCAGTTCTCTTGTTTCTGTGGCCCACGCCCTGTTTTCTCCAATGCACAGAAACTCCAGAGGTGACTGGCCTCAGCTGACAGATCCTGTGACACACGTTAAAGAGTTGGTGGGATTTACAGCTAGAGTAAATCACAAACAGAAAAACACAACAGAGGGTTCTCCTAATGAAGCCCTTATTTTGTTGAGCGATAGTTTATCTGAGATGCCATAAGTAACTTGAAGCGTTCCTGTGTCTCCAGACTTGAAAGCTCCGTATTTCTTTCCCTACGAGGCACCCTGCCTTCATTTTTAGGAAATGTATTCGGTCTGCAGTCTTGTGGAAAGGTAACTTTGCTTTCAAGTTGGCAAACAGAGCAGCTACCGGGTCCTCTCTGAACACAGCTTTTATCAGGCAGAGCTCCCACTTCCAGTACCACGTGCACAACCGCTACAGCACTTGGTTAAATGGACGATGTTCGGTGAACGTGCCTTAGGCTGTCTGGGCCAAAACCAACACGGCAGTAACAGGATTTAAACTTAGAAGGGAAATTACACATATTCCAAGACTACATTGTCTTTTAATGTATGCCTCCGGACAATGTTATCTTTCGGAGTGGCACAGAGCAGAAAAAAGCACAACTCTACAAAGCCAAAAGCCCTGTAGGCGTGGGAGGGCCCCGAGGGCCCAGGAGTGCTGCTGTAGTGGATGCCAGTTGTCCTGGTTTCCCACATCCATCCTGTGTCTTTGCTCCGGCGCCACACTTAGCACACGTGGAACCGCACTGGATTGTCCAAGAACGTTCCCTGCATGCTGGCCAAACGTTTTGCTTGCTGAAACGTTCACACCTTGCAGAGCCAAGGACAAGATTATGAAAACTTGCTCAGTTGTACTCTGTTGCCTGGGAGATCTCAGATACTCCAGTGCCAGAGGACAACTTTCTACCCTAGGCTGAAATGCGACAGTAAACATCTGTTCTACTGCCAAGCTACATTCAACAGAACGTAACGGCTATTTGATTGGAGGAATCAAGGAACTGAATTAGAAGCTATTTTGGAGTGTGGCTGCTGCTCGCTGTATCTTCCTGTCCCACACCCAGCCCTAGGCAGCCTTCTACCCTTCTGGGAGGATTTTGTGCTGCAGACACTGCTTGGTATGGCTCCTGTCCAGAGGAATACACAGGCCAAACAGAACTGACTACAGCAAGGTTATTACTTAGATTGTATGTTTTATTTATGAGGCATTGGAGAAAGAGAATGAGGAATCTCTGAAGATTTTTTATCCTTTTCCCACTTTGCATTCATTCCAGCCCCAGCACAGACTGGCTGGGAACTGCTCTTAATCACAGTAGCTAGCAGTAGCCCCGCAAAGGTCTAGGAGCGAACCATGGACTATCCTGTCTCCACCTGGACTTCAGGATGGCAGAAACTCACGTAGTTTGACAGACGCCAGCTGAAAACTTCTAGCCTACAAAAAGACTAACTTCTTTCACCTTTGAGCGAGGGACAAAAGAGATAGGTGAAAGTGAACTAAATTTTGTTTTCTAATTGCATGCTTTTATTCTCCACTTCCTATGCAATAAAAAAGGCTATTTTAATTCCATCTAGAATTTGGAGGAAAATATTTAAATAGTATTGTTCCTCTTCCATGAATATTTCAGGTATACATTTCAGATAAACAACTTTTCAGTACCTGAAATGCATCAGGACATGCTGAGCTGGGAGAACTGCATTAGGGACATAGAAATTCTTCAGCACACGTCAAGGAAACTTAGGAATCAGTTCCACTGGCGACCGTCCTGCAGATGACGAAAGAATCTAACAGATAAAAAGCTACCAAAATGAAACTGGAATGTGGAAAACTCCGGACAATTTTGTTACTTCATTTCCACTTGATTCTAGCTAGAACTGCAAACATGCTGAAGCACCATGAGAAACGCAGCCCTTGCGATACCTCTTGCCTGATTTCTGGGAAGCTTCCAGCGCGTCCCAAAGGTCACGGCCGGATGTACTGGGACATACACACAAAAACGTGATGTGAAATTTCCAGCTCAGTTCAGTGGGGCAGACTAGCAAAGTTCAGCTGGCAAAGGTGGGTGAGCATCTCCTAGGATGGTTTTACAAAAAGAGATCATGAAGGAATTACGCTTAATACAAAACGAACATTCATTTTAAGGAATGATTCTAACTACATTTCAGCAAACTTTTCCCAAAGGGTGGCTACAGACACAGAGCATCAACTCAGGACTGCACAGCACTACACAGGAAACATTTGTCAAAAAGCTAGAATAACTGCTGTACAAAGAATTCAGAACACTGTAATTACATAACAGCATAATTGCATTTAATTACCTGAAAGCTTAGGAAGGAACTTCTGCAAAATAAAGGAAACTCTTCCTTCAGCTAATGGAAGGTTTTGCTAATGGGTTTGTTAGGTCTAGGTAGAAGAGAAGGTATTTTCTCTTTTAAAAACATCACGCTCTCTACGTGAATCCATAGAGGAAATTCTGGGAGTTATTAAACTCACTGCAGAGGGGTAACAGATGGACCCAATTCAGAAGGAACCGAGTAGAGTGTGACTTTTCCTGCTTGCAATGCCAGTTGTTTAGTTGAGGCAGTCTCCCATAAATCTGAGCAAAATCCATGACGCTGCTGCAAAATGCAATGAAAGAGGACAAATCGCTTCACTTGCTTTTCCCACTACTGACCCACCCCCCCGAAAAGGTTTGATATATCTCTAGCTGGTGGCTACAGGAGCCTGAGAAGCAAGCAGAACCCACCAGTGCCCAGCACACGTGTATGCGGAATATCTATTATCAGGTACACACTTTGTCAAAAACAACAACGAAACAAAGAAAAACAAACAAAAAAATCCACCAAATACCAGGCCTGAAATGCTAATTTAATCACTAAATGCAATCACAGTGTCACAACGTCAATGTCAATGGTTGGCAAAAGCAGACCCACTGAGATGGATCAATAGGAAAGACGCATGAAGTATAGCACAGGGTGGCTGTCCATTACCGCCAACGCAACCTGTGTGTTCTCCACGTTCCGTTTGGTTCTAAGTTCTCATATTGCCTGTACTGCCCGGCTTGAGCTAGGGACACTCAAAATACACGATAATCACAGCACCAAACTCAGATGGGGTGGGTGGCAGGGGGGGCAGTGGGGAGGGCAGGTGTTTTTTGTTGTTGTTGCTTTTTTCTTTCTTTCCAGTTTTGTCTCTGTCTTCTTCAATGAGCTCAGTACAAGTTACTTTTGTATACGATTGAACCATCATAAGCCACGTCTGTCACCTGCTGATAGAAAGCATCTTTTTTTCCTTCCTTTAGGTTCCTAAAGTCACATTAAGACTAAGAGTAAATAATGAAAAAAGAGCTGGTTTAGTATCTTCCCAACATTTTGGAGCAGAAATGCAGTCAGCATTTTAATACACAGGAAAATAAATACAGCTTCTCAAATCCTAACGAGAAATGCTCATATAATATTCCTAGAAAATTCACAATTCTTCTAAAAATAGAAGAAAAATAACAGCACTTGTTGAGCAATGACTTTGCTTACTTTCTATTTTCTTGTAAAATGTACATTTCTTAAATTTGTCAAGTCAAATCAGTTCATTGCTTTTTATTAATCTGAACTTCTTGCTGGGAAGTAGCAGCTCTTGTTCCCAAACGTTATCATCAACAGCGAGAGTTACTACCTAGGTGTCCAGCTAGGCAATTATGTGTCCCTAATGTTTAAGTCAGGCTTACCTTCCTTATTTTCTTCACATACTTATTCCATCAAAATCAATGTCCTTGTGAGTTCACACAACACTCAGCTTCTGCTACAGTTTATTACAGCTGAAGCTATCAGAATACTCTGATATGACATGGTTCAAGTTTTTAAATTTCCAAAAACCAGAGGCATGACATGCCACTAGAGAATTCTTCCTTGTGAAAGCCATCACTAAGGAGCATGCACAGTTAAAGCTGGACTGGACAGGCAAATTGGTGCTTAGTGAAAGGGAACACAGCAGCAGCCTTCCAAAGTTAGATTTCATTTCTGCTGTGGCTAAACCCACCTGTTCATTTAATACAAAGTGTCTGACTAACCAAGATTTCCCCCTAGCTTCCCCCAGATCTATTGCCCAACAGTTTGAGTTTAGTAGGAACTACTTCAGAGATAAATCAGTTTTAAGCATACCCTTTTTTTCCCTAGACTCTGCATGGAGAAAAATGAATTGTCCTACTGCCCGGTCACACCGTATAACAATTATTGCTAAAAATATTTTTCACTTTTTTTTTAAAGGATTCTACCAATCGCGATCAACATTTTCTCTAGCAATACTGAAACTCCTGAAATAAAATCCGATGCTAGCTTTTTAAGAAAACAAAGCAACACGCGCAGCTCCGACTGAAAACCATCCTGCGTTTGTTTCTTCTGTTATTAGAGAATAGAAAGAAAGTGCTTATCACCATTGAGATGCATAATGGGTACCGCAGAAGGTAGCAGCAGCACAGAGAGGCAGGCAACATGCTGAGCCAGGAATGGGAACGCTCAGACTTTTGCTGCTCTGCTAATACACCGTTAACTCTCACACTGTACGAGATGTCAGTGTGAATGCACTTCGTACATAGCCCTCTTCCCATAACAATACAACGATCACCAGAACAGTGAATGACCTTCAGGGAATATTTCTGCTGCCCTCCTTCCCTGGCAGGATACAGTGTTTGATGGTTTCCTTAGCTAATTCTAATATGGCAAACAAAATGTCCAAATGTCCATACTGTTTTTGTTAAATTCACGAACTTTTGATAACCCAAGGCAACTGGCACACTGCTAGAACAGAAAGGTTTCTCCTACTTATTTTTCTGTCTTTTTCCGCTGTGGTCTCCAAGGAGAACCTGAGAAGTGGACGGTGAACAGGTCTCAGTAGGTGTCCCCCTGCCATAGTTCGGGGGGATTCTTTCAGCAGCATTCACTAGTCTGCCACCAGCTGTAAGGAAATTTGGGTGCCATTAGCATGCCGAGGATGTTCGGGTTATGTTCTATTTTTTACCAGATCAGAAATGCCATTTTCAGCCAAAAGGCAGACAGCAATGAGAACAAACTTGGCTGAAGCTGGTTCTGCAGTGGACAGAGGCCATGCTGGCAGCGCAGCCTCCCTGCTTCATCTGGGAACTGCCATCGGCATCTTTGGGCTGTTCCAATGTCAAGGTGCAGCTGACATTGAAACATTGACAGCATTCCAGCCTAAAAAGCAGTTCCCAGCCAGAGGTCACTTCTCTTATCATGCACAGCTACAATGACCAAGATAGGAGAGGTGACTTTAAAAATTGTAATCTTTTTTTTTTTTTTTTAATAGATGGGGACAGGCAGGGAGACTGGAGTCTCTAGAACTTGCTTCAGCCACAGGATGTTTCCTACGTGCAGCAGCATGCACAGCCTCTTTTTGGCTAAAACATAGGGCACTGGTCTAATGTCTGGTCGCTTTGGTATAGGAGAGGGAAGATTTCAGCTGCATATCTGAGGATGTGGATTTGCTGAGTCCATATAAAACAATACAATACGAGGCTACAGCATTTTATAAAGTAAATATTAAACACAATGGTGTTTGTTTTTTCGAATAACGAGCAACCCGATATGAATGTTTACTGGATACGATCATAGCTCTGAAGAGATGGACCAAAGGGAAAAGGAAATTATGCACTGAACTGAACAGAGAAAACAAGATGTTTTGTTCAGCGTGCGTTATATCATCACCTTCAGTGGCTTATCTACATAAACTATGTATAGTATAGCCTGCTTTTTCTTTTTGTAATGTAAGACTTCAGCTCTGAGGATTCTAGGTTGAAGTCTAGTATAATGGTGAATAACAAAGCAGGTAAATTCACCTCCTTCGTGTTCCGGGGATGACAGTCGGAAGCAAATAATTCTGTTTATCTGTGCAACCTTTTGACTATGCTACCCAGCTGGTCACTAGCGATGAATCACATGATGGTTTACAGAGACAAAAGAGCACGTTGGGATCATTATAGAGCTTCTGTAGTTTAACATCAGGGAACAATTCAAAATTACTTCTGGCCACAGAAATTTTATAAGTTTATAGTGTTGCTTGCTGAGAATATGATAAGATGCCTTGGTCCTGTCTATTTGTACTTCTTTTACGTATCTATACTACAGTGAGAAGACTATAATGTCCACAGTAGGACCGAGTGAGCATTATACACAAGCCCATTTATCTGATCTACATTTCAAAATCCTAAGGAATTAAGAAATTCAACCAAGTGGTCTTCAGGAAGTTACTGCACGCACGTGTCTCAGGCTGTGAATACACATCCTTTTTCAAGTCTCGGGTAACTGCCCGCAGCATTCCCCCAGCTATTCCTCATTTCCTGAAAGCTACCACTTTATGTAACTCATGCGGCGGATCTCTTCACGTAAGCATGCCCTCGTTTGTTTCAAACAAACTAAATTAGGTTAGTTTAAACAGTTAGAAAAGGTGATCTGAGGTAGTCCAGCTTATTTTGTTTGCAACAACTAGGCAGTGGTCCAACACTGAAGCACTGGCAACAGAACAGTGAGGGTGGTGGTAATCTCTGTCTGGTGGGAGGCGATAAAAAGCTGGAGGTGGTAACCTCTTTGCTGCCACAGATGGATGCAGCCGAGGGTGCGTGTCCACTGCCATAACGTGCTCCTTTGCGATGGGTGTTAAAGTCCTGGTTTTCCAGAGCAGTTACATACTCTGAAGCACATTCAGGTTCTTATGTACAAAGGAAACTCTGCATCCAAATAGCTTTGTTGATACAGCTACAGGAGTTACAGGGGGAAAAAAAAGTGTTTTGAACTGCAAAGGGAAAATAAATATAGTAAAAACAAAGAGCCACTCTGGAAGGAAGAACTTTAAAGGAAGAACTTTCAGCTACAGTTTTATCCAAGGTTTCTCCCATTTTGAGTCTTTAATTCTTTACACGTGGATAGCAGTCCCACTTTCTTTGCCCTACAAAATATGACAGTCTAGATAAAATGTGCCAAATCAAACCAGGAACATGAGCTAGTGCTACATGTACCACCTATGTGGAAGATGGGGAAGAAGCTTTTGACAAACTAGAGTAGTTAGGAGGACAATGCAAAACTGAAATCCTAGGCAGAAATTCCACTCTGCAAGGAGAGACAATCTCCATATTTGCACATTCAGGGTTCCTTCTCTCCAGATCCTGTTGCTTCCTCACATTCCCAGAGAACTAAATGAGATTCTGATCTGCACCTGCATCCAGCTGCTGCCGTACCCTGTGGAGTACCCCTGCCTCTGCCCAGAGTACTGCAGAATCAAGCCCATGGCTCTTTCTGCATGTCCTAATGCAGCTACTTGGGCACGAGCCTCCGAACAGCAGCCGTTAGGATTTTACGCAGACAGCCGTTCTCATGGCCCATTGCGTGACAATTCTGATCGCACATCTTCTGATGCCTTTGTCACATCTATACTTTTCACAGCAAGGCTGGAAGGATGTCATTCTAACATTGTCCTAGTCCTTTCTGTATGCTTGCCACATTTACCAAGGGCAGCTGTTCACCAAGCAGCAAAAATGGCTATCTGGCTGTTGAGCTGAGACCCTGATCACTCTTCTGGGCTTGTGAATGGGAGAGAGAGCAATTTCTGGACCAATAAACCGTTCCTTTCCCCCGCACTGCATGCATAAGACATTTGGGCTCCGCTGTGTCCGATGTGTTTCCAGATGTCTCACTGGATTCTCCAGCCACTTCTGTAAAGTTTCGCATTGTTGCCCAGATAAGATTGGTCTGTAACTATTTGGAGAATTTTAGGTTCTGAGCCTACATACTTTGTGCTAGTTAACTGAACACAGAGATTATAAAAGCAGCTTTCCAGATGCTTTCAAAGACACATTTTCTTATGCTAATAGAAAAATAAGGGAAGGTTTGAGCTGGCTACATTGATATTTTTCACAGAATAATCTCGAGTAAATTGAAATGTAAATTTTTCTGTAATCATTGCTGCTGGGAGACTTAAATGCTTTGTGCTAGTCTTTGGGAAACCTCTCTTTCAATGTGCTGTCGGACCTCTGTTTTGAGTGTCATATGTGGAGTTTCAGGGAGTACTTGCCTGATCAGTTGTGTGATCCCATTTCTTTCTCACCCCTTATGATGACTTAGTACTCATCTGATTTCAGCACAGATTACTTCAGCTTGCTAAATCAATGGCAAGCTAATCCAGAGGAAAAAGAGTGAATTTTCACATGTTGGCTGAGTGAACTGAACGAGGTGAGTGCACGAGGCAGAGCTGCGGTGCTCGGGAACGGGGCGGTGGGACCTCCGAGCTCTCCTCCGCGGATGTACACTTCCCGGGACCCCTTGGCAGCAGCGTGCTCCCCGTCACCAATACTGTGCGTGTCTCAGTGAAGTTGGAGGAGCTATTTCCCTGCCAAGTATGACAGTGCACCTCCCGGCACCTCGGCAGAACACTGCCCCTGCCCAGCAAATCTCAGCAGGGATCCTCACCACCTGAAAAATGTTAATGCAGCCACCAGCTAGTGTCTCTGCAAGTAGTAATGTCTAATTCTGAACATCTCCACTCTCAGTGATATATGCCTTTTTTTTTTTTTTGGTACAATGTCTTGCATCTTTTTTTTTTTTAATTAGCTCCAATCTTTCAGCTGAATACATGAGATTATCTTAAGGCCGTATAAAGTTGTTTTACTGGGACACAATATTTATAGACCTCAAAAGTGAGCCCTAAGGACATGTCTCCAAGCTCCTAAAAGAAAATCTACTGAATCAGTATAGTTCTCAGGGGAACACAAAGCTGTTCCCCTCGCCTTGTCAGATGCATGGCAGCACTTGCCACAGTGGGGCTCATATCCTGACTAGGCCTTTGAGTACGAACAGAATACAAATAATTTTCAGTTACTACATTCAGGGAAATGACTCTGCTGTACTAATTTGTATTTTACACGTATTATTTTTATAGGAGTCCAGAAAGACTTGTTAAATGAAAAGCTTAAAATGCAAGTGGAACGTAGATAGTAATCTAATCATTGACACTTCAGAAAGAACAACACAGCATAAACACATCTATTTCATTTTACAATGGTTGCAATGTATTAAATTTGAATTATACCTTTTCTTTCCACATTCCCCTCTTCCCAAACCACCGTGAGACAGTTGTACAAGGCTCTCAGGGATTTCAGCAGTGATACTGTTCGTGACTTTTTCCAGTTAGCTAATGTGCTACCCTCTGGTGCATGACTATTTCTGTGTAAGAAAGCACTCCGAAGGACTGCAGACTACAGAAGTTGGACACCAGACACAAGCTGTTGTTCTCTTGCAGTAAAATCTCAGCAAAAAAAGTATTTTTTTTTCCAAAGTCAAAAATTTTCTACAAGCCTATTTCATTGGCTACCAGATTTATTCCACTGCATCTGTTAAACAGAATAAGTAGCTATCACCTATATCTGAATTTTTCTCACATACATTATAAATTACAGGCATTATTATGAATTTCATCTTCACAAAGGTGACTAGTTTGTAACATACAAGTGGCAGAATGCAATGCAGAGCCTACAGAGAGGTTAATGTTGACTTGGGAGAGGCTACTGTGCACATCCATGACAAAGAGAAAAATTAAATGAGTAACTTCAGTGATCAGCTAATATCTTATCCAGAAGCATACCCCACTGCTTCCTTCCCAAGAGGTATTGCTAATTACCTGGGTGCAAAGTTTACAGGTTCAGACGGTCAGCATACGGTGCTTTTAGTGATGGCATCTCATGAAATGCACTTTCTCCAGGCTCTGTGTCCTAACTCTACTCGGATGCTGATTTACTGAGATTTCAAGGCCACTCTCACCTGCCTGCCTGTCCTTTTTCTTCTAAGCTATAGCCGGGATACTTACAGACTTGGTCAATCAGCCTGCTTATTAAGGAGCTGAGTTCATCATGATCAGATTCAGCATTTGTCATAGGGTCAAGTCTGCTATGAGCTAACTCCTCATGTGTATCCTACAGGAAAGCATCCGCACACTGAGATCCACTAATTAGCCAGCTGATTGTCATCCACTTTCCACCAAAGCAGTTGTAATGCAGTAATATCCTATGTACACCTGTGGTGGTTTTACTCGGGTGGGTGGCCGAGCTCCACCACAACCACTCTCTCACTCCCCCTCCTCAAAGTGGAACGGGGAGAAAATACGATAGAAAGGGCTCAAGGGTTGAGATAAGGACAGGGAGATCGCGCAGTAATTATCGTGACGGGCAAAACAGACTCAGCGTAGGGAGAGAGTAAGATTTATTGCTTATTACTAACAAGCTGGAGAAGTGAGAAACAAAGGAAAGAAACCAAAAGCACCTCCCCCCCCCCATCCACCCTCTTTCACCTCCTCCCCCCTGAGCGGCGCAGGGGAATGGGGGAATAGGGGTTGTGGTCAGTCTACAGCACTTCTTCTCTGCCGCTCCTTCTCGGTCACTGTCCCAGCTGCTGTGTGGCACACCTTGTTTTTTTTTTTCCCGTCTTAAAGAGGCGCAAAACAACGTCACTTCTTGGCTCAGCTCTGGTCAGCAGTGGGGCCCTTACCAAACATGTGGCAGCTTCTAGATCCTTCTCACAGAAGCCACCCGTGGTCCCCTGCTACCAAAACCTTGCCACATAAACCCACTACAACATGCCATTCAGGTCACGCACGCTTCTTGGGCATGAAAGAAACTAGGAAATCTAAAACCTAACAACAGTGTAATGGTCAGAAGCTGTGTCACCGCTGAGCCAGCGAAGCTGTCAGAGGACTACAGTTTGTAGGGCTCTAGGCACTGCGAGAGCAGAGAACTCCCGAGGGGAAAGTCCACAAACTCGCCACAACCTACGCAGGACACGAAGTACTCCCAGCTCCCACCGACTTCAAAAGGAAATCTGCAGGCCCTTTGTTAGCCTTGCTGCTGCGCGATCAACTCTGAACAACTTCCTTTTTCACCATCTGGCAACTGAACTCTTAATTCTTTGTTTGTGCTTTCCAGGCTGTCAGATTTAATATGTCCCTGGTTAATGATCCCATCCCCACCTTTCAGTTTACGGAGGATTTTTCTGTTCTAATCATAGCAAGTACAACAACAAGCATCCTTACATTTCTACTTCTTGAGGAGATCACATTAAGCAAAATGGACACTTCTTTTGGAAAAATATCATATATCCAACTTACCAAGCCCATAGATTTAAACATTTGCAGCAAAATTTAATATTTTTCATGCTCATTGGACTTTCTCCGCTAAAGCAGATCCATTTTGCTTTGTGAAACAAAGCTGGCTTCAGCACACTTGTGCTGTGCCGCCCCGTTGGATTCTGTCAAACCGCTCCTGGTGGCAGAACACGAGGCGGTTTCGTTAACCATCCACCAGCACATCTAACAACGCAAAAAATTTCAGCAGCTCATTCATTCACGGTTCAGTTAATTTATGATAAATTTCTCCCTGGTGAAATATCACAAGCAAAGATCAAAGAAACTCAAGGGAACCATTTTTCTTTTCATATTCATACATTTGCGAAGTCCGGAGAGAGAATGAGCAAGAGCAGCTGATAAATTCAGACAGTTTGCACTTCCAGCACAGGAAAGAGTTATAAAACAAAACCCCACCCCAGGTAGGAAAATACAACATGGGGAAAGTTAGTAACTTTGTTCAAAGCATGTTGTTTATTAGCAGAAACTTGTTAACCAAAACAAAGCTTTGGCTGACTGGGAGACCGAAACTCTGCTCAGAGACCAAAAGCATCACAGCAACATAAGCATCCCGGAGTTGTTCTACCCCTGCAGCACACTCTTTCTGTCTCTCCCTGGCTTTCAGTTCAGATTGTTCTGCTGACAGCTCCTACTTAGGGCAAAGTACTGGGAGACATTTTTTCGATCGGGAACTTTTCCATTCCAAGCTTTTAAATAAGACTTGTGGTTCATTTATTTATTCATTTTCCCAAATGTTTTGCAATAGGTTTTAGCAATCTATAATTAAAACATTACCTTGAAAAAATGCGAGTGCTGTCAGGTGCTCTAGAAAATAATTACATAATAAGGGTACCGTAATTCACTTTTGAATACAGTCCTGTTGTTAGCCAATTTCTACGCATTCAAAATACAGAAAGCAACTTCATTCATCAGCTTGGTTCATATCATTCTACAGCTAATAAGCCACACATATGTAAATAACAATCCTGATGAAGGTGAACAGTCTGACACATTATGGCCAAAGCCCAAACACTTCAGACTACCTAAGCGATCTAACAGATCAAACCAAAATTAAAGATCTGCTCAGAGGGAAATTGATATTGAATAAACCTGTCTGGCTTTACAGGTCTAGGGGATATAACTCCTACTAAGTTTATTATGCTTTTAGTCTTTTTAATGAGTTTTTGCAGTGTACTGGGCAAACTGTATTAAGCATTGTACAAAACAGCATCGTGCACGTTTTCACAGGACAGCTGCAATAGGCTGCAGAGCTCAGCTACGGCCTTGCCAGTTTTGGTAACTGTTCACCCCACTCACGCTAACAGATCCGTTAGGACACCGCTGAGATGTGGTGTCCTTTATAAAATCGCTCTCTTAGTAAAAGAGGAAGCAGTACTAGAGGGCTAGACAAAAGTACTCCATTCGCCAACTGCAGCTCAAGCGATAGCAGTTGTTCTAATCAGGACCAAGTTCATCTGTACACAAAGTTTTAACAAAAACCGTATGACAGCAACAGTAAGAACTCTAATGCAGGCTCACAATGCAAAATCTACTTCAAAATAGTAAATCTTCCTAAAGGCTCCTTTTTTTTTCACTAAATTTCCAGTCAATGTTTGATGTGGAGTTTCATTTCTAGGCCTTATTGCATGAAGATACTTTAGTAAACAGCGTGGGTTGCACACCGAGAGGTTAGAGCAGAGGTTTCAGAGGAACGACATGCAGCCATTATAAAATAAGAGTTTGGAGAAACTCAGGATGCACTTCAAAATAATGATCTAAGCCTTCAAATACTGTACTAGTGAAAACATCAAACTCTTGCTTAGATGAGCACACCTAGTGATTCTCAAAGCAAACAGTTCCAACGTGCTGCAAAACCAGGATTTCCGCTCAGCTCTTTTGGCTTAACTAAGGCTTTCATACAAAAACAGCAAAACCAAAACAACTCTGTATAAAAATGTCAAAGGCACAATGAAAACAAAACAGGATCACATCTGAGAGGCAAGAGAAGAGGAAAGAAGAAAGGGAGAAGACTATTAAAGCAAAATGTAACTCCTAAGAACATAGCCTTTAATATTTTCCCATCATTTCTTTTGAATAGATTTCTTGGAAGTGCAAACATCTTGTGGGATCGGATGGCAAGTCACCATTCTTAGACTGAGACCTTTGGATGCTTTGTCCTATCTGCTGCCATGAACAAAGACCGCTTATACTGGGATTTAATTATACTCCAACTGGGCAGAATCCCCCACTTAACCAACGGGCTGCCTGGTGTTGATGTGTTATCTCTTTGTAATTCTTACTTCGGCACTAAGGAAAAAACCCATCCAAATTCTGTCCATTTTTCCTTTCCATTGCAACACTCAATCATCTTCCATGCACCACTGACCTCTTTATTTCCCACTGCCTTTCCGCACACTCCGAGACAGACGTTTGTCTTATTCGGATATCAGAATGGTGCCAAGCATAAATATTCACAAATTCCTAAGTAAACCTAACAATTCACTAACTTCCCTGTGTGCAGACGAGGCTGGCTGTGCATACGAAGACGGAGCCTGCGCCCCTGCCCACCAGCTCGGCTCTGCGGAGAGCTGCCTGGCACCTCGCAGGGAGAGGAGCTATTACACAGCAGACTGCTCCGAGGCCGCCCCATGGCTCATCGAGTTTCACTCAATGATGCCTTCCCTTCCTAATAGTCTGAAGATTGTAATGCTTCTATCTTCTCATTCTTTCAAGTTCCCCATTATTTTTTCCGAGTTTCGTGCGCTCAGGCTGCACGAATTTCATTTCTCCTCATGCTACCAAATGCTGTGATCCAGAAATTATGCTGAATTTCTGACCTAGCAAGTTGGCACCAGACAAGTGACTTCACTGCAGGATCACACAGCAAAAAAAAAAGTGAGGCCATAAGCAGAAAATGAACTCCCACTTCCAGCACAGCTCTCCTAAAAATATAACTCGGAGAAGTTGCTAAGATGCTTAGATCTTGCTAAGCTGTCCATTCCCCACCACTCGTCACTCAATTGACTTCTGCCATGACAGCGTCAGGATACATGAAATGTTTGCAAGGAAAATGAATATGAGGTTTTTTTCTTGGTCCCTTAGAAGTGAAATCGAAGAAAACAATGTTCTGAATCATGAAGTTATAAGCAAGATACACGCACGGTTTGAATCCTTGGACCTACATTTCCTATTTAGCTCCTGTCTACCTCTTCCAGGTTTAGAGACGATTTGGCTTTTCACTGGAGCTGAACAGAAAAACATTTTCATATCCTAAGAACGTTTTCCAGCCCCAACTGGATATAAAAGCCAAAACATCAACAGCAACAGAACTGCAAATCAAAGCTCCAAGCATTTTGAAGTAAATTAGCCAAAATGCGCTGTTGATCAATTCTGATTTCAAGATGATTTAATTACCAAAAAATGTACAAGTATTTCCAGACAATAATTTTGAACAGCAGCAGCAAATATGAACGCGGATAACACGGACGTCAAGACGGAATGAAAGTTTTCAGCTGAGGTATTTTAAAGCCTGTTATTTCCCACAGATTGTTCCTGTTTCAGAGAGCTGCCAAAACCAAAGGTGACGGCAGGAAGCCCTACGTCCAGCATCACACAGTGGCTGCAGTGGATGAAACCAAAGGTCCACCCAGTTGAGGCACCTGCCGCTGTGGCCAAAGGCTGATGCTTGCTGAGCAGGGGCGTTTTTCATACTCACATAGCACTTCCAGCACGCGCTCTCAGTCACCAGCCTTTTGCAGTTTGAGCATTTCTGAGTAAATGGTGGTGTTGATCCATTTAGTAATCCTCACTGGATTTCGCTTACATAGACACATCCACTTTCCAACTGACCTTCCATAAACGCCTCATACCTGCATTACACCCAGCGGGCCATTTCCACACGTTAACTGGAGGACTCGTGGTGAACTGTTTCTTCTTCTATTGCTAACAAAATAACCCTTCCAGCTGGTACTAGAAGAGACTTAAATAACTGATCCCCCGTCTATTTTTTCCGTCCAGGTTCTGATTTTATAGAGCTCTATACCGTATCACTCTCTCAGTTGTTTCATTTCCTGTCCTAATCTACTTAGCTTCACATTTGTCATTAGTCATTTGCTCTCCCCTCTATCTGATAACATTGTATGAAGAAATATATTTTATCCGGGCAGTTTGTGACCATTTTTTCTTCTGTTTGCTTTTAATATCAAGAAAAAGGAAATGCAAACTCTAAACCAGGCATCTGAATATTTTGGCCGAAACCCTGGCCAAAACCTGAATCATGCATATATTTGCAAACAAGCACTTCCACGAAGGAAGAAGAAACAGTACGGGAAAGAAAGTCTGCAGATAACAAAAGGACAAAGTAAAGAAAGCTTAAGACCAGAACACACTGCAGGTGGTTTTTCTTTTTTCAGATTTACCTGCTTTTAAATATTACTTGCGACTACGCAGGTTTTGGTTAGGTAACAGATGGAGTTCTATTTGTGTTGTTGTTAGCATTTATGCATACTAACATGTTTAGATATATATCATGGGTTAGTCCAAACCATTCCTGGAAAGACCAACGATTCTAATGATTTCCCAGTATTTTGCTTCATAAAATTCAGATTAGGTCAGATGAAACCCTTAGGGTACTAATTTCAATTTAGCAATCATGCATTGTGCAAGCAGCACTTAGACGTTCAGATTTAGAAGTGTTTTACTTCAGATGAGGAAACGAGGAGGACAGCATATTTGTTACCCCATAAATAATGCATGCTGCTTAATAGTTGTGCGGTCGGTGCCTCCTTCTGCTCCCTTTCGGAGAGGAGAGCAGGGCAGACTGCGTGCATTGTGCTGCACAGGGCATCACCCAGAACCCGGGAGCTGACTTAGGAACCCAGAGACGCTCCTCGTTTCTTTGTGCGCTGGTTTCCCTGCTCTTTCCAACAACTGCCTCACAAGCTTCCTGATTATGGTGCTCAAGATCACTTTTTTACTAGTGAACAAACGAATATTTGTACATTGCTTCACAATCAAAAAGAGGAGAGGGAAAAGTAATTTACCTTAATTAACAGGACAAGAAAAATAATATCATGCTTTTTACAATCAGCATTCCTTCAGTAAGCTGTCACCTGATATACAAAGGCAAAAGGACACCTTGGGGGTGGGTGTTATCCCCTTGTTCTCCAATCATCACTCTGATACTCGAGTCTAAACAAAAGAGATATGGAAAATAAGTTTTGAAGTTTCACATAGTAGAGAGGTCTTACAGGGAAGAAAAAAAATAGAAAAGTAAGAAAGGAACCAAAAAGATGTGATTCTTTTGAGTGTTTTGGGGCAACCGAGTGTTCAAAACCAACAAGAGAAACAATTCAGCAAGAAAAGGAATGAAAATGCATGCTTCAATACATGTAAATAATAAACAATCGGTTTAGAAGAAAGCAGAAAGAAAATCTGCTATTTTTTGTCTCTTGAAAGACAAGTTATACTTTACTTTACCCCTTCCTTTATTGAAACCATCAATACACCTATTGTTTGATTCACAACTGACTCATGTAAGAGACACAACTGAATAGTTGAGGCAAACAACAGCAAGAGGAAATCCAACTATGATAACTACTTAATGTTTCATCATCTTTTCAAATACTTCTTCGTAAGACTTCTGCTTTGATGTTCTCCTTTTCTCCCTCCAGATCCCCAAATACTGCCATTTAAGGCACTCCACAGAAGTAAGACTGTTTGTATCTATCTCTACCATCTGCCCAAATGCTTTTGAGAGAGACAATTTTAAATAAACAGCAGCAGCAGGTACATAAGTATAGAATTTAAAAGGAACTGACACGGGTCTTAGCAATTATTTTTGATAAGCAATTTCTGAGAGTTACTTGCACTCCTTTATGTCTAAGGCCACCAAGCAGACAAATTGTACTAAACAATGATCCGCACTGAATATTCTGAACATGTTTTACAGTTCTTGTACATGCCATAAATTCAGTGCTGGGTATTTTTTTCCGAATTACTTTTCCTTTGGAAAGCGTTCTGACTTTAAAGAAGAGAGAAAGAGAGACTGAGACCTATTATTCTAGGTCTTAACTCCTTGTTAACATGTTACTAGCACTTTTTAAATCACAGTTCCACTACTACTGAACCAAACATTACATTTTCTGCTTTCTCCAATACCCTGCATGCCAGAAAGTTTAGAAAGGCAGTAACTAGAAAATTATAGGGATATGGGACTCTGCTGACAGTTATGCCTGTCCTGCTTCAATATAGGGCTGTGAATCAGCAATATAAAAGCAAACAAATGCTCACTTAATGTTTCCAGTCCTAGCCTATCATGTTTTGGTTCAACACGTTTGTGAAAGGCAGAAGTCCTGTCCCGATGCAGAACATCTATGATTATTGTGTGTTGTACCTTTGTATTTGTGTCAGCTATTGTACAGGAAACCTTGTTCAAAGAGATGAAAAATGCTTAGGTAAATGCACACCTGACGAAACCTACCATTTCTTTACGATTTATGTAACGTTGCTTAAATTTTGTACTACGTTAATGCTTGTTCTAAGAGCCCGTCGTTGTCTTGCGGTGTTTTGTGTCAGCTTTACCAAATGGATTTGCTTAGAAATCACAGAGTCTGGGGGTTGGGACAGGTGCTTCTAAAGCAAGTAAGGGGGGTTAGTGGAAAGGTTTTCTGATAGCCAGCTGCAATGTGACAACTATGGTTCTAGCAAGAATAGCAGCTGTAGGGGAAACATTTATCAAATTGAGGGATTTGAATGCTTCCCTGTCATTAGCTTGTCTTCTAAGTAATTAAAAATAAATAAAAATCTGGCTATTGGAAGTGAGGCAGTGATAGAGTCCACTTGCCGTGGCCCAAAGAAAAATCACCAACGTGCCAATGCCTTCACTCAATTTCTCCACGGAAATGTCTAATTCTGGGAATTGCACTAGTTGCGTCAATTGTTTCTCAAAAGTGTTGGAAAGCGGTCACATTGGAGTATCATAACACATAAGCACTCTTCTGGAAACATTTTAACGTATGTGAAAGTGGCAAGCCACCTAAAAGACGGCTGTAGGTTTCCTAAGACTCAGACAAATCCCCTGACAAACGTGAGGAGCGACTGCAGCAAGGGTCAGAAGGCAAATCAGAAAAATATATTGTGTCTTCGTAGTGGGGTGTGTATGTATGCTTGCGAGTATGATTTTCAAGTATCCTTAACATACCAACAGCCCGAAGTTCAGCTTCCGTTCAGGTTTACTTAATTGATTTTTCAATTACCTATGGATTAGGTGAGTGCCACTGAGAAGTTCTCTTCAATCCTCTTCAGTGAGACCTTATTAAGAAAGACTTCCTGCAGAATTCCATGACAGGAAGAAGGATGCTGAACCTCGCTTTTCTCAGAAACAAATCACTTTCCTTAATTGGGAATGACAATTTAAATCAAAGGTTTTCATGCTGTACTGTGAGATTAATTTAAAACCTATGATTTAGCAACAATTAGAATTTTACTCTTAACATTCAATAGTTCCACAGTATTTTGTCATTCTCATTCCCAAGACATCTTCAGGCAGATTTTGTGACATGAAACATATTTCAGTGTGGCATTTTTATGCCCATCCAAACATGATGCAAAAAGAAACGAATACTTAGATTCTGCATCTCTTCCCCCCAAAAAAGCGTACAGTATTTCATGGTTTCAAATCATTGCCAGCGTACAGACCTTTGCATACTTTCCAGTAAAGTATGCCAAAGTAGCACCAAAAATTGTGTAGTTAAGAAAAACATGTAACTTCTCATCTGCTGAGGTGGTCAGCCCAAGTCAGAAATGGTTTCTTCACATTTACTAGCTTTCTTATTACTCTTCACATGGTCCTTTCATCTTCGTTAGGAGTTATTAGAAGCAGGACTGCAATCACCTAAGGCAATAAACTCTAATAATGGGAATAAAGTAGCAGGAAACGATAAATGAATTTATATCTTGCACATGCCAATGTGCATAGCATTCAGATGGCTATTAGAGCTACCACTACCAGGAACATAGGTCTCCTTTTTTTTCTTCTCTCTCTTTTTTTTTTTTTTTAATAATCCCAGTTGATAAAAATGTTTTTGTTCAACTGGGAATCAGTCCTTTGGTTTCTTTCCAGAAAAAAAAAGATAATAAAAAAATGTAATTATCCTAGCTCAAATCTAACAGTATTTTGATTCCTCTATCAAAACTAACCTCAACATGTCATACAAGAAACCTTGCTACCTTCAAATTAAGTGGTATTTACAAAGCCAGTCTCAAGTTGCAGTCTTACCGGATCTCATAGACGCAAAGTAAGGAAAGGCAAAAGGCTGAATTTCCTCTGGGGCATCAGGAAGTCATAACAACTTTTCTTGCTCGTGATTACCGTGCTGCTCTGCACAAAGCTCAGTTATCATAGCACATGGATCATCGTGACCATGTTGGGCTGACCTTCCTGAAGGATTCATGTTGGACTAAGATCTTCAGAGAACAAGGGAAGTCAGCCAGCAAGTCACTCGATCTAGATAAGAGCTTCTTTTCCAAAAGTTGGAGATAGAGATGAGCGTGGCCCTCTCAGCTGCAACCAGTTCAGGAAAATGTCAGCAGTTTTATTTTGCAGTTTCTGCAAGCTGACCTATGAAACTTTACAGCTCCCTTTGATCGTGTCACTGAGTCACTGGCATGACATTTTTAGCTAAAGTGTTATAGGAGCCAACCTCTTTAGACAGTATTTCTTTCTCCAAGTCATTACATGGATTAGTAGATTGAAGCAGTTCTTTGTCTAATAACACAATAGATCCTATTGGAAATTTTCACTTTTGACAGCCATGAAGTTTAAACTGTATTTTTAATTCCCTCTCTCAGACTTTGCTTTTGGCAAGCCAAAAGCTAATCCATTAAAGCAACAAAAACATTTTCACAGTGGATGTATAAAGAAAGCAGCTTCTTATGATTTTTTTCTGTAGTATGTACAAACAATAGAGAGTGACAAAATGTCTTAGCATTGTAACAAGCCCTGAGAAAAGGTGAAAAAAAGGCATAAACCACAGAAAGGATGTGTACAAAGGAAGAGACAAATTACATAATTTTTGTTTTTCTTTTTGTACTGAAAAACAGAGCACAGTGCTTATTTTCATGTAGACTACTCACCAAGCCCTGAAGTCATCAGAGGTTAAGAATACCAACATCATTAAACCTCTTTCCAATTTTCTGTTCTTTAGCTAGATCTTCACCTTCTCCTGATATTACTCTCATCAGAAGCAGTCCTCTCCCAGAAAAAATTCCAATAGAAATGCTCCTAAGTAGACTTTTTAACAGAGAAATTATCACTCTTAGTCCTAAATAGCTATCACTAAAGTGTCATTAAAGAAAAACATTAATCGCTGAAGCTAAGAATTTTCATGACCAGACCTTCACTAACTTTGAAGATTTTTCAATTCCAGCTCTTGTAGATGGCTGAAGAGATTTCTAACGTGGCTAAAGGGATTTTCTAATATTTCCTCTCCATGAAACATAACTTCGTCTGGAGTTACTTTGAACGTATAATAACTAGTGAGAGAAGGAAAACAGTGCACATCCCGTTCGGTTCAGTTTGGGAGCTTTATTGCCAGGATAATCATTCACTGAACCAAACTAAATATGCTGCTTGGATCATGTTTTTCACTGTACCAAAATCAAAACTTGAATCAGGTTTCTAACAAGACTGACATGTGGCAAAAACAGTCCAATCTACAACCAGAATGCTTTCATGTTAGGGTTCTTTGTACTGTATAAGATGCCACTACTGCAAATACATAAGCATGGGAGTATCCCATCACCAAATGTGCTTGCAGAATAAAGGCTTCTGTGCTTTTAAAACAATAGTTTATTACGTTCTGTAATAGTTTAATTGTTATTGTTAGATGGGTGTGGATGCACACCTGGACTACCTCAAGCATCAAAAGAAAACGCTTTTTAACCGAATATACAGTTTAGCCCCATCTGGAGTAGGTAGCTATTATATGTAGCTAGAGTTTCAATCTTACTAGTTTACTTTATGTTATAAACTGTCTCATCAGTAACTACTTCAGGTTTTAGATTCCATCCTATTCTGACTGTTATTATGAATCTCATTTCAGAGGCACTGGGATCACAGAGCGAGCACACTAGAACAAAGAAAGGTCAGCAAAGCTTAGAAACCAAATTTCAACTCTATACAGATACAACTGAAGAAGGATGTCAGATTTTGTTCAATCAGTTGGAGACTCTTGACAAATGCAGTTTCAATGCCTCTCTTCCTCTGGTGATGATAGTCCATGGCTGGTCGGTATGAACTCACATTTTATTCTTAATTCGAACTACACCTGATTTGATATACTTTCCTCTTCATTATGCTAGTGCCAAAAGCAACTTCGGAAGCAAGACTGGGATCTGAAATATGGTGGATTTCCCTAGTAGCAATCATGGCTAGAAATAATACAAAGTGGATATTCCCCACTGAGATTCTGAAGGAACACTCAACAAGCAATTTTTCATACGAGTCCCATGCCAGGAATTAGATTCATCCCTGGTTTAAAGCCAGAGTTCAAACAAGCAGCTGAATTAATGTGCTATGCCTCTGGAGGACTGAAATCTAGTTTCATTTCTCTGATATGTTTACTGCCAGATATTTACAGACTTACTGAAAAAAGTGCACACAATCTCCCCACATCTTTCTCAGAGGTACAGCTTTAAAGAGAACTTCTCTAAAAGCTTTTTCAGCTGAAATTGAAGCCCTGAATGTCAATGAATGACCGCTGAACTGCTTCAAGTTAAATGGTTAAAAAAAATCCACCAAAAACCTTCTTCAAATGAACAGACTTGCTATGCTACAGTGAATTTTGATCTGATCTCAGCCGGAGAAGAAACAAAAGAAAAGAAAGGATAGGAAGTCATGTCATTTGAACAGATCTTTGATTCTCATAGAACCAATGTCATCACTTAAGATACAACTGTGTCACTGCAAATACACAATCAGAGAAACCTTGAGCAATACACTTGATGTGCGTAACTCTCAATATGTGTAAGAGCAGAGATGGAATATTGCCCAGATTAATTTAGCCAAGCCTCCCAAACAAGAATTTGTTCGAAGAACTATGGAGCTGAGGCTGCTGCCATTGACACTCAACATTCACATTAACTTAATCTACAGAAGTATTAGGCTCTTAGAGAAAGATGTGTGTTTGGAAACCCAAAGCCAACACATCAGAACTCTGTTAAAAGACCAGAAGAGATTAGTTCCATTAATTGAGGAAATACGCACAACCAGCTCAGCTTACATCTGAGATTTATTAAGTAGTAATTCTGGTCCCTCAAATTGGAAGCAGTAAAGATGCTAGTAAAGAAAGTTTGATCCAGTCCTTGAAAAAAAAGAATGACTCAAAGGAGAGGAAAAAAGAGGATTTCATAACAGAACAAACATACAAGGCAAACACTCACTGGTCTGCAACACTCCAGCTTTCCTCACTCTCCCCTTCAGCTTAAATTTATAGGGACAGCTGCTCCTTACTGAAATCAGAAACGTCCTGGGCATTTCTCTTTTTAATCACTAACACCAATTATCTCAGGATGCATAAGAATATTTAAGGACATAATTTCATTGATAAGAGCTCACATCTATCTACCTAAAATATTATACAGTTCATATACGTTCCTGGTGTTTCTCCTCCCAAAATCAAGGATTCTCAGCAATGAGGCATGTTGAAGCCCCTAAAATCTAGTTCTCAGCACTAACTCACCTTGTTTATTTTATGTTTTGTGTTTCCTTGAGCTTTTCACACAAAATATTTGTTAGACACTGCTTTTTCTTAAGGCTTTTTTCTTTTTATTTTTTTGAACAAAACAGGTGGATGGGATATTAGAAGACTGGATTTGGAAAATGGCAGCAGCTCTGAAGTCTCAGGATAAACAAATGAATGTGATCATTGCAGACTGGCTTACGTTTGCTCACCAGCACTATCCCATTGCTGTACAGAACACCCGCCACATAGGACAGGAGATAGCAGACTTCCTGGAATGGCTGGAGGTAAGGGCGCCCAGGTCAAAATGTGTTTCTTTAGAAAAGACCTATTTACCTGTTCTTGTGCTTCTACCACCTTTCTGAAATACTACGTGGCTAATGCTGTTCATTGCAATCACTTCTGTTTCTTCAATACACTGTACATTTGTCTCCCATCAGTTTTCACGTGACTTCAAAAAATTTTATCATTCAAGAGAAAAAAAGCAAGTAGTCTTTTTTTATTAGAATACTTTGATGTGTCTTTCGAGTTGAGATCATTTCATGCTACTTTCGTTTTTCAATTAGCATGTGTGCAGAGAGCTGGCGTTCTTTGCATTGTAAAGCTACTCAGTATTTCAGGTTCAGAACTTGGTCGGCAGGAGAAAGCCAGAGCAAGTGCCACACTTTGCAAACAGGTACGCTGTCATCTGCAAGTGGCTAGTTCAGTACAAGGGGGTTATGTGACCTCTGCCTAATGCAAGACATCACATCAGATTTTTGCCTTAGTTTCCCATAGATTATTCTAAAATTGGTGATCGAGTGTAAAGGCAGACGTCTTAGGAGGACAGATACACATAGCAAAGCGGATGGCACAGAGGCAGGAATGAGTACAGAGCCATGCTGATCGAGTGACTACTCACCAAAACTCCCACTAGGCAGGAAGCAGAGGCCATGTCTTACAGCGGGTTTAGCTATACCTGCAGCTGCCAGACTGAAAATGTTGTAAAGGAGTCTGCAAGGGATCACTGGTCTCCAGCACGACTTTTGAAAACACAGAGAGCAAAACACTAGAGACTTGCACATATGAAGCACGTACCCTACGTAACTTGTATTTCACCTGTCTTCAGAACTAATTCAAGCTACCTAATTTGGAATGGAGTTATATTTCTGTACCTTACAATGAAATTTTTAATACGTTAATTTAAATGTGGTGAGGTCTAAGGCAGATGGGAAATATGCTGCAAAGATGAAAGGTTTGCAGCAAATTCCACTGAAGGACTAAGCTGCTTTCAATGGAAAAGACAGGGCTAGGAGCTACCAGACAATATAGCCAGTTAGGGACAGCAGACACAAAGGAAAAGACAGAAGAGACAGAGTCACCATTCTTCCTTGTGACAAGAAAGCTTAGTCCTTGCTCAAATGTCGTCTAAGTTGCTAGAGACCTAAAATAATATTTTGAAGCTGTTTAATTATTGAATGAATCAAAAGGTGGACTTTGTTCAGTTCCCAGGACACGCAACATTGTCAACAATAAAGACAGTCTGTGATTTCTCCAGTGTCAGCAAAAAATAAAAATAAAATCAAATTGAGGCTTGAATAAGTGACTGTTTGCTATAGCATTGTAGGTATCGTCTCTTGTACCATGATATCTTCCAGGATTTAAATACGCCATAACTTTTTACAGCATTCAAGTGGTAAAGCTCCATTCAGTAAAAGTTAAAAAACCAACCTCCCGCAACTATCTTTCCACTGTTTCAATCTGATTTGAAATATCCTCAGTGGATGTAACAAAAGCTGCAGCACTGTGCAACATTTTAATTAAGAATAAAAATAAAGTAAATCTTAGCACTCCTGGTATAAGAGTTAACAGGGCATGATCAATAACAGTCTCAATAACAGCCAGCTCAATAACATCTGCCAAGAAAGTCATTATGGATATTTTGATCTCTGAGAAGGCTGTCAGCTTTCACCTCGTCTTCACAACAGATAGGTATCGAGACTGAAAAAGCTCTCCGCTGGGACAGGCAGTATCCACTCTGAAATTAAAACAGAGGTTTGCCTTTCCTGCAAGAAAAATATTACACATTTTTCTTTACAAGCCAGAACAATTTTGAGCCTCACTGCTCAGGTGGACAGCTTAAGATCTAGATAGTATTGATTAGGTAGAAAGAAGGGCCTGAGGCCAATGCTTCTTAGGTTTGTTTCACAACAGGTATCCAGTTTTGTAAAAATCAGCCCAAGAAATATCGTCACCACATCACTTAGCATGTCAGAACAATGTTGTGATACTTTGGCTTCTAATTTGGTGCATATTAATATAATATCTCAGGCAACAGAAGCGATACGCTTCCTATAAAAGAGTGTTTTACACTGAAATAAAAGATGGATATCCAGGTCATAGTCATAGGAAAGTCAAACGCTGCATACAAAAGGCAATGCACATTTGCATCATTTGCAACCAACAGCAACAAAATTCCTGCTATTTCTGTTAATGGCTTTCCTGAGCATACCACGTAAGTAGCAATGCCCAGATGCATTTTCCTGATGCGTGAGAAGGAAGCAAGGAACACGCAGCCAGCAAAGAAATTTAGTGCGTGACCCTAACACCTCATTTCACCTCCAGCACCAACACAGGTACAACTTTCTTGGGTTATAATTCATGGTATACCTGGCTTGTAGTAACTATTATACTAGTTTACTTTTTACATTTTCTCCATCTAAATCAAGCTGCTGTTATCTTCCAGGAATCCATTCAGTTTTCCAGAAGCAATGTTCATCTAATTGGGTACAGCCTAGGAGCTCACGTTTCAGGGTTCGCCGGCAGCTATATCAGTGGTACAAGCAAGATTGGAAGAATTACAGGTAAAAAACAAAACCAGAAAAACGACTTACTTTAATAAGCTTAACAGTCAACTGATTTCTTTGCATACATTACACAGATATTTGGCATATCATAGTTTATATGAGAACTAAGAACTCCTCAATCCTATTCTTACTGATCACACTGACGGTGTTACTTTTGCTGGAAATTTAACTATAGCTGCTGGCTAAAAGCTTGCATTTAATTTATTAAGTCTTTTTCAGCTCATGGCCCTAGCTAAATTAACGTATGTAGACACCTTTTCTAACAGCATCCTCTCCAAAGCTAAAATATTGACATGTATAGGCAACTTAATCCACTTGTATAACATTTTAAAACCCAAGGAAACCATGCATGGAAAGGCATTTACAACTAACTGCATGCACTGTAAATACGTACCACCTTGTGTGTGTTGTGAGAAAGCATTTAATGAGGATTTAATAAACAGAAGAAGGTAAACAACTCTACTGTTCCCTTAAAGATAGACTCACTGATTCATGATCTAATACTGGAAGAGCCCAGAAATGCAGTATTTTACTTTGTACACAAGAAAATAAAAGAAAAAAACAATGGGGGGATAAACCAAAACAATAAGAGAAAACCCACCATCAACAAAAACAAAACAAAAAGTCAGATCCAAGGTTTGGGTCAGACCAATAACCCCAAACTACCTGGAGAACAAGATCCTGAGCATCTTCCTGAAACAAAATCTCTTTTGCGTTAATTGGCCTTAAGAACTTATAGTATCTGACATTGTGTTCCTGCACGACCAAGACAAAATCCACACATCATCTCAAGTACAAATGCAAGTCCCTCTTGGGGTTTGCCATTACAGTGAAAGATGTAGAGATAAGGTAACATCCACTTCAAGCTTCCAGCCAACCTTGGCTACCCTCAGTAGTCCCGCCCCCAGCTCAAGCTGCCTTCCCCAGCCCTCTCTGTGCCACCTACCTCCCTTGGATAGTTTCGATTCCCAGTTGTGATCTATGATTCACCCTACCATAGTCCCTTGCTCAGTCAGTTCTTGTGACGGTGCCTGCATGCCGAGAAGCATATTTTACACGACGCCTTGTGATATTACACCTGTGTACACACTGAAGAACTTGAGCTCATCAGCACTGATTGTTCAGACCATATTAGTACATAAAACCTTAATAATGGATAAATAAAACCATTAACTTCTTATTACAAATTTGTGCATTTTTCATCAAAAGTTATTCAGGCTTGTAACAATAAGCTGAAAAAAAAAGTCCATATTGATTATTAAAAGGAAAAGGCATGACTTTGGGGTGGCATCTCTACTTGTATCCTCTGCTATTAGTCTTGTCCAGTTACATCAATGCAAATACGTTAGTCATTAATACCAGCTAAAGAATCTCAGATTTAATTGCTTGTTCTCAAAACTAAAAAGCAGCTTTAAACTACGCAGGAAGTCTTTTTCCATAAATCAGTTCACAAAAAGGGCCCTATACAGAAGCATCCAGTAAACTAAAATCAATGTCTCTAACTGGAATATTATTTTCCTGAACACTAATAATTAGAAATCTTTTAACACTGAGAAACTATTAGAAACAGCATCTACCAGACAGACCTCTTGAATCAACAAGTGAAGTTTTATAAAATTACAAGTCTCAAATGTGGGCTAAAAGTCAACGTTGTTGTGGGAATGCTGTCTTCAAAAGAGCCTCTGAAATGCATGACCTCTAGAGTATCAAAGAACAAAATTAAGTAAACATCCCTCAAAAGACAAAGCAGTAGCGAGCATGGTTTGTCTACAACAAACACATCTATCTCTGAGCCTGTGTCCTTGTGCATGCAGCAGTTACTGTTTATTACAGTGCCTGTGTTTATTTTACCTCTTGGTGTAACCATGTACCCTCACAGTACAAGTGTTCCTACCATTGTTTTTGTCAGTGAAAGACCTTGTAAACTACCAGCGCTGTATGCTTTTAAATATATATCAGAGACTTTTCTCAAAACAGTATAGGAAAAAGCCATCTGTACTATATCACTAGCAGATTATTTGCATTTTTTACAGGCCTTGACCCTGCCGGTCCCTTGTTTGAAGGAATGTCACCAACAGACCGTTTATCTCCAGATGATGCAAACTTCGTGGACGCAATTCATACATTCACTAAACAGCACATGGGGCTCAGTGTTGGCATCAAACAGCCTGTGGCCCATTTTGACTTTTATCCCAACGGAGGCACCTTTCAGCCTGGCTGTCACATCATGCATGTCTACAACCACATTGCACAATACGGAATCACTGGTAAGAACCAGTCGGGCAGTGAGGGAAGCAGCACTGTAGCTGGACTGACAGCATGTCGGGGAAATTGCACAGATCTGTGGTCTTAAAACAGGATCTAATAGGAGCATTGTCTTGCATTACATACGAGGAAGTTTCTTTTCTAAAATAATGTATTGAGTTCAAATTGTTCTTAGTGACTGGTAAGAAACGTGGCTGCCTAGCACTTCTGAAAATCAGGCAGCGAGCACCCTGGTGTCAAGCACTTTTGAATAATTTTCAAAAGGTATTTGTTGTGGTGGTAGAGGAAATGAGAAAACTTATTCTAATTAAGCCAGATTCATCTAGTGTGCAATTAATTATTTCAAATCAAATAAAACACAGGGCTGTACTACTCACCTTCTTTATTCACCTTTTCCCACGTCACTGTCCTTCAACTGCACAGCGGGTGATGCTTTTTCTGGGACTCAGCTGCCAGCGTTCCAGATTTACAGGGTTTATATTTATAGTTCCAATGTACCTGAACATAAATGTACAGAGGAACTGATGCAACATACTGAAAAAAGGTAAAGGTACTGATGCACTGTGACAAACAGAACTTTTCACTGAACAAAAACAAACAAACATCAACAACAAAAAGAGTACAAGCAGTATACCACACTGCAAAAATTTCTCAACTATCACACTATATAAAAGTAGGCCATCTTAGAAAATAATTCACTGTAAATGTGAAAACCTAGAAAGCTTATCTGTGAAGACATGTATAAGAAGTCCACGGTGACATATCCCAATTGCACAGAATAAAATAACTTTCATAATTTGATTTTTTTTTTCAATTTTTCATTTCATTTTTGTTTTCAATTAAAAATGAACATTGAATTCTAATTTGAAATCTTTTTAAAGTAAAATTTTGTTTAGGAAAGGGGGTAAATATATATTTGTCTTAAAAGCATATCTATATACTTAATACATGTAATGTATTTAATATAATTTTTGCTTTTTCCCCAGTAGTAGCAGCTAGCATAATTCAACATCAGTCTGTCAGTCTGATGAGGCCAAAATTACTTTATCATGTAAGCATCCAAAAGTTAGTATTCAATCATGCAGAATGAGACTGCTGCCTTTAATATAGTATGGTGAAAGACTGCATGTAGTCTCATACTGTATTTCATTATTAACTGAACAGCCATGACAATGAAATCAAGGCTCATATTTAGAGTCTCGTACAGGCAGACTAAAATTTAAGCAGCAAATTATTCAATTTTATTAACATGTTGGTTCAGCCAAGTTATCTTTGGATGATCCCAGAAGTATGGTTACTACATGTATGATTTCTAAAACAAATTCATGATGTTTTAGTAAGCATGAAAGATGTGAGAACAGTAATATATGTGTACAGTTAGCTACTCTGTAGTTGGAATGCTAAAAAGGGCATGCAAAATTGCTGTTCATGTTTTTTTCAGGCATCACTCAAACCGTGAAATGTGCCCATGAGAGGTCAGTTCATTTGTTCATCGACTCTCTGCTTCACAACGACAAGCAAAGCACAGCATACTGGTGCAACGACATCAACACTTTTGACAAAGGAATGTGCCTCAGCTGTAGGAAGAACCGGTGCAACACACTGGGCTACAACATCAGGGAGGAACGGCTTCCAAAAAGTAGACGACTCTTTTTGAAAACAAGGGCACGTATGCCTTTCAAAGGTTCGTGGGAATACTTGTTGCAGTCTCCAGGTTGATAACAAAATGGGATAATGAGCTTAGGCTTTGTGATCCTGTTTACTCATTTATTAAAGCTTATAAAATCTATGGTAATAATCAATTTGCTGAGACAATTAAGAATCCCTGTAGGCCTTCCTGATGCCCTTTCATCAAGATCTTGACTGTTAATATTTTTACAGGAAAAAGCTTGCTGTGGCTCTGGGGCCTCACAGCTGCTTAGGGCCCTGATCTACAGGATTTTCCTTTAACAGGCTTGCACGAGTTTGTTACAGCATATGGAGGTGTACAGCCAAGTCAAAGAAACACAACTGCTCTGAGAGGCCTGTAAAACCTCCTCTTCCAACTTTGCCCAAATTTTATCTGTAGATGGTCTACAAGGCTACACACAAATTATTATGTTTCAGACAATGGACAGACAGCAGAATAGCAGGGACTTTAACAGGGCAGAACCGTGGCACTAAAAGTGACTGGAACTCCAGGCTTTATCTCCATTAAATTACTTCATCAAGAGCACAATAACTATCTAAGCTCAAAGAGAGAATCCATACTGCCTGCATTATCAGATGGAGGGATGCAGTCTGACAGGAAAATGACGCCTATCCGCCCATCTCCTCACAAAATGGCCTGGGCCTGGCTGCAGGCCAGTTAACCCTCGGTTGTCAGGGAGCCCATGAGGCTACTCCTGCTGATGAGCAGACATCCACATACCACCGTGAGGTTTTACATACGTTTTAAAGCAGGACTGTGTGTGGCCAACGGCAGGACACCTTTCTTCCGAGTTATTTTTGGTGCAGGGACTTTCGGCGCGTCCTACTTCCCCTCACCACCCTCCTCCCCTGGCTGTCATGAGGCTGCGGCGGGCAGCACGAAATGGCGCTGCCTGGCCCCTGGCCCGCGGCTCCCGCTCACAGCCCCAGGCCATTAGGCACGGAGGAGACCGCCTCGGCCCCTCGGGCCGGTGCCATCCCACAGCCTGCTCACCATCACAGCCCATCTTCCTCAGGCTTCCCCAGCACAGCCCCGCCAAACAGGGGTTCCCCTCACACCCATCCGCCTGCCCCTTCACCAGGGCACAGCCAGAAAGGGGGCCCGGAGGGATCCTGAGGAGAAGTGTATAACAATCCTGCTTGTATTACACAGCTCATTTCCCCACAGTGCCTGGTGCTCACTTGCAGATTATCACAGATTAAAATAAATAAAATTAATGTACTATTAAAATAATTTTGGAAGTCTTCCACATACAGCTGTGAACTACATTGGTGATGACCACAGAGACATCTGCTCAGCCCTGACTGACACTCAGAGCAGCTGAACCTGCTGGATCTCCTTATGGTTTTTTAAAATGCCACAGGAAGCTGCTTGTGGTACATTTACATATTTTTAAAGGCTGTGTCTAGTTCTCAGTGTTATTTTGCTGCAGCACAGTTAAGTCACCATCAGAACTGGAAAGTGCATTGCTCTGACGACCCTGAATCCACCACCACACACACCTGGACACAGAAATACCATCTCTGTGTTGTTTTTTTCCCCGGATATGGAGATAGGTATTTTGCCAGAAGCTGCAACTATTATCTTATTGGCATTGTTTTCCATTTCAAACATGTTTCATTTTTATGCTTGGAAATGGTTTTCCTTTAAGAAAAAAAGTTGTTGGCATGAACCCAGATACCAATACCCCCAGACAATAGTTTCCTTTCATAAAAGTTCCAAAACAAGGCAGCAACTGTGGGAGGATGTGTATAAAGTAATCTTTGTAACACTCTTAAAAAAAAAAAAAAAAAAAAAAAAGTTTGAAGATCATGACAGAGGCCCAAACAGAAGAAACATGAGAAACTCAGAATTAAATCTCACAATGCTGTATATTTCTTCATGAAATCTGACATTCAGTTTTTCAAGTTAATGGCATTATATTCTGAAGCATAGGTTAATCCAGCTCAAACAAACAAACAAAAAAGCAATTGTTACAAAGAAGCTAACATTCATTATAAGGCCGTGATTGGGACCCTGAGTCAATCAGTTTTTATACAAATACACTCACCTTTTTCCTTAGAGCAAGCATCATCATGACCACAGCAAAAGGCTAAGCTTTTATAAGTCATTAAGAACATATATTACAGCAATCAACTTTTACATGAATAGAAAACTCCGAGCAAGGCAGGATATTAGTAAGTGATCTATAAACAAGTGTCTACCCACTTTGTCCTCATCAGGTTTGCTCTTGTGGTTGCCAGCAAAGAACCATCCGTTTTGCTTTCTGCAGAGTGGAACCTTCTCAAAAGAAAATACATCATTCACTAACATGCAGTAACTATGGAACAAAACTAAAACAGTTCTTCTAGAGAATACTTTCCATTGTGAGAATTCAAAGCTCTACAAAAATCTATCTGTGCATATACATGAAAAGATTATTCCCTTAGCAGGACAGCTGTGCCACTCAGAGCAGTAGCATCATCTATGAAGCATGGAGTAGGTGAAAAGAAGAAATGAGGGCAGAGCATCTTCTCAAAAACTTCTGTGCTACAATGTTTAACAGAACAGTTTTCCATGTGTAGTTGGACTACAGTGCAAGGATAAACACATCACCTCTTAATTCTAACCAAGTACTCTCTGGTCATTGTTAAATAAAAGTTACTTAGGGTTTCCTTCATTAACAAATAAATCTACCAGTTTTGTCAAGAAGGCAGTTGGCAGAGAGCAAAGCAACATCTCACTCTGCAGAAATGCTTTAGAGCTGACTAATGCCAATTTGCTTTAAAAATCTCCAATACAATTGAATGTCTGGCTTTATTTTTATACAAATTTATATGTTTATATAGTATATCCTGATAAGTTGTGTGTAAAATAAAAGCATTGGTTGTTAATACTTTTATTTAGAAAATACTAGATCTAATGTTGGTGTCAAAACTAAATAAAGAGCCATCATGCGTGGATATCTTCAAGACGAAAACACCGAAGTACCATCCTCACCCAACAACTTTTCCATAGTAAATTTAAACATTTACTGCCAAATCTTTTCTTTTGGTAAATCACCAAACAGAAAAGTGTTGGACCTTCAAATCTAGCTGACAATATTTGCATGCACATGGTCTATAATTGTATGGTGTGTTTTTTTTCTTGTTTTTCTCCCTCATAGCTTACTAAATGTCAAACTGCTCATAATCAGTACACTGATGGTTCCTTAGGCATTCTTTATTCTCAGAAGCATGTCATATTTTTCTTTTTCAGTTCAAAGACTTTCTTAAACACTATTCTTCTAGAAACCACCAAACCTCAAAGCACTAATGACAACTTTCTTATAATGTGCTTGAACAAAGTCATATTGTTAACAGATGTATGTTAAGCACAACGTATCATTCTGCAGTCAAGGAAAGTTCACTCCCTTTTTGCAGGGAGATTTTCTAGCTAGTCAGAGAAAAAGCCTGACAACATCGCATAAGGTCTTCAATCTGTGCTGTACAATCCCTAATCATGTCCAGTCGTAAGTATTCTCTCCTAGGTGGATAGAGAGCTTTCCAGACATTCTAACAATTAAAGTTCAGAAAAGGTGAAATATTTCCCAAGGAAGAATGTTTTATTCTAAAAGAGAACTCTGCCTAGGTTTCCTCCTCCCCACCCTCCCCCCTTTTAAAAAGAGCAATAGGGCCCCAAGACCATAGGGGATAGTACAACACAGCAACAATCAAAAAACTATGCTTCAATTTAATAAATAAATAAATAAATAAATAAATAATAAAAATAAAATGGAATTATCAGTCAAGTTTCTGCTTTGACAGGCAAAATTATTTTGTCTGAGGAATCTATTGCTTTTTTGACCATTTAACTCGTCACTGTCTAAATTCTTCCTTTCTACAGTATATCATTATCAGTTCAAGATCCACTTCATCAATGAAATCCAAGGCAAGCAGATAGACCCAACTTTTAGCATCTCTCTGACAGGCACAAAGGAGGATGCTAAAAATCTGCCCATCACACTGTGAGTATTGATATTACATGTCACTGTACAAGTGAGATATAAGGTGCCAATTTACCATATTACTTGGATAATCAAGTTGTGAATGATCTGGTTTAGTACCGTTAATTGGAGATGAAGTGGAAATCATCCTCTCTTCATCCACACCCGTTAAAAAACACAATTTTTGATTTACAAAAAATGCATGAATATTGTATAAGATCTCTATAAAACAAATCCTGTCATCTTGGAAGTTTCTTATAATGCTTGATATCCTGTCCACTTATGTTCAGTTGACCCCTTGGCTAACACAGGGCAGTAATCAATTAAAACATAAATAGGAAACTGTAATTAAGGTAAAGAATTTTGGATATTTTTCATGATGGAGACATTATCTGCATTAACAAATGAACAGGCAACAGTGTGGGCCGGCCTTTGGTCTAGCAGACAGAAGGCATAAAAAAGTACTATTGTGGAACACAATTTGTCTTGCTGCCGGTGCTTCATCACTTGTCCAAGCTTCTCATACTTTGCCTTTTTATTATTTTAGCAAGTTGCCAAATTTCACCACTAGAGGAAGAGTATGCTAGAGACAGTAATGTTACTCCTGGAGAAGAGGGAGGAAAGAGTTCTTTCTATGATTTCAGAGAGAATAGATTTTTTTTTTTTTTTTTAATACATAAAAACAGAATAATGCTTTCTCAATTATTGTTTTCTGCAGTGTTGAAGGAATTAATGGGAATAAAACCTACTCTTTTCTCATCACACTGGACACTGATATTGGTGAACTAATAATGATCAAATTCAAATGGGAAGGAACTGCAGTCTGGGAGAATATCTGGGACACAGTTCAAACCATAATACCATGGACAAAAGGCACCCGCCGACCAGGACTTATAGTGAAAACAATACGAGTGAAAGCAGGGGAAACACAGCAGAAGTAAGTGTAATGAAAACATCATTTTTCATTCTGTAATAAAGCAGACATTTGCTAACCAGGCTATCCTAGTTCAAATACAATCATCTGAGTCCCCACACTCAAACCTATTAGGAGTTTTTTCACGCACAACCTCTGACATTTTCTTTTTATTATTATTTTTTTTTAATTGATTGTCTCAGATCACACTGCATGATTTTAAGTGACTTATAAGAACTTCCTTGAACCGAAGTAAAAAAAAAAAATAATAGGGGAAAACATGCTGAATTTAAACTTCATTTAAGGCATCAAATCTTGGCTGACGATTTTATTTATTCTTAGGAATTGAAGAGTTAGCAAACAGATACAAGGAAGAACTCAAGTTCCGCACTGCAATTTTTCTCCACAATTGTTAACAATATCTGATCATCATATCCTATAAATAAATTGCTATCTCACTCCAGAAAGACATGAAATTTCAAAGAAACAAGATACAACAGAAAATAAATATTGATTTCAATGCTAAGGCCATGCAAATTCAAATTCCTACTTGAAAGTATGACAAATCTCAGTTATTTGCCTTTCAATATATATATATTTTTTTAGTATTCTGAAGGCAAAGTAAACTGGTAGTTTCCTGCTCTGCCCCAGTTGCTTTGGAACTATATCCACAAATTTGAGTGTGGTAGTTTCTCTACATGCTGCAGTGCTATTAACACTTTTGAAACTGCTTATTTCAGAGAAATTTCAGTCAGAAGACAGAAAAATAAAATTAATAATGATTCCCACTGCTTTAATCATTTGAGAATTTTTAACAGCATTTTAATTAAGGTGAATGAGAAAAGTACATCTTACCTTGTAAGTGTGGCTCAGCCTCAGATGGTGGCTTTTCCCTGGTGCAGTGTCTTTCTTACCAGCACCAGTTAAAACTCCTGCAGACTTTCAGTGGAGCGGTACTTATTGGCAGAGCTGCATCTCCTTGATGCTGACAAAAAAGATAAATTAGACAATTTAAAGAGATTTTTTTAAGGTAGTCCATGTGTGTTCGGGTGGGAGGAAGGGCAATGGAGGGATATTTTCTTAGGCTTTTTCTTCTCTGAAAATGTATTTTGTAGGTATTTTCCTCCTCCTAACTCAGTACTTTGTTTCTCTAACATCTCTTGCTGTTTTTAAAGTGATGATCCCAAATCAGTACCGACACAGCTGCCAAATGAAATCAAACACTACACAGTGCGAATTAGAGAGCTGTTTGAAAATAGATTTTTTACCTTGATAAAAGTCTGAAGGCTGTGAAAGGTTTGTCAGATATACTCACTTTTTTAACCAGGAAACTCCACTCCAATAGTGCTGTGTCAATAACACAGAACAAGCCAATTACTACTGATGTACCACTTAGGAAATCCTGGAAAAAGGTTAATTGATATGGGGAGTTCAGGCAATAGCTTCAGGAACCTAATGCTATTTAGAAGCTTTTTTGCTGTAAGCAGAGGCAGGAGTTTTTGTCAAGATTTTAATAGGCATTGCTTAAGTGATGTTTTATTTCTGTGCAATCTGGGATGTCATGTTAAAGTAAACAAAGGATAAAGACAGTAAAAGTCAAAGTATTTAGAGAGCACACTTTTATACATGTAGTATCCCTATAAAGTAATATTGTACTTACATTCTGCATTTTCTTTCTAGAATGACATTTTGTTCTCAAAGTATCGAAAACGTTCACCTTTATCCATCCCAAGAGAAAACATTTGTGAGATGTGAAGATCGCTTTCGGAGACAAGAAAAGTGAGCAAGAACAAAAAGAAACTACTTACCTAAACATTCTCAAAATACCACACATTTAGTAAGATTTTTAAAAACACACAGCTACGTTAAGCATAAATTTAAATGCTCTGATAGTTTCAGGGATGATGAAGAAAATGCAAAAATGTAAACGTTGTGATACAGTAACTGAAATGCACTTTGTTCATCTGCTAGACTACTCTCAGTGATCAATGAGCAATTTCATCAACGGCGACTGTTAACTTTAAATTCTTTAAAACTCTGAAAGAACGCCTGCTCATCAGAAATACAAAGGTTACTATTTGAAAGAAACATCTTTGAAAAAAGGAGCTTAATTTCCAATTAAACGCTTTGAAACATTAATAATGACTACTATCAATTAAATCTTTCCTAAATTATTTCCTGAAAAGGTGAAGTAATAGTAAACATACTCCCACGTAGATAACAAAGAGATTTTTAACTTCTTACTTTATAACCTTCTTAAACTAGAAAACATCTCAATGTATAGAAAGCTTGAGCTACCCATTATAACTTGATGACAAGCAAAATAACACCTAAAAAAGATGTCCTATTGGAAAATGCTTTGCTGTTTAACCATTTTAGAGTACTAATTAAAATTACTAGGAATTTAATGATGCTTAGTGTACTGCACACAATTGTAGCACAACAAAGTTTTTAACTTTTGAATTAAAATTATATTGTTCATGTAATGCCTGAGATTTTTAGATTTTAAATCACTGTATAGCAGATTTTAGCATGATTTGGAACTGTATTAATAAATTAAAATGGTCAAAACTATATCAGGTATCTTCAGTGCATATAAATTTTAAAAATTCAAATATACAAAATTCCATTGTTTCCTATACCAGAATATAACTACATAAAGAAACACTATCATCTCCGATTACTCATGCTTTATACTTCATACAGTAGCATTAATAAATATGTACATCAAAGTATTTCATTTGTCACTTTATAATGGTAAGCACAAGATTAATTAAAATTATGTTTATGACTATTCTGAATGTAATTTATTTTAAATATTCTCTAAGTAGGAAAGAAATGTAAAATAGTCACAAGACCTGGAGCAAAGCATATTTTCCATACCAAGATACTGTAGGAAAATACACTTTACCAGGATTAAAATCATTGATTTGAAAAGCACGACAAATGAGTTGAGCTGAACTAGCAATCCTGCAAGCATAAACCATCATCAGATGGTGAATGCAGGCAACTTTGCCAACCATCCAGAATACTAACTTCCAAAGTTTAAATACAATTTCAATGGCTAGCTTCTATTTAAATAAACAGGAATATTAAATATAGAAACAGAAGGGCTAATTAAATACAAGGGAAACTGAAGCATACTTTTCACATGATAATGGCTGTGATTCTGGAGGTGTAAATTTCAGAGGCTGATTTGATATTAGAAAATGGACACTTGAATAGCATCTTGATTATGAGAAATCCTTCTAGATTTAGGTACAAATTCCACGTGAAGAAAATCTTTAGATCTTCAAAGTAAGCTTTGTGCTTTCATAGATTTTGCTCAAAAAGTGCTTCATTAATACTAACATATTTCAGCTTTCTATGTCAAAAATAGAATTTTTAAGCAAGGAATTCTGTGCTTTGTTATCCCCAATACTCCAATTACCTAATAATAGCTTTGTTAAAGATTTGTTTTGTTCTTTAATGTAAACACAGGTTACAGTCACTTTATTCAAAATCGTAGTGAAATAAACCAGAAAGTCAAATTATTGAAGAGGGAAATTTCAGTACAAAGTATTCGTGAACCAGCTATGTAAGCATTAGACTTGTTTTTAGATGTTTATAGCTACTATGAAGAATAAAATAAAATAAAATAAACAACAAACAAACAACAAAAAAAACTCCGCCAACAAGAAACAAACCAAAACCAGCCTTGGACAGCGTTAATTGCTAGAGACCCAGTGACAGCATTTTGAGGTGAATGAAGTTCAGACGGACTCTAAAAACAATAAAAAAAAGCAGATTTCAATGTGGTCACTTCCGTTTGCAGCTGAAGGCAAATTGATTTTCCAAGAGCAGAGCAGTGAAGCGCAATGAAAAATAAGGTGGGGGGGGGGG
>CM021774.1:4249971-4301274 GCA_011076525.1 Nettapus auritus
GCCCGGGACCCCTGCATTCTATTTTTTTTTCCTTGTGCCGTGGGTGAAGCCCCAATAAAAATAAGGGGGGGGGGGGGGTGTGGGGGGCATGGGGTGAAGTGTGTTCAGACACCTCAAATTATGCCTCTCCTTAGATTTTTTGCAGAATTCAATTGTTTCTGGAATTCAGTTTTCACTTCCGGGGAACGGTAAAAAATCAGCCACTTTTACTTAACATGCTCAGGGTTATTATTATTATTTATAAAATATTTGTCTATTTATAGGAGAATTGAAATATTGTTGTTGGTAATTGTATCTACAACACTGGTTATCACCAACTTTCTAAAAGCTGTGATTTTGTAGGCTTGTTGAACCAAATCCTGCCCCACTCCTCAAAGGCTTTTGTTCAGAAGATATTGAAGGATTACAGAGCAAGAGGCTACAGAGAACTGGCTTGTGCTTCCTTTTCAGTGCAGTTGTTAGTGTTGCACTACACCAGAAAAAGAAAAAGCACTCAAGAGTTGAGACAGCATCTAAAGCAAGTTCTATGATGTAACACGTGCATATTCACAGGCTTTCAAGTTGTGATTTTTCTGTAGCTACACACTCTAACACTTAAAAATATTTTAGACAGTAAAATTACTATCACTTACTTGATAAGAAGGGATCTCAGCTATAGGAAAAAAGTTTGAAAGCATTAGTTCAGGTAAAGTAGGTGGGAAAAAAAAGGTCAAAGACATGTACAGTGTGCTGAAACCCAAACAATGGGAATACTGCAGCTTGGGGACTTTTAAAGTTTCTGGGGAAAAACATTCTCTAGTTCAACTGCAACAAGCCAGTATATCTTCAGATAACACACTTTAAAAACTCCTCTAAAGTCAAACAAAAATTAAGAGAATATTCAATATTTAAACTCTTGTTGATACAAATAAATTTATTCTGAGGTCTTTAGGTCTTTTTTTTTTTTTTTTTTTTTTTTTTTTAGAAATTGTATGTCCAAATAAATCCTGTCCCAATGGTTTTGATAACCATTACACAAATTTCTGATATAAAATTGACATTAAGCCTATGTTGGAGCATACTTATAATCTTACATAGCCAGAACATAATATCAAGGTTGTACCTCTGATCCTCTGATTCCAAGTGGTTATAGTGGTGCCTCACTTTGTGCTTGCTGGAATTACCCTGTATCACTCCAGAAACTGAACTGAGACCCAGAAAGCCATCAGAGGCCTACCTCTGTCAGCACAAGCACAGCTTAGAATGACAAAGAATGCTGTGCTTTTAATCACCTCCGTGTAATAATGAGCATCCAATATTCTGAAGTAAAATCTGTGTTGTTGTTTCTTCCCTTGAAAGCAATATTGGAACATTTAATTAAAAAGGCAAACTATTTCACTGACTTGTAGTCTTTACAGTTCAAATAAAGTTTCATTGTTCAAGAGGAGTTTGTGATGTGCTTCTCACATTCATCCAATTCTGACTATACGTGCTTTGACAACAAACAGATATGTTTCATGAATAAAACATTAAGAAATAATGATTAAGTGAATAGTTGTAACTTGGAACTATTAGGTCAAATATTAAACAGCTGCTTATGTTCTCATTGGTTTCCCCAAACACGTTTAAAGAAATACACATATTTTGTGTTCTGTATGCACAGGCATTATTTCTATCCCTCTGGCTTGAAATCCAAGGTAGAACTTCAAATACAACCACAATCAAATCTACTGGGTATCTACGATACGGATATGCCGAAGGGATTTGCTGCAACTGATTCTTTTAATACCTTTTGCCCTAACATTGCTATTTAGCTAAAAGGGGAAACACTTCTATTAAAAAGTCACGGGGAAAACAAGTACTGTAAGGAAGGAACTCTGAACGTGCTTTGATTAAATCAAAGCACATGCTGCCCAGTTAGGGAAACAGATGTCTTAGCAGGCTATTCTTAACAAACAACTCTAAGAATGAAAGACTGCTTTTAAAATCCAAATTCTATCAGCTCATCTTATCGCTTAAATCAATGATACAATACAAAATAAAAACACAGAACCAGCTTGGCAGTTTTAAAACACCTTGCAGATTTGATCCTTCAAAAAGTCTGATCCATTAACTGTGCATTCAAAACACTGTAGGTATGTCAGTTGGGGTATTCCTCTTCAAAAATAAACTTATTTCACAAAGTATCATTCACTAGCTACGGTGCCAGGCTTGAATACCCCAACAGTCATGTGTTCCCATTTTAAAGATGAGAATAAAGCTTTATTTCAGAAGTAAATTAAAGACATTCTAATGGCTTTTCCTTAAAAAGTTTACACAAGAAGATTTACTTTTGCATTTAACTTCAAGATTTGTAAACAGAGATGCACTTTGGGATTATACAGGTAGTGCAATGACTTCCCAGTGCGACCGCCCCTTTACAGTGAAAGGCAAAAAAGTAGAATCTGTATATTCCTTTTTGCTTTCAGGGTTCAAAAAGTAAATGGATCTTCAGAAGATGATTTCATCAAGTCTATTTATTAATGCATTTCAAGTTTCAAAAAACCTTACATATCTTTGCACAATACTTTTTTTTTTTTTTTCAATTTTAGTAAAAATTTCCAAAGTGAACAAAAAAGATACTGTATAAAACACAGTGGACATGAAATTGACAGTAGTATTCCATTGCCTTGAACTTTTTTTTGATTTACCACATCTTGACTTGCAGTGGAGAGTTCAGTGCACATTTCTCTTTTCAGAAAACATTTAACTTAGACTCAAAATAAAATAGGGCAGCACTTCTCTGCCAAAACCCTACCACAGGATAACATTACAGGCAAAAAATTTACATGTTAAAGTCTACCACGCCCAAGAAGTTACTAAGAACTCTTGCTGAAGAAAAGTCACCATTTTAGAAATGCAAACCCACTTCCAATCTTTGCACAGTCTTAAAACAAACGTATTTAAAATGATTTAAAAGCAACTACATACACTTCTAACTAGTTAAGATCATTTAGAATTATTTATATAGTCTATTGGACTGGGGTTTCATGTACAAAATTTGTCTCTAAACCATGTACAAAAAGCTGTATTTTGAAAAAATCACCACATACTGTACAAGTTTACAAGGAAGAGATCCCATTATATTCAGTAATATTTTTGGCCTTGCTGGCTTGCGTCACATTATGAGAATGATTGTGTAAACCTTATACTCTTAAGAAACAAAACAAAAACAAAAAACAAACAAAGGAAGCCTGTCCAACCCTTAGTAAATTTTCTCCTAAGCAAAGCCAGGAAAATTATAGCCATTTGCGCCTCTAATTAGCTGGGTGCTTTTGGAAAACAAGCAATAAATATATCACAAGCTTAAACATTTTGTTTGTAATGCCCCCTTTCATCTCCTGCATAGCAGTAAGCACCTTAAGACATCTTCTGTTTTCTCTTTTTAAAAAAGCCAATTATTTTACATTCGTAGTAAGAACTTTGGAATGGGACATTGTGCTGTTGAACTTCACTACTGTTATAAAATATTTCTGAGAAAGTTGGTAGTCCTAACTACAATTTTAACTCTGCCGCAACAGCTGGGCAAATCACTACTTTAGTGGTTATCACTCAACAGTATCATGCTGAAAAGTTATCCAAATACCAGGTATATTAAAAAAGAAAATAAACTACAGCTTTTCTTTCTTTCCACATCCCTCGGAATCATGAGCTTAATTATCATACTGCAAGAATAGCTGAAGATCCCAAATGAACTGGTTGCAAATTTTAAAACAAGTTGAATAACAGGCAGAATTTTCTACTAAAGCATGGAAATATTACATCTAACTATTCATTATTTAACTGAATAATCAGACAAATTAAAAACATTTATGCTGAGCTACAAGAAATCATTTATATAAAACAATTTTGAAACATTCTGGCATTAGCAAAGTTTGCACTCCTGCTATGTATCTCTAAAAGATCATTCAATCTTGTATGCTATCTCTTAGCAGCTGTTTGATAAAAGATGAAATGAGTGCTTGAAACAACTTCGATCATGATAAAAAAGTTTGATTCAGAATTGCTGTGTAAAGCATCACAGGATCCTTGACCATTACACACATCATCCTCTGTTATCCTGAGTATGTCAATTAAACAGTAATTTCTTCATTAATAGCGGAAAAGTTTTATAATACAAAGAAACATCCATATTGCAATTCTCTTGTTTACAATTGCACACAAGTACGGGTGTACGTAAGAAATACATGTCTGCATATAACAATGTATATACATTGGCAAGTAATGTCTCCAATGTTGAGGTGGTCTAGCTTCCTAGTCTTGTCTGGCAGTTGAAAAATATATATTTTTTTCGATTCTTGAATAGAAGTTTTACTACAGCCATATTTGCCTGCAAGTGAAGAAAATGCAGCAATGAAGAGCACAGAAGGGGGAAAGAACCACGATGCTCTAGGACTTTGTGCCACTAAATTAAAAGTATGCAAGAAAAACACTTTTCTTCTTTTTGAGCTGGAAGATTCACTCATCAGAAATTAACCATTTCCACTTGCTTTGAGGGCATATCATGCCTTTTCTTCAATTTCTCAGAGTTTGACTGGGGACAATGACTTAATAGGTTTTTCTTTGGAGTGAGTTTTCCCATTGTAGGCACTAGGAAGAACCAAGGCAAAAAGCTGCAGTCAATGTCTCATATGTCCCATCTGATAACTCTCTCGGGGCCTTTGCCGCTGTGGTGGCTGAGTGGTTTGTGGTGGTCTCCTCCTTTTTAAAGTGCCTGTTTCAAAGAAAGATGCATTATTAAAACAAATACGAAGGAAGAAATGATCTCCAGAAAAATTGCTCTGGCCACAGAGGTTAAATATAACCACTTTTCTGAAAACTTCAGATTTAGACCTGCAAGGTTTTAAATGTATGATTAAATGCACGGAATATTTACATAATACATTCTATTACCTCAACAGTAGTTCTTTTAACAGCAAAATTCTTACAAAATGTAGCATGAAATAAAAGATGTAAGGAACTCAGAGTCAGAAAACCTTTTCAATGTGTTTTTTTTTTTTATATGTATTACAGGAAAATAAGGCAAGAGTTACATTTTTATGAATTCATGCCAGTAGAACAATTCAATTTCGAGTTTCACAGTGCCAGGCAATGAACTGTAGGCTGGGACACCAGAAATTTCCCCTTCAGAATAAAACAGTTGAGCTGATAAAACATTTCTCTGCTTACCTGGAAGTGGTTTGTGAGGAGGCAACTTTGGATTACTGCTTGGAGTATGAACACTGCATATCTTAATGAAACCAGCCATTAACATGATCAGGGCAATTCCCATAAGCAATACTGCCCACCAATGAGCCTAGAAACATTTAAAAAATGTTTTTTTGTATGAAGGAAAGGCAAGCATGCACATGAGACAGGAGTCATTAAATATGGCTCTCCTTTGCCTTTAAAGTCATAAAAAAGCACTGAAATATCACCTAAAAGAGCCTAACATTTTAAAGAAAGAAAGTCAAAGTTCTTACACACCAAAAGAACCCTTAAGATTCATTCTATTATCAGAAGAGTATCTCACAGAAGAGTCTTGCACTACAGAGCCTAAAACAATTAATAGTTTATATAACATTGACTACGCAGCTATATGTTTCTTTATAGCTCCCCACCCAATCTGTTATTAGAAAAATGTAGTATCAGAAAAGCTAGAGGCCAATACACTCAGTTCCTTAAAAGAAAGCAGAATATTCAAATATCAAGAGTTAAAATGGGAAAACACAGTGAGTTAAAAAATATGAACATTAAGACAAAAACATAGTGGTTTGAATAGATGTATTAAGACAAAATATTTACTCAAGACACTTGTTTTCATTCCCTCCATCTGTTAAACAATTTGCTGCACTCAAGGTGCTTATAGAAAATACCAGTGAAAACAAGGACTGTTTATACTCTGAAGAATGCTGAAGTACTGCACATATATAGTGATACTTACCAGCTGTGAACATTAATTAGCAAGAACATTTTATATTAGACTGGTAAGACAAAAATACTTACCACAATCCATTCTGCAATATTTTCATATAGCTCTGGATTAAATATCGCTTTCTTTAATCTAGCTAGAGGGCCATCAGCATCTACTAGCCGACATCTCATAAACACATCACAGTAGCCTTTGAAATCATTACAAGGAGATCCAGGTTGCAAAGTAATGGTTTTACGACCAAAATGTTTCTCCCACCGATTAGAACCTGTACTTGCACAAGTACTCGGGTCCACTGCAAAGTGAATACAAATCAGATTAGTTTAAAAACATTTAAAAACATATATGCATGAATACCCTAGTGTTCAATTGTTCAAAATATTCTGAAAAATTTCAAATTAATTTGTAAAACAAAATACATTGAGTATTTCCTACAAAATACAAAGCAATGTCTACCCGAAAATAAGTATGAACCAAAACCATAGTATGATCTCAGGCTAACAAGAACTATAAAAAAAAAAAATCCTGTCAGAAAATTCCTCAGATACCTACTGCTATATTCATGCTTATACAATCCAGACAAATCTTACTTTTTTTCATGCAGCAGACATGACACAGTTCTCTGTCGTCCTTGCCATCTGAACTAGCACACGTACATTCCTCCAAGCCATACTTCTCACAGATCGAGCCAGCACATTGCTGTTTGAGACAAAAGCAAGAGAACACAAGAAATCAATTTCACTTTTAAGCAAACTGACATTAGGAAAGATATTAATTTTTAATAGCTGAAAGCATAATTGCAGAGATGCTAAAAAAAAAAAAAAAAAAGCAAACAGCTTGAATTTCTTCTGAAGTTCATATAACAAAAAATGATTATAACTATCTAATTTCAATGCTTAGGCTTACTTGAGAATTTTTAAAGGTGGTTGAATTTTTTTTTTTTTTTTTTTTTTTAAACACTATCTTCTTTTAGAGTACTCTGCAAAAGCTTCATAGCCCTGGAATGCACTGCAGTTCATATTCAAACATGATTACTTAAAATCATGATTCATAAAACAAATCAAAGAGCATGTCTTCAAAAATATTTTCCCTCAGAAAATAAGAATAAAAAATTTATGGCAGGAAATATTGTGTATTCAATTACTGTGGGATGACTCTTCAAATAAACTCAAATTAAGAAATCAGTTTATTTACAAACTTGTTTCAAAATCAAGTAACTCTATACAGCCAATTCCTCTATCTTCACAATTACTCGAGTTTATAATAGATTTTGAAGCTAATTATTTCATTAAAAAGTGAACTGTGAAAAATGAAGAGTTAGAGCAAGAGGATTCACAGCTCTTTAGAAGGATGACTTCTGTGTGTTTCTTCTTTCAAATAAACATAGATCAACTTAAAAATTTTTCCCATCTATTTTTAATAGTAACTGCCATGGACTATATATCCCAGGAAACTAATGGCAGTTCAGAGTAATTCCATATCCCTGCACATGTGTTATGTGCACATGGCAGGGAGAAACTGTATATTTTCATTAGACCAAATTCAGTGTGTCCCAGTAATACAACTAATTTTCTAAGGCAATAAATTCCTTGATCAAGACTCAGGAAAAACAAGAAAATGTCATTAGGAGGTAAAACGTACTTTCATATACTTAATTTTCACAAAAACTTTAAATGGAACCTTCTCAAATAGTAAAGCTAGCTTGACACTTGTTAGCTGCTGCTTAGTATTTGTTGTACCTTCACAGTTATCCTGACAGAAATCTATAAATAAAACATTCCAACTGAAAGAAGATTATTCTTACATTGTTCTCCATTAAATATCGAAATCGTATCACTTCAAGGCACAATGTTTAGTGCCTTGCGATAAACAACTGCAGAGTTACATATAATTTTAAATAAACAAACAAAAAAACCATACCCCATTTAGGCAAACTTGTGTACGTCTGTTGCAATCTGTGAAATTTGGTTTGGGCTCAGAGGCTGGACAGAGAGCACTGAATCCATTACACATTCCTTCTCTCGCACAGTCAGAATCATTTCGACACTTCTCAATCTTTAGTTTGAAACTACAGTGTGCAGTACAGCAGGGACCTTGACTAGGGCTAGAAATAAACAAAATATGAATATAAAGAAAAAGTGAACTTTTATGAAGAAATATTCATCTTGAAGCCTTCTCAGAGTAATCTGTGATTTGTGCCAAGTAAAAGGTAAATTGAAAAATATTTTTCCTCCCTTGAGGTAACAAGGTTTCTGCACAGAATATCAACTTCTCAGTTCATGCCAGTAATCAAACTATTTGCAATGTATAAGAAAAATAGTATAAATGCATCTTAATTTAAGATTACAGAAAGTGACAGCACCTCAGATCTTATATATACAAAATGTTAAATTAGCAAGTTAACAAAATTAGTTCAGGAATAACTGATGAGTTTGACAGTATCAGTTTCATTACAACCAATAAGTCAGGATTTATCTGTCACTGATGTAACAAGCACAAGATTTTTTTTTCTACTTTCTGCAGAAATACCACTTACACTGTTCAAATAAATGAGAAAAGGGAAGGAGACAGGTCAGAAGAGCTTATATCAGAAATCAAAGCTTACGAAGTTTTTGGGAGGGGAAGACTTTTCAAAGAAGCCACATAGCTTAGGTTTCCCCAAAACTGTTTGGCACCGACATGAAAGTATCTGAGGGTCTTATAGCAAGGCCTACCAGCATATCATCCTACTCTACCTGATGCAGCCACAGGAAAAGCATTTCATTCTGAAGCTGTATGCAAGTACACACTATTACAAGTAGTAGAAGAGTGAGGGTTATAACATATATATAACTACTGGACTAAAGCAAAGCCTCCTGGGTTCTCATTTCAAATTATTCTATAACTCAACACCACTCAAAATGCACTCACTGGCATTCAGTGGACATTGGAAGATGGTGCAGACCTTCCGGAGGTCATGATCCCTATTTTAAAACCATGGTATGCCATAAAAAATCACTCAGGTCACACAGAAAAGACTTAAGATACACAACACTATTGGATAGCTACCATTGTTTTCCTAAAGTATATAGTACTTTGATATGCAATTTATGTGACCCATTCTTACATTTAGATTTTGTTTTACAAGTCTTTGGAAACATCTCTGAACCAAAGTTTTCTATCTCAAATAAAACTGGAAAAAGGAAATTATAAAAGAAAAAAGGATGCAGCAACTAATATTTAAGACTGTTTGAGCAGGGCTTAAAGTTAGACTATAGTCAGCTGAACACAAGATTTTTAGAAGTCAGCAAAGGTGGCAGCAGCACCTGGTGTACTCAGAAGCAGTCAGCTCCTCACTCATCATATGCACGATATAAAAGAAAATCTTACAAACCAATGATAAATCAATGTAAGGCTTCCCTCCCTCCCCAGAAGAAATGACAAGAACTTGCAAGGTGAAAAAACGGCATACAAAATTGTGACCACAAATTGTCCTTCTACCGCATCTATGGCATCAAATACGTTTTCATAGCAGATGCTACTTCTACTTCCACTCACAGGACAACAAAGGTAAAATTTTAAGGCAGGAAAGATTAATTAGAACACAACTCTGCATGTTGTATTAAAAACTTGAGCTGTTTTAGACTTCAATAGTAACTTTCTCTTCATTTTTGGCTAACCAGATGTTGTATTTTATGTCTGTCTCTGGAGGGGAAGAAAAGCTCATGGATGAAAAAATCCACCTAGGTTTTTAGATGAGGTAAAAATTTAACATCTGTGTTAAGTTATGTAACCAAAAGATAGTAGTTGACTTGTACTTCACCTTCACCATAGCATCAAAGTCTTATCTTTAAAAGCTGCTCTTATAAATCACTGTGTGTAGAACATTGCAAAGATATTACGTGACTTAAAAACAATTTCATCTACAGAACAAGCATAAAAAGAGAAACACATTTGGTCATGTATAACCTTAAATCATCTTCCAGTTAGGCAACATTGTAGAAATGGTACTAGGAAGGATCCAACTTCAGAATATCCTTCCATTTATTATTTGAACTATTAATGCTTTCTTGTTCTTGTCTTAAAAAAAGCATCCTGGTCATGTTTTTCTGAACCATGCAGCTTTTGCAAAGGCTTCTGTGCAACAAATTCCAGAGAAAGATGACCAAGTTTCAGCACACTTGTCTGTGCTGAGTATTAGGATATATTGGCATAGATACAACTCAGTGTCATGTAAGTTTTTATAAACACTAGAAAACACTCATTCGACTACCAAGGGAAAGCAAGTTACAATTAGCACCAAGAACTGTATACCACACTTGTGCTGATCAACTTCTCACTCGCTGTATGAGATATTTTAAATAAAAGTACTACAACAGAAATGTACAATACCTGCAGGATTTGCCTGGTTTTAACTTGCATTTTTTATCTTCTGATTGGTTTGCATCGTAACAGCATTCATCTTTACACTGGTCGCTGTATCCACAATCACACTGTTCTCCTTGTTCCACCAGTCCATTACCACAGATTGGCTGACCAGACTCTGAAAAATGCCAGTATGTTTTGTAAAAGGCAGTACAAAGAATATGAAAATAAGAAAATACTGACTTGCAACAGCATCCAACTAGGCAAGACTGAAAATATCTGCTCAAGCTGAACTTTGTGCAGACGAGGACTCGAGTAAGTCAACTTGCACTACTTGTTCACCACCCAGTTTAGTCATTCCTACAGTTCATACAATGTAAGCTTCTGCGTAAAAGGCTTCTGCTGATAAGTGGGAGTTTCTTGTGTAGACGGGAAGCCAGGAGTGATAACAGGACGAGGCTGAAAGGCACTTCTGGAGGTTGTATAGTCCAGTTTTCACTCAGAGAAGGGCCAACTACAACAGGTTGCCCATGGCTTTGTCTAGATGGGTTTTGAGCATCTCCAAGGATGAAAAGATTCCACAACCTTCTGGGCACCCTGCTCTAGCGTTCAACGATCCTCACAGTAAAAAAGAAAAAGAAACATACGCAAAAACCCAAGCCATCACATATAAATAGTAATTCCTGTATTTTAATTTGTGCCTCTTTCCTCTTGTCCTTTCATTGGACACTACTGAGCAGAGTCTGGATCGGTTTTCTTTTCTCCCTCCCACCAGGAATTTATACAGACAGACACAAGCCACCCTATTCCCAGCCTTTTCTTCTCCAGCCTGAAGTCTTAACTCTCTCAGTGTCTCCTCACGTCATATGCTACAATCCATTAATCATATCTGTGGCCCTTTGCTGGACTTGCTCCAGTACATTCATGTGCTTCCTGTACTGGGGAGCCCAGAACTTGACACAAAACTACAGATCTCAAACTCAATTCTTTATTTACAGAATCCTTCAGTAATTAAAAAAATAAATTTCTAATTAAGCTTATTATTAACAACTTTGCTCTTCTGCTTTCAGGATGGCTAAATACATACCAACAAAGCAATTATTTCTCTTTTTCTCAAGAACTTGGCTGATATTTCGAATACTGCAGATAGAGAACTTGTTGTTGTTAAGTTTGTCCCCAGATGTAGCTCTTGCATACATGATAAAATTGCCATTTTCTTTCTGTCCCAAGTTCTTGGATTCTCCTGGAGTGCACTCCATTCCAGAATCATGCTGCAAAATTAAAAAATAAATATTTATATAGCAACAGCTTCTCTAATTTCTTGCTTTTTCTACATGTGAGCAAGGTACTTGATTTGCTAACTTTACAAAACTTTAATTCTCACTGTCTTAATCATAAAACACCATCTTATACTGTAAGTCTTTTCAGATCATAAAACGGAAACAAAAAAAGGTTTTAATGACAATAGCAACAAGCATATATATTTTTAAGTTTTAGTTTATTTGAATTCTTGGGAATATATAACCCATATGCATGTCCTGGAATGAAAAAGACTTGAAAAAAAAAACTTGATATAAGAATGGCTTTATAGTCAGAAAAGGGTGCACTACTATGAGGAAGAAAAACTGGAGGAGTCAACTGAAACAGCAGTTCATCTTTTTGCTTGCTTTCAGGAAGGGGCAATGAGAACTTTAGATCAGAGAACAAATTGGTTTCTGTCCTCCAGTGACAAGCCTAATATTCAGCATGACGCACTGCAAGCTAGCATACTAGCCATTAGACTGAAAAATAAATTGCGAAGAGGAACTACAATGCAGTTCTGATGTATCCAACTTTTCAGAAATGTAACCTATGTCTCTAAAAGTGGTAGGTAAATGTTAAAAGTAAAGATACTTGTGCAAACTGTGTAACTTACAGTTTGGTAGAACCAAAAAAAAAAAAGGTAGAACCAAACCTTTTACGTATTTCCTGGACTGAAATGGTTCTTTTAATTTCACTGTAAATTGCATCTTACAAACTAATTCAAAAGATGCTTCACTCAGTAAGACTTTTTCAGTTTCACGTGCTCATATTTTCAATTATTCTTGGAAGGCTTGTTCCTATTGTTCCCACTCAAAGCAGTTGCATTAGGGATGTTCTCAAGGTACATGAAGCAACCATACATATGCAAGCACCAGTTTCGGAACAACTCATTATTTCTGTCGTATCTTGATATCATTTTAATTCCAAGAGTAGAAGGCCTATATACTTAAGTTAAAAACAAAAAAACAGCCCTATGCCCCCCCCAACAAAAAAACCCTCCACTTTGTTCTCAAGTCCAGCAAAAATCACAAAAGCCTTTTGGTTTGTCACAAACAAATCATATCCCTAAACGAGGGGAGAATTTTGCTCTAAAATGCCATTCCAGGTATCTTAGTCCCCTTATTTTTTTGTAATCCTGTAAGTAAAAATAATTGAAAAGAAAAAAAGGCAGTTCCATCTTTTCTTGTTGAATAAACTGTCATCTTAATCAATTTTGCATTGATTCTCCCTCCACTCTAGCGTAAACCAAAATACATTTAAAAGATGTGTGCAACCCTAGTCTTCAATAAAGAAAAAAAAAAAAAACATGAAAGTTTCAGGGAATAATAATACAGTTTATTTATAAGACATTGAACTAGTAGAAATAAACAATTCACAAAAATCAACTGGTGCAATAATGTTGTAAAATACTCACAGAAGGTCTTACTTCAGCAACCTGTTTTCTTTATGATCATATTTTCCTTACTTATAAGTAGTAAAAACTCCATTCACAAATCATACCAACCATGCACTTCGAAATTATTGAAAAGAACAGATCAGTAGTAATACTCACAGGTGAGCCAAAGTTATGTCCAACCTCATGAGCAAAAGTGATGTGAGAAACCTTGGGAGGAACATGAGAGCCATAGTTCTGAACAGTGATTATTCCGGTGTTCAAAGATTTCTTCTTACCATCAGAATACAGTTTGCTCTTTTCACATATTCCCCCAGAGCTCCCTGCATTTAGACCAAAGTATAACAGTCACTTAAACACTGCGTACTTTTCATCTGTCAGTTAAAACAAGAAACAACTCACTACCTCACTGGATCCTTACAGACCAGGACTTCTTTTGTGTAATTAATACTAACCCAACTTTGAAAGTAGATTAAGTTTATCCACACTATTGCTTTCAGCGCTGAATGAATACATTCACACAGGAAATTAGCTATTTTAGAATAGCTATTAAAACAGACCTATTTTGGGCTTTCACTGCATGCACAAGCCTTGATTTTATCATACCCACAGTACAGGACTAGTGGGGTGCAACATCCAATACAAGTGTTCTCAATCTACATCCCAATTGAATTTCACTGAGTAAAAAAAAACAAAAACACAAAAACAAACAAAAAACCCACAAACAGTACAATCACAGAAAATTATCACAGCAAGAACAGTTACAAAAAATGCCTAAGATTAGCTATTTAGCCTTGTCAGCAGAAGTGACTCATTTTTCTACCATACAATTTAAAGCTGAAAATGGTTTTGATGTGTGGGTTATCCAGATTCTTATTTAGAAGGTCAATAATCAAGTACATCACACTTACTGTTTGAAAAAGTTGTGAAATTATGACTTGAATTTCATCAAAATTTTCAGTAACTGAAGTTTGTACTGAGCCACTAAGAACACTCTAAAATTCAGCTATTCTACTACTGCCAGAACTGGTGTCAAAAAAACCCACCCCACTCTATAAAGGCCTTTCCTTACTTTCTGGAGTAAAATTTCATTTTAATGAAATATATGAAATATCCTATTTAACCTTTGTCAGGATGTGCATTAAGGATGAAAATATATCAAAGCAATTTCACTTTTGCCAGTCAAACTATTTTTTGGGGAAGAGGGTTTATTTCCAATTCATTCTGTGTTTGCTCATTCTGTGTACTAGGCTAAACATCACAGACTCAGTTTCTTATTTACGTAGGTCACCTGTGTATTATGCTTCCTATGATTTTTCCACAGTCACTAAAATTAGTTCACACAAGTCATCTTAACATACCTACTCCACTCCAAATATTCTACTAACACTTGAGTATTTTACTCTCCTAAAATGAAAGACAGACTGTCATACCACATTTCCCCACGTAACTCCAGTGCTCTTCAGCTAATGTGCTGCAGAGGAAAATACAGCAGTAGATAAAGGGAGGTGATAATTTATATCTACATCTCATGAAGGACTTAATTCTTTTTTTTCCCCACAAACTCTGTTTAAATTTTTAACTCTGTTAAAGCTCTTCATAATGTTCTCATAGAAGTATCCAGGCTCATGCAAAGTCTCAGAGATCTTATTTCTTCCATCAAGTGACTGCCATGTAATCAAGGATTAAGCTGTAGAACGAATGTAGACTGATCATTCTGAATTTGATTTTGATTTCAGTGAAGTTTCCACAACTTTGAATTTGTGCTGAATCATAATTATTTACTTCAATATAAAGATTAAAAAACTCTTAAATATACCGTTTTATAAAAAGAATACATCCATGACAAACATCTCAAGATCCTGCACACATGAACACCATTACTTAATTTTTTTTTTTTAATTATTTTTTACAACATAACTCAAAATACACAACTAGATTGAAACTAATGAGAAGCAGTTCAAGAACAGTTACACAGTTGTCCTGGGAGATACCAGAACAAAACTGGTTTTACTTTTGTATAAAAATAAAGCAAATAGCTTCCAACGCTACCTAGAAAAACTAAGGATTCTGCCGTGTTATTCTACCACAAAATGCAAGCAATATAGTTTTGAGCTCTGTTTGTATATAGCAGAAATACTTCTTTCTCTTCTGTCAGTTTACTCATACCTGTCACAAATAAAAAGCCATCCAATATCACCTTTGTCCACTAAAAGAAATATGCCTTTCCTTATTGTTGAGATACTGCTCATCAGAAAGACAGCACCACTAACTGATGTGTGATAGGATATTCTGTTCCTATTATAAAAAAATCAAAGAACATCCAGCCAAAATTGTGAGAAGTTAGCTAGAGACCGGCTTCAGCTGTGAGAGACTGCTTGCTGTCAACTTAAAGGACAGTTTCTACTTTTCTTCTTTGTATGTACTTTCTTCATCTAATAGTGCTGAAGGTTTGGATACAGTTACCTGAAGGGGCTCCAACCCAAGCCAGACCAAGGACTCCATCATCAAAATCACGGTCTGTAAACACATAGGCCAAGCAATAATCATCATGATTCTGTTCTGAGTTCAGTTCCAGAAACTTTTCCACACCAATGTTAGGAAATCGGAAGGGATTTGAAGAGTCCTTCTCATCTACAGTTGTGTTAATCTAAAAGTAAATCGAAACAAACTGTTACTAGTGATTCATTTTCACCAGACTTGTAAATGCCAGCTAAGATGCTTACTATTGTCAATACCTTATTATGTTAATAGTTAAAGATGCTGATAAAGATTTAAAGGCCATGCCATATTACAACCCCAATATTTCAAAAAACATGTTCTAAAAATAAAGAATTGCATTTGTGTAATATATCCTCACTCCTTTAATCACTCCTCTTTTTTTTTTCCTTATCATCAGCATTCATAGGTTTATATTTATCCTCTTAAATCATCACTTTTAGAAGGAAGTTTTACCGAAATAACAGTTACTTATTTTAGAATTAAAGTCCATGGAGAGAATACAGAATTTGCTGGAGCTAATACTAGTGAAACCTAAGTTGATTCTTGTAAGAGTTGACTACAACTTAATAACAACATAGCATGCCTTTGACAATACAGACTAAAACCAAATCAAATAAAGTGGGCAAGGAACCATTTGCAAAAGAGACACTTGTGTTACATACTTACTATCAGTAAATAGTAAAGCTAAACAGCCCTGGAAACGCAATAGGTCTTTTGAACAAAGAGCACTTCCAAGCAAAAAGGTGAAGCTATAAGCATTGCCAGCACAACTTACTCTTATTCGTTTCACCATAAAGCTGATGTTACGGATTCCTGAGAAATCTGTTGACTGGTAAATTGTGTCAATTGCTTTAACATGGCTGGATATCTGTCAAAAACCAAAAAAGTACCCACAGTTCAAAGATCTATGCACTATGCCCAATTAATCTTAAATAACAACTGCACAGTCTATACTTTTACATAAAAGATATTGTGCCATAGAACTCTAACAGGCCTTCTTAAGCAAATGCTAATGGCAAGTACTGGAAATAAATCATTTTGTAACCCTAGTATTTACATTGCTAACATGCCAGGCAAAAGCAAAATCTTTTGCAGTCAAGTTAAATTTCTTTTACATATATATATATATTAACTAGAAATTCAGATACCTATTTGTGATACTCATACAATTTATTGCTACTACAATATAGTACTGCAGTTAAAATTTAATTTGAAGCTTTGTATTAAAAAAAACAAAACTTTTTTAGAGCATTATTATTTCATTTCTGTTAGAAAATAAATGTGAAAAAAATATCATTTACCTTTTCCAAGAGCATAAAAATGCTAATTCACTGAACACCTGATTTTGGAAGGTGACTTCAGAGCTTTGGAAAACGTTTCTCAACTGAACTGCATGTGTATAGTGCAATGAACAAACAGTGTAAATGAGATTTGTAAGCATGCTAAATGTGCTATGCGTACTTTCAGTCACAATTGGTCGGCAACAAATGTTTTCCAGGTAATGGTATGCTGACAAATGAAAAGCATCTTCCTTAAGTTACTGCTGCTTTTCTGACCTTCCACTATAGCAGACTCTAGAGGTATGGAAAACTGTTTGTTATGAACTCAGTATTTTGTGCTAAAATTTCAAATGGAAGACTACAGGAGTGTTAACAGAAAGGCTGGGTAGGTTGTCAAAGAGAACAAAAGTCTTCAGGAAGCATGTGTCTGAGTAAGAACGGAGAGAAGAAAAATCAGACAAGTCTTACTCAGAAGTGTTCAACAAACTACAGCCATGGTTATTAACTAAAGGAAGCATAAATGCCCAGGACCTTTTTAACGGCATATCACATCCTTTTAGTGAAATAGGAAAAGCTGCTTCAATAATGCCAGGATCACTGTAACAAATGAAGCAATGCATTCTAAGCTAAATAAACAATAATATACACAACCAAATTAAATATGTCAGAAATAAAGTAAAAGCAGATTATTTAAACAGAGGACTTGGAAATACCTGTGCAATTACAGCTTCCCTTGTTCCATAGTGCTTATAGAAGAGATGATCAGTCTGAATATAAAGCTGACAAGTATTTTTTTCAGCCTGAGTGGCACGCTTTTTTCTTAAAAGCTGTGGACCATTGCTTTTAGGTTCTTCAACAGGCTTCTACATATACACAAGAAACAAACATATTAGTTTTGCATGTCTACATACTGAACAAGATTATCTAAAAGTAGCAATAGGTTTTTCTAAGCACACACAACTAATATAAACAGATTTTCTTTATTTTTTTAGACCTATAAAGTTTCATGAAACTTGAATTAAACTATTACAGCCAGTCTTCAAATATGCCATCTATTTTTAATGATACCTCAGCCAAACCTTTTGTGAATTTCATATTTTTTTATTATAAAAGGCAATCAATGTGAAATAGATTTTTTTCATCCATGCAATCTTTGGAATTTTTCTTCCTCATAATCCTTTTCAAAAACAAATAGTACGTCGGTTAAAAAACAGCGCTCAGATATCACATGAGTGTCACACTAACGGATCTCGAAAATCTGACAGTGCTTTTCAAGGACTTATATACTACTTAGACACCAAGGAAACTTGAAACTCTTCCTTCTCCACTGCAATGAAGTATATTCCTTATGTCTAGCTTACTTAAAAATCCATCTGAAGTTCTGTCTAAAAATTTGAGACCATGTAGCATTCATCAAGACTATGAGCTAGCGTATCTATGCTGTAGAAGCAATGAGAAAAAAAAATAGGAAAAAAAGATAGAAAAAGTATTTCAAGAAATAACTAGCAATAATTTAGGTTATTGTCTCTCACAACGTAGAGGGATGATTGACCAAAAGTGAAAAAGAAAACATACAAGAAACAGGCAGTTATTACACTAATTTCTAATCAACATAATGCATTATAGCTTGGTTTTGTACCTCTGTTGTTGGTTCTTCTATACCAGTCATCTGGTACTTCTGCATTCTTTCAAATACCGAATGATCTGCACAACCTCCTTGTGGTCCGTATTTATGAGGATATTCTAAAAAGAGGAAAACCAGGCTGAGGTTTTAAATTCAAATGTGTAAACGTCAATTCTGTGTTAAATATAGTGTTATCACTGCTACTTTCTCAGTTTGTGTACAATATTGCTCATGTAGTTTTTGAAGGAAGCATTCTCAGATTTAAGCAGCTGTCTTTCCACTCACCATTTCTACTAAGATACATTCTTAGTTTAACATGCCAAAATTGTGATGACTGCTTCTTAAAGTTGTTTTCTTACAACTAGCAAAAGAAATTAGGAAGTGAGCAACATATAATGTAAGAAGGAGAGCTGTTATCTAGGCATCTTTACAGATTAGATTGAACTAATAGCAACATTAAAAAAACTGAACTCATAATGACAATCTGAGATCAGTCACATCAAAGACAACTTGGATAAGAGATAGCTTGGATATTTGTTAAACTAAAACTACGAAATCTTGCTAATATTCTTACAGGATTCTATTACTTTAATTAATTCATTTTCACAATTTTTTGTATTGTTAATGGCATGTTAACTGCCAATGCAGTAGAACTGAAATTCAAATGATTCTTGGTTTCAAACTCAACTCTACCACTCTCAGACTCTTATGAGTTTGTTAACAATTTTGTTGACAAGGTGAATGCACGATTTCCATTCTGGAAAGTAAATGGCACAGGTTTCCATTTTGGAAAGTAAACAATGGTAATAGAGAAGAGTGTGTGCACGTACGTGTATTGTTAAAAATTACAGAATTAGAGATTACAAAAATTTAAAACTAAGGCAAACTAAAATGAGGCTGAAAAGAAACATTTTCATCATCTCTTCAGTATAGCTCGCTGTTTAAATTTTAATAGCAAAACTGTAGTATTATCAAAATTAAATATGTTGGAAATTTAAACTAGTTCGCTGAGAAGATTTTACAACAACTGGCTACTTACCCAGGGCAATTCTTTCAATACTTGCCAATGCAGACGTCATCGCACATGTTAATGCGCTTAAGAAACACACAGTCAGGTTCATCTACTTTGAATGTTAGTACCTACTGAGGATCTGTAAGCACACTGTACTTGCAGAAACTCTTTCCAGAGGTGAGAACTATTGAAGGGGAGAGGTCTTGCCCCTTCTGTAGTTTCTCTACAGACTGGAACACATGATAAATTGGTGCCCCAGTAACAAACAATAGAGGAAAGATTATGGGATGGTGATCCACATATACTAATACTTATAAAGGCAGTTTCTGTAGGGCAAACTCTTTTTACCATCAGCACAACAGGGTGCAGGTTTTATCGGAAATGCATAAACTTTACCAAGATGCCTTTTGTTGTTGTTGTAGGTGCAAAGATCCAAAATCAGAGAGTAAATAGAATCATAGAATCGTTATGGTTGGAAAAGTCCTCCAAGACCATCTGGTCCAGCCGTCCCCCTACCACCAATATCCCCCACTAAACCATCCCTAAGCACCAGGTCCAACCTCTCCTTGAACACCTCCAAGGACAGTGACTCCACCACCTTCCTGGGCAACCCGTTCCAATGCCTAACCACTCTGAGAAGAAATTTCTCATGATTTCCAACTTGAACCTCCCCTGGTGCAATTTGAGGCCATTCCCCCAGTCCTATCACTAGTCATCTGTGAGAAGAGGCTGACCCCCACCTCACCACAACCTCCTTTCAGGAAGATAGAACAGACTTGTAGCAGTACAACTCTAAAACCTAAGAGCTGGATCTTAAGAAGCTGATCTCCACATTAGATGTATTTCAGGGGATTTTACTGTGAAGCATATCTAGGCTGGTTCTGTGGAGTCAAACCCCACTAGCCATTAGAGCACAGTACACACACTGTTATGTATTCTGCTTCAGCTTCATCTGAAAGTTGCCTTTAATTATCTTTGATTCATAGCATTCATACTATATGATATTACTATTTCAATATACAAGCCCAACTTGTTTCAGATGTTCTCCCTAGATCACCAAGCTCTGAATTTCAAATATCAATAATTAAAAGCTGGGGAAAATTAAATAGCAACAGGAATTAAAATATTGCATCCTTGGCATGCAGCCTTGGAGCTCTGAAAAAAAGCATTCCATACAAGTTTATGGTTCAAAATACCAACTAATAGTACAACAATATACAACCAAAACAATGATAAGCTTAAAAGGACAAATAAATCAACAACAAAAATAGTATTCCAACCTTTCTTCTTCCCAACCATATATATTTACAAATGTTTAAAGAAGCCACGTGGTTGTTTATAACTAGTTAATGATATATTAGGCTAATTTAAACATAGTTAACATTATTTTTTCCAAATTGGATCCTTTACTATGTACAAAATATTTTACTGTGATTGTAAACTTTGCATAGTAGGAAAGAACCTTTTTTTAATAATCAAGCTTCTCTACAGAGAAAATCTCAGCTTTAGAGTAACTGAAAGCTTACAGTTGCATGCAAACAGTTACTCATTATCTCACTAGCAAATTAATTTTATCTATTATAACAATATCCAAGTGCAGTATTGTACTTCAAAGTGTATTTTAAGCCTGAACTTTATAGAGGCTACTCTAACATGAAACAAAATCACTTTCTTTAGTCAACTTTCTTTTTTCTTTTTGACTGGTGTTTGCCAACGAGATTATTAGCAAAATCTTGATTTTGTACAGAAGATAATTTGTTTGGATTCTATTAAGGATTCCGTTTAAATTAAAAGAAAAAAAAAAAATCCTCAGAGGTAACTCTAGTAAGTGTGCATTAATTAGTACTTTGAAAAAACATCCTACTTATGAAAGAACTAGTATTGTCCTTTCACTATTTCACGCAGGTGTTCATGAGTTGTAGTTATTAAAACCATGTAAATTTATTTCATGATTTTCTGTATATTTGTTTCCCATTATTTCAATTTTTAACACACAAATACCATTTTTGAATGGTTGTCTCATCACTTTCCTCCCAATACGGCTAGCCCTAGCACAGTGCCAGAGGAATGAAGAGACAAAAATGCTCGTATTACAAGCATCATCCCTTCACCCCTTCACCAATTTGATTAACAAGCTGGTGTAATACTGGCCTTGCTACAACCAAGATTGAACAAACAGCACTGCCCAGTCACAATCTTCTGCACTTTGTGGTACCCTGGCCACCATCGCTATACTGGAGTTATTAAGAGCAAATGATAGATCCAACTCTTCCCTTCTCCTTTTCCATTGTAGAACAATTCTACTTTATTTAATCTAACTGTGATTCTCATTGCCTGCTTTCACATCACTATTTATCCCAGTGACAAAGGCATGTTATACAAGGGCAGGAGTTAGAAACTAATGGACAATCCTGTCTCACCTTCAGCGCACTTCATCTGTGTAAAGCCACCATAGCTTCAAAGCAATTGCAAGTGGCAACTGCAGGAATCTGCAGAAAGTGACTGGAAACATGACTGCACAGCATATTTTGCACCAGCACAAAACGCCTTTTTATGTTATCACCACACTTCTATTCATTCTCTGGCATGATGACAATTGACAGTACAGTACTAGAAAAAAATGCTGTCAATGTATTACACAAAATTAGCAGTCTTCTCTCTGCATCTTGTTTCCCAAAGAGGTTAGGAAATCACTTAATACATTTCTAATATTGACTAACTGCAATTCAAGCCAATATTTATCACCTCAAAAAGTCATAATTTGGTAAGAAACCCTTTACGTGTATGACCATTAAAATTGTACATTAAACAGTCTGCCAACATTTAGCATATGCTGGGAAAAACAAATCCCAAGGACAGATTTGAATACACTCCAGTAAAAACAGGAGGCAGGTAATAGTGGGTAGTACAGCTTGGGAGAATGCCTTGTTTACAGAGAAAGTTACACACAAAGCTTTCTTTTGTTAAATGCTGAATTACCCCTGAACTGTGAAGGCACTGTTCCCTGTTCATCTTCCAAGATTTATTTCCACCATCCCCTGCAGCAGTTCCATTGCTGAAGCTAGACCGGAGTTACATGGTGTCAGATGACTTGGACAACTCTTCCCTCATCGCAGCAGCATCTGATCCACATTCTCGTGATGCTTTTAAATGCTTCGAGAGGTACAGCCTTCTGCGGGCTCTCTGGGATCACGAGCTTCTTGGCTTATCCCTACCCACGACCCCATGAACCGATCACAAGAACACACGTGCTTTTACCATCAAAATGGCTGCTTACAGTCAGTGTTAAATTGAAGGCACTAGAAGCCTACTTTTCACCGCGGTCTATAAAATAATTTAATTACAGGATCAATTCTCTAACTAGGAAAAATCCTCAGGTAAAATAATACTTGATTTCTCTATTGTTGAAAGTTTCTGTTTTCCCATTTCAATTTTGGTACAATCTGGCACGACGTTAAAAAAAATAAAAATAACAGTGATTAAAAAAAGACAAAATATTTTTAATTTCATTCCTATCATATCCTAGCTAGATGGCAGAGAGGTATAAGTTATTAATGATATATACAGCTATAGACACTCAAATGAAAGAAAAGAATTTTTATCCTTTAAATACCTTTGGCAAGTATCCTTTATACCTGACAAAAAGGAAAAAAAAATGTGATGAAGAATCTTTGTCAGCAAATAGTATAATCTCTTAGGTATTTAGGTTAACTATGTAACGGCTACCAGCTTTAGGCAGCAGTGGCAAGGACATGACAAGGTTTCACTGAAAATAATGAAGATTCAGTCTTTCAACAGCCATGGAGACCTGGCCAATACTAGCAAAAGCAACAGTGTCAGAACAAAATCCAAATTTAAGTAGATAGAATTAAATCTGCATTAAGGTGTTTTTTTGTTGTTTTTATTATTATTATAGGCCGTCTGTCACACTGTGCTCCCATGACAACTGCCAAGTAGACCTTCATTACAATATTGGCAACGACCCTACAAAAATACAAGAAATCACATTCTCAAATCATACACAGTCTGCAATCCTCACTCAGTTGAATCAGCAGATACTGCTTTGCAAAATTACAAAATCCTTTCCTTTTCAGTTGTGGAGTTCCTCCCAGACCATAGAGAATTAAATGACCACTTTCATTTCCTTAAAGTTTTGAACAGGATCTTCCTGTCTACTATTGATCTGAGGAAATATGTGACTCGTTTTGTATTTTACTGTATGAACTCAAGGGTACATTTGCAGCATACAGGATTTAAATACAGTAAATACATCTCCAATAAAATCCTAACCCTTAAAAAAAAAATAGCTTCCAAAACATTTTAATGAAAATAGTAGTTTACATCTCTCTTGCACTAAATTATAAAATTGTTTGATTGGGAGTGGTTTAGAAACTGAAATCATTCAACTTGTGTTTCGAGTCATGAATAGAAGGCTGCCTTCCACTGGTCACCACATCTACTGTAACACAGACAAAGCAGCCTTACAAAGTTGACAATATAATCCCCATTTACAAAACACACTTTTGTTTAAATACTGAAAAAGACCTTATTGAGATGCTAATCATATGTTGCATTGTGATTTCTGAAAGGCACTAAAAAGCATATTGTTTCAAAAGGCAGATATGTGGGTGACCAAAAAACATACCAAATTAAAGCAAAGATTTCTCTTCCCCCAGTCTCTCCCAAATTAGCTATGAGCATCTTTGTTGCCTTTGTCTTGTGTAAGATACTACAAGTTTGCCTCTGTTTCACAAGAATTAGCTTAAGTTAACACGGTAACAGATTAGTGTTTGTTTTTATTTTTAATGCTACTGTAAAGCCTACCTTTTTTTTTTTAAATTATTATTTGGAAATGCAGCTCAACTCAAAAATAGCTCTCAGGTGGGGCGAAAAAATTTAACCTCAAAAGCACTATTAAGAAAGCAACAGAAGCAGTTGTATACTTCAGGTATTTCAGACCACAGAAATCATAGAAGCATCTAGGGTACCAATGAAAAAAGCATTAAACTGTCCAATCATCAGACTCTGCCTTGTCAACAACAGGAGTGGTGCATTTTCAAATAGTTCTGCTTGGAATTAGCTTCAGGACGGGCTATTTTCAGCCGTGCTGAGAGAGCTCCAATGCTCACTCATTTCGTGATTCAGAAGCCATATTGTGCTGTTGCTTAAACGTGGCTCTCTGGAAAAGATTGAGACAATCCTCTCTGATAATCTGATTTTGTTTCTAACTGATGACTGATGCACTAGATTCAAGAGCAAAAACAGTGTAAGCCAACATATTACCATCTAAATAAATAATTGAATATATATCCTATTCAGTTTAATAAGGCATTACTATGAGCCAAGTTCATTGTTAGCTTTTTCCAGCTCTCAAGTGATTAATTTACTCCTACGACAGAGATTGTTTCTACAAGGCAGCAATACTAATTTTCATAAAATCAAATCATTTGGTCCTTTAAGATATAGTTTATTTCATCAGTTGATAGAAGTGAAGAGCATTTTTAGTTTCCCTACTGTTTACAGCACAAGGAACAGGGACAGAGAATCTTCCTGCTTGCCTTGCTCCTTGGAAATGGGGAAAACATCTTATGTCCCTTTATTTCCCTCCTCATATTTCTACAACAGGGTTAATAAAAACTCCTGTGAAGCAGATAAGGACTTATTTACAGAAAGTGCTACGTAAGTGGTAGTCCATTATTCCCATTATCAGGCAGTGAATAGAATTTTTCAGTGATACTAAAAGAATTCAGAAGCATGAACAAATTATTTACAGATAACTTGTCATAAAACCCTATCTTACGGTTTCACTACAGGATTTTGTAGGTTTTTACTACTTTTCCCAACTACTCTTCTCACGTTACAGTAGAGAACCATGCAATACTCCAAGAACTGTTCTTGCCTGTTCAGGAGTTGCCTTGTTCCAGCAAGGCAAAAGACCTCCTCAGACTTCCACCTGCAATGCTCTGTAGAGCTGAAAATTAAATTCATTTTGCAACTTCTGAGCGCCAGAATCAGTAAGTGAAACAGTTACTTCAGCCTCAAATATGGGTCTTGTAAGTAGCAGGAAGATGCACATTTAAGCAGTCAGAAAACAAGTGCCACTCACAACGTACATATGACTCAGTAACTGCACTAATTCAGAAGCTCTTTGAAATTTTGCAAGTTGTATTTGTTTGTATTTCTATCAGCTGAAGACTGATCATATATAAAAAGGCAGGCAGCCAGCAGAACTGACACATCAGTTCTGAAGACATAAAAGTTCTTTATGGTACTTCACTGTCCTTCTGGACGTTTACATCCAAAGGTAGACTTCTGAGGCTATACTCTTCAGGTAGTATTCCCTGTGGACTTAAGACAGAACTCCCATCAGAGCTGTTTAAAACAGGACATACTGGGTGCCACCACATCTTTTAACAAGCTATCTGAAGACCATTGTGACCTATACATGCAGGTGAAGCTTTCATTTTCCACCACTGAACAGAAAATACACTGCTTATACACTTAAATCTGACTGCAAAGGATTGCTTAAAGTGACAGAATAAGGAAAACTCAGTTGGGTTCGCCCTAAATCTTTTTCACACCATAAGTTTTAATCACGTTAGTACAGCACAATTCACATTGTTGCATGCAAACCAAAGTCTCACTTGATGATTATAAATAGCTTACAGTTTTTGACATTTAATAACAAAAATATTTCATCTGTAGCACAAAATGGAAGTACTCACTGATATCATCTTCATGATAGATGACAGAGTGGAATGGTAAAGTTTTGTCCTTAATGTATCTCTCTGCTGGCTCAATATAAAAGGTCCCACTATGAGTTTGGATGAACCCTTCAAATCTTCCATCAATAACAGATCCATGGCTAAGACTCCCTTGCTCACCTGTTAAGGAAAAAAGGTACTTTTAATACCTTCCTAAAAGCCTTCAGTCCTGTGCAAACTTCAAGAATACACTCTACACAAGGTGTTAATCAAACAATGCTAAGGCATGATACCTGCATAATTATCTTAATAGTGCAGCAGTTTCCCACTGCTAAAAACCTATTAATTATACAGTAGTAAGATTCTATATAATAGCAGTAAAACATTATTGCAGGAAATTTGTGTCTGAACTTTGAAGACTAAGAATATACAACAGTAAGACGTGGTTGCCCAAAATCATTGTTCTTAAGTTCGATAGCTTCCAAAGCCTTCAGCACAAGTCAGATACATACGTGACAGACTTAAAAAGCATACAATGAAGAATTCAACAACATATTCCAGAACTGTCACGTATAAAGCATTAAATCTTATAATCAAGTGCTGTCATTATGCACCTATTCATACAATTATAAAAAAAATCATTGAATGTATATTGAATTCTGAAAGCTTCCTGAGGAAGATTTCCCTATATGCAAGACACCCATGTTTCAGGCATAACCCTCTTAAAACTGTAGCTAGGTTTAAATGTGGGATGAAATGATTATGTGTTTGAAACATTTACAATCTGGGTAAGTACAACTGTCTACTACAACACGCAACATCCCCAGAAGCCTTCTCCGTAAAAAGCATAGAAGATTACTGAAAAATGTTTCTACGCTTTTCCATTGAGGAGGGTTCAGAATCACACTGTCAAATTATCAAAACTGTACTTCCAACTCCCATACCTCAAAAGCCATTTGACCTACTTAAGTCAACAAGCACGTTGGTCTACCTAGATGCATATTAAGCACTGTGTATACTTTTTTCCCTCCAAGTTTAAAACAGTCACTTTAAGACTGCAGGACATTACTAACAGAGATCTTCAGGAGCCAGTTAGATTTATTTCAGATCTGAGACAGACTGTACAGAGGGACAGAGCAAGTCTTAATCCTCCTCTTCATCTACATTTAATTCCTTTATTCTCCTTCCTTTTTAATCAATTTTCTTTTATATTTACTGAACTAAGAGAAATCAGATATTTTACCCTTAATGGTGGCAGTTCTATAGTCCTTCAATTTCTTTAAACTAAGAACAGTAACTGATTTTATTTTTTTTATTTAAACGCAGACAGCTTTTTCTTTTTTTAATGCATCTGACTTCTATATAGAATAAGTTCATAAATAGAGTTGAACTTCAAATTCCATGGATGTATAAGAAATATCAAGCAACAAAATCATTTAACTATCACTCATTTGAGAATAAAAGCAGGGGGAATTTCATTTAGATGCATTATTAAAGTTTAATAATGAAGGTAACCTCATCATATAATGTTCACTTCCTGCATGTACTTTTGAAAGCTCCTGTTTTAAAATGACTGCACTTTAATCCATTTTAAAGTGTAGCACTTACCATAAATGTGTCCAGTGTAAATATGGGAGGTATCATAATCAATTACTTGATTTGATGTTTCTACTTTAAAATCCTCACTAAAAAGAGATGTATCTCTCTTCATTCGAAGATTGAAGTGCCTGAAGTGAATAAAAACAGGTGGTAAATTTGAGCTTCAGTTACAAAAGCACTCAGTGAAGAACTTCTGACCAACACTGTCATGCAAACAATTTGCAAAATTGTAAAATTTGCCTATAGAAAATGTTTATACTGTCCAAGAATTTGACCATAGCCTAGAAAGATTTCCTTAAGCAAGACTATTTAGATGCTTTTGATACAAGAAGCTAAATCTACAAAATTTAAGCCAGAACATAGGGTTAGACGTAAGTGCATACATCTAAAATGCTGACTTTGAGTTTTTCCCATTTCTCTAGAAGATGCAGATTTAACTATAGGAAAAATCAACTATTTCTGTGAAACAGATGAGAAGCAGAATAAATAAGAACCACTATCCGCTTATTTTACTTTCTTCGCCAAAATTTAAGTATAATGTAAATTAAATGTAGGTGAGCTAATTACTGTTTCATCTGAAACTGAAACATTTGTACTGAAGCAAATACTAAAACTGGTAGAGTTACGTGTGTAACTATGTCAACAACTCCACTTTTTTAATTATCTTGTCCAAATTACAACACTGAGTTCTTTGATGGAACTCCTACTGCTAGTCTTTGTACAAAACATATGACATTCTTATCTTTGTAAGAAAACAGAAGTTTGATTCAGCAGAGTCATGTATCATAATTTGAGTGTTATACATGAATTCACAGAACGTTAGGGATTGGAAAGGACCTTGAAAGATCATCTAGTCTAATCCCCCTGCTGGAGCAGAAACACCTAGATGAATTCATACCTGTGACATCCATTATTTCAGCATTTCATGTTATTTACTTAAATTCTGTATCAACACATTGTTCAAATACAGAGCAGTGAAGCTATATTCTTGATTTTCTTAGATTTGTCTCTTTATGCATAATCATGAATTTGAAGGAATATTATAGTTATGTCACTGATTTGTTACATCAAGAGTAGCCTTGGTAAGTTGACTAGCTCTGTGTCAGAGTCCTCATCCGAAAGGGCATGACCAGTCTCTCAGTACGCACTGTATACTAATGATGGAGCTGACTTTCCACAGGGAAAGCTTATGTCCATTTGTACTAACAGAAGAATAACCAAAAAAAATTAAGGACCACAGTGTAAAGTCAATTAGACACACTAGGAAGTAATTAGGCTTTATCCAAATTAAACACAGAACATCTTCAATTTTCGCTTGCATGTTAGCTATTATAATGAAACTATAGGATAAATATTTTGAAACAACTGTACATTAAAACGTAAAATTCAAGACCAAAGCAAAAAGGCATGCCTATGCTTGAAAGGGCTCTACAGTGACTCACGTTGGCTACTCTATAATGCATACATTATGCTACAGTCAAACCAGCTTTATTTATTATTGTTGTCAGTGAAAATGCATCTTCAAAGCAACCACTATCCTCTGGTGATGCATGAGAGTTATCTCTTATGAGGTTATAGGTTATGAAATTCTAAGATACAGCTATGAATGTGAAAGGTTAAACTTCAGCAGTTCCCTGTGACACTCAGGCTTACAGCCAAGCCAGCCAGCACTCACATTATTGTTTCTATATAGACGTAATATATCTGGGCAGATTCTCCTCTTAGAATGAAGAAACAACTCACTACAGATGCACTTGAATATCAGTCACTGAAAAATGCACGTCAGCAAACAGTCACTAACTATCCATGTGCACAGAGTACCCACATGTGGATGGAAACCATCCGCCCGTGCTTTTCAGAAGCTAGCTAGTACTTACACTGTCATGGACAGACATGGTAAGAGTTCTTCCCCTTTAAGTTAGTATCTTTACTAGCTCTAAAAAGATGTCTTTACATAACAGGATAACGATGACAATGAAATAACATGAATGAACATCCCAGGAAAGCATCCTATACAAAATTATACAAGACATTAGGGGGAGATGACATGGCACTTTATTTTGTGCGGCTTTCCTGAGCAGAAGTTGGAAATGAACAGGCAGAAAAAAGTACGACTGGGATTGATAAGAAGTTGAAAATTTTCACTCAAGTACTTCAAGAATTTCTACTCACTTTGTAATACTGTGCTCAGTGTGTTAGAAAGATTTGAACTTTAATTTGAATTTCATCTGTGACCAAGTTCCCCGCAGTTACTGACGATGGATCAGACTCCTTTCAAGTACACCTGAACTGAAGTGAGCAGAGACCCTCAGCACTTTAGAACAGCTCTCCTCCCATGTCTAACATATGAAAAAGACTTCTTACTGTAATTGTTCTATAATTGTCTGTGGTGGGCCAAAATTTCTGCTAATCTCACCAAGAGCATCTAATATGGCTAAAATGATGGTGTTTTTTTTTTTTCTGGTGAAGAAAGTAAGCTTCCAGAAAAAACAGACCAAGAATTTATATTTGCTCCGAAGTGCAAAAAAGTTACTTTGCAATTAAACTTACATGAATACCACTAGAAAAATCTCGAACAGATACTGGAGAAACTTATTTCTAAGAGCCAATTATTGCAGCAGGAACTTCTATGGAGGTTTGAAATCCACTATGTAAGACAGTGTAATACATGTTAACTCCCGTATGTGTAAGTGGGGTAGGAAAAATTTGGACTTTATCACAGAATGAAAGTGAATCATTCATCAATTTGAGCCTGAAATAACAAAGTAGATAGACGAACAAACCTTAGGCCTCAACTGGGAGTCATCCAGGGTATCCTTTCCTCAGTCACCAAATGACCTAAGTTAACATCTTACAGATTAGCATGACGTTCAGTGTTGCACTTCTGGACTACCACTGCTGACTATCCTCTAACCACGCGTTGGGGTCAGTTTTGAGTAGATGGCCTGCACTACAGGACTGAACCTTTGGAGGGGCCAGGGGAAGCTGAGCACAGTTCAAAGAAGCTGGAAATTGTTCTTCCTCCTGGGTGGCATCCTCTTCCCATCACTATTATGCCACCTGTCACTTCAACATGGACTGTAAGAAGTTAGATGCACTAAATACAGTTTCACTAGTTTAAAACTAAGAAGCCCCTATTTCTTTTTTTCTTTTTCTTTTCATTTATTCCTTCTTCTTCCTTTTGGCATTGGTACATAACACTACGTTGTAACTCAAATGCTAATTCAGTTATGCTGTCAGTTATCTAATTATTAATATAATTAACTCTCTCTGCAGGATTAGAGAACTTTTTCAAGTACAAAATAACGCCAATGTGTTTCATATGGACAATTCTCAACCATTTGATTTCGTAATTTAGCCAAACTGTTAGATAACCAGAACACCTCAGAGCTATTTTTAAATAGCTCTTTTCTTGGTCATTCAAACATGCTTGATGGTAACAGGATTATCTATCTGGACTGCTGACCCTTCTCATTCTGAAAAGGAAACGACTACCCTTCCTCTAGTTGTCCCCCATCAAAAAAAGGAGGGAGAAGATAAGCAGTCAGGGAAAGAAAAACTATCAATTAGTCTCTACTTCCAAGAGTTAACAATTTCAACACATTACCAAACTTTAAACAACAATAATCATAAAACCCCATGTATTACATGAAAGCTATAATAGGAAAAGTAAATTCCGTTTTTATGGCTATGCAGAGACATGTTAATGTGCCTCTTACAAGTGTCACTGAAATTAATTGCACTGAAAGATGACAGCTTATAGCTGGGGAAACTCTGAACTGTAACAGCTTCATCAAACAAACGCATGGCTGGCAGGGACCCCAAAAAATCCAGCTCATCCCACTTTACAAAGACAGAATTAAGAATGCAGCCACCAACTTCAGTAATGCATCTGATTTGTCAGTAAGAAATTTCCAAACACCCTACAGAAAATCCATTTGGTGTCTCACCTGATATAGAAGTTGACCTAACACTTATTATAAATTTCTTCTAAGTATTTCTTCCCCTTTCTTAAAGGGGCTATACACTAGACTCTATCCTTCTCGAAGTTATATGGAAGAGAATGCATCTCTGTTTTCCTTCCTGGGTTAAATCCAGTAACTTCATGAATTGTTCTGAGGACAGAAGACTCCAGAGAAGAGCAATCTATTTGTCTGTATCACTCATGGATATGGTTGCTAAACCCAGGCACAATGGAATAACAAAGAAGCTTCAAGTTTTTGTTGTTGTTGTTTTGTAATTACCGTATCTGCAGCATGTGTAGAGTTCTCTGTGCTAGCACCTGTAGCAGTGTAGACTAAGCTACTTCCCAGGCTAATTACACACCAGGCAGAAGGTAATTATTTCCAGAAAAATAATGCTCATTTTATTTTCACACTTACTAACTTGCGTAAGACATTTCTCAGCAGCATGAATGTCTAGAATAGTCATAAATCAGTTAAGACCAAGATAGGACCTTGCTTACTTATTGCTGCTTCTGTCTTACACATACCTGGCAACTTAATTTAGTTACTGTGTGGCTGCTCATTTGACTGAAGCCAGAATTTTTAGTAAAACTGCTTACCTTGTTATATAATCAGCTTTGTTAAAAAATACATTTTCCCATGCCTTGCTCATTAACAGCAGCACCCTAAAGACTACCAAGAGGTAGATTTTGATTTTACTTTAGTTTACCTCAGGGAGACTGTATCAGACTTGCAAATACAGAATGCAGCAACCTGGTGATAATTGAAGAAAAATAGGTGATAGCGACACGTTTAGTTAAAAAACCACTAGTTTCCCATGGGCTCCAGTTATTTGAATCTTATGCTCTAATCACAGAGCAAGCAGTTTTAAACAAAAAGCCGTGTGCATATGCTGACAGCACAAGACAAAAAGAACGTTAAAGGTGCAAATGCAAGTATTGTTTAATCTATTATTCCACTTCTTTTCATTATGAGTCTAGGGTCAGTGATTTTGCCATGATGAAACATTCAAAACATTAGGATACTGACTAAGTCTGCAGACTGTTTTCCAAAACTGGCAGAGAAAGATGCTATCAGCAGTACGCAGAAAGACTACTCGGTGCTTTTTCTTCCCTATTTTTTCCCCATCAGATTCCTATTAGCAACCAGTGGCAGGCTAAGGATGCAGAATCACTCAGGGACCAGAGGAGACTGTTAAATAAAAAAAATATATATGAAAAGAGGAAGATAGAAGAGTTACTCCACAGTTGGAAAAAGTGCCTGAGAAAAGGCAACAGAAGGTTATGGGCTTGCAACAATATGCAGTGCGAAAAGGAAAGTCCATCTAGGTTCATAACTCTACTTCTTGGTAGGAATCAGATGCACAACAAACCTTTGCAGACATGTTTCTGTGAGTCTCCTCGCAAGGGAGGGTCCAGAAGATACTGCTCTGCTTGAGATACAAGACTTTTACCCTTACTTTTTCCCATTTAAGAATTCAAAGACTCTCTCATCTCTGAGAAAATTAAAGAGTCTATTGCTGGAAAATAATTTGAGCCCCTCTTTCTACCTGCCCTCCACAAGAGGCATCACAAAATTTAAGTTCAACACCCACAGGCTGTTCAACTCATTCCAACCCTGAACTGGAAAAAATGGGAGACAGCTTGCCAACTGAATAATGGGTTTAAACTACTTACAGGTGAAATCTGCACTTAGGGACATTATTACTTTACGCTGTTTTTACATACTGGTAAGCCCACACAACATATCCATCACCATGTAACTGACAATTCCCAAGGTCCATTTACCTGCACTAATAAAAACACATCTTTGAAGCAGCAGGTGATGCAGTCTCCACGTTCAGCATTCTTTCTATTCACTACTTCGATGCAGGAAGAGAATATCAGCCTCTAGTAGGTATTTACATAAAAACCAGTCTCGACAGCGTCAGTACACTGAGCAATCCCAAACAGAATGCTTGCAGCTAATGTTTGTTTGTCACTGACACCCCTACAGTGGCTTTTCTAATTGCTCAGAGACTTCTTTCCCGACCTTCAGAAGTCAGACCTGCCAAGCATGTTATTCTAGAAGCATGTAACTGAGGAGGTAGCCTTCACCTTAATGTGCCACTGATCATTCTTCATACACCTAGCTGTAAACACATAAGCTGGCTCTGATAGCAGAAACCATCCAAGTGGGTTAACAAGTAGCTACACGTTGTCCACTGTACACTCCTAGAAAGTAGGTCAAGCATTTCTCTGTCCTCAAGAGTACAGTGCTCAGATTTGAAGAGCAGATAATCTTTACCCAGGGCTGCTTTTTTTTTTTTTTTTTTCCTTTCAGTACAAACTTTTAGTTGGGAGAGTTAAGTACAAACTCTACGCCACTTGGTTTCCTGTTCATCCAAAACAACCTTCCCATCTGCATTTACAGAAGGTTTGAAAATGTGCCACATTCTAACAGATTTCAAAAACAGGTGAGGGGGAAAAAACACAAAACAAAACCCAAAAAAACAGGTGAAGAAAAAAATGTAAGCTACTCCATGAATTTAAACTAAGAAATTAGTTTATAAAGAAGTTTTCTTAGTGAAACAAAGAAAGATGTTAGGATAAATCTGGTAGCATGGCATGAGTAGAAAGAAGACGCATTCCCTAAGTCCATCACTTTTCATTTGGCTACATACACCAAAGCTTGCTGGCGAGAGTCTTGTTCCAACACCTTAACACCCCGGGAAGCTCAGCACCGCAGCTGGGCAGGCTCACCTCAATGCCAACAGACATTAGAGTGAGACTTGGGTTTTCCAGGCGAACTTGACTAAAATGCTAAATGCTTTTTTTCCCCAAGTGCTAAACATACTCCAAAGTACTGTATTTAAACCCATAAAATGCAAGACATTTAACCCACAGATCAAACCTCTTCTTTCTTTTTTTTTTTTTTAATATATATTAGTATCAGAGAAAACAGATTAAGCCAGCAATGAGTAAGAACTTAGGTTCCTGCTTATCAAATCTCTGTAAGACAAATCTTTAGCCTACAGGTATTTTTCAACAAAATGGATGTGAAAAGGGAGACCTGATTCATTGGTCTCTTGCCTAGGAAGTTATTTTTAAAGGTCTTTAACTTAAAAGAAGTTATAATAGACATAGGATAATGGAAGAATGGCCACAGAGCATTGGATAATGCTGAGAAGGCTACAGTTTGGGGTTATTTGTTTTTGTTTTTAAATTCAAAACAGCCTAAAATGAACTGTAGGAGGAGAACCTTGGAAATCAATCAGTCAAGCAATAAATTACAGAAGCCTCACAGAAGCCAGCCAGCCCTACTGGATGACCACTAAAACATCTTACTTAAGAAATTAGTCTGTTTAGTTGGGATTTTAAGTACACATGGAACTGGAAAACAAAGACATGACATAAATTTTTAGATTAGCCCGAGAACTAAGAATATGCTATATGTTACCAGCCTCACAGAAGGTAGAAGACTAATTTCATGAATTATATCGTATGCAAAATTACAGGAGTACTTCAAAGTAAATTAAAAGCTATAAAAAGCACATCTAATGTGAAATAAATACCAGCAGATGACAAAACAGTCTTTAATCCAAGAGAATCTAGCTTAGTTATTTCAGTCCATTTCCAACAGCATCTCAGAATGTCACTTTTGAGATTCAAGAGATCAGATGTGACTTCCTTGTGGGTAGACTCCTTCATTCTTATAATCTGCCCAGTCAACAACTGTCTTAAACACAAACAATTAACAGCTCTGAATAATGAGGGCAATAAAATGGATTACAAATTACAGAACCAAGAATAAAAAAAAATAACACTTGGAAGGAAGTTCGAAATTGTGCTCCTCTCCTGCCATTCACAACTGCACCAGAAATGTTGCATAGCTCATAGCATACAGCAAGCCTCCACAAGCATTTATGCAGTGCTCTGAAATCTGAAATGATAGTCAGCAGATGACAGAGCAGAAGTACTTTTGAGTCCAGATGAACTCCATAAGGTGAAGGCTGAAGATCAGATCAATCCAGTTGCACAAACTGACATAAAACCTTATAGTCCTTATGTCATTTTTTTTCCTGTACTGAGCTAGTTTTTAAGATTTGAAGATGTTGGGAATGGGTTTAGCTGCCATGACTTGTAAGCCCAAATTAAAACAGAGAGAAGGACTTTAATTCCTGAAGCCCGTATTTTTCAGCTATCTCAGGTTTTATAGAAACAATCTAACAATATCAAACAAGTGAATAATTATAAGTGTTCGCAAGCATAACCGTATGAAAGGTCTTTTTATTTGTAGTGTTTACGAAGAAGAGGCCATATGTTCCAACAGCACTGATGTTGGAACTTAAAATTGTAATTGTAAAAAATCTGCAAGTTAAGTAACAACCTAAGAAAAATGGTCATTAAATTGCAAAAGATCTGAAGGAAGCTCTTAGTGTACCTTTAATTTAGTAGTAAGGTGTTATGGGTTCAAATGCCTCTTGAAAAATTCTACTTGTTCACTCACCGAAGTTGCATAGGCAACTTTACCAAGCAAGAGTCATCAACTAATCCAGGTGAAAGAGTGAACGTGGGTGTGGACTGGTTATTAAGACGACAAATTAGGAAAAAATTAGAAAGCATAAGTTATTAGGAAAGCATTAGGCAAAATGACTGACAGTACCGTTAAACACTACATAGCTGTAGTTTCTTTATTGCTCTGAATGCATCAGGCTCTCAGCAATTCACAGTTTCTATAGTTCAGAGATCACCAGATGACAGGAAAGTTTTTGAAGTTCTGTCCTGAAAACGAAATCCCTAATACAGAAGCATCCAGCGTATGCCTGACATTCTGCAGTTGATGGGAGTTCAGTTTAAGATATTCTGTAATTAATATATTGCAAACATCTATACTGAAAAAGTAAACTTTCAAACTTCTCTGCTTGGGGAGGGTTGCGCTCAGTAGGCAAATGAGGCAAAAGTAGGCAAACCATTTTATGGTTTAGTAAGCCAAGACAAGTATAAAATACTACGCCAATTTCAGTGATGTTCCAATGTCATCCTCAAAACTGCTGACATTACCTTGACATGCAAAATAAAGTTATATCACATCAAACTCCTTCATTGTATCTCAGTCTTGTGCCACAGGCATAGCTCTCCTGTGAATCATCCCATTTAGGTACTTTCTTTTAAAAAGCTAAAACATAACAGGAACTTAATTGGTTAATATAACACCATGCATTCAATAATTTTGTGTGAATCCTGTCTGTGCTCAAAGGACATCTTAAATTAATTCACACTAAAACATTCACTATAAAAAGATACATTGGATACAGTATGATTCCTAACTATGTTTTTTTTTTTTTAAGATTCAAATTCCTTCTGATTTCGAGCCTTTTAGAAATAAGCACATTCTGCACCACTGGTGAAGCAACAATATCAACTCATCTAAACTACAAGGGTTATGATTCAAAAGAATTCGTAGCTTACTTTCAGCGATCTTAAGTTACCTATTAAGCTAGTGTTTTAGCATTGAATAGTGGCTGGTATATTTTAATACAGGCATTAAACCTGACATAGCAAGTTGTATTTTAGATCACCCAACAACAAGAAGTTTGAAAAATGTGTTCTTAACTGACTTATTGTGTAACATTTAACTTTCAGATGAAGATTAAATAGGGCAGGGTTTCTCAAACAATGGTGTGATATACGCCCATTTGCCGAACTACTTAGTCTGGTGGGAAGAATGATAGCTGTGGGTTTCATTCTATCATTACAGTATCTATTTCACGTTATTAAACAGTTACTAAGTCCATGGTTACACAGTCACTTGGTATAATTTCTCTTTTATCTTTTTCAAAACGGTCCTGTGAAGTAGAGCTCTTAAACCTAAGTCTACTGAAAAGAAACAGATGCAGCTTCCATGATCAGAGAATACTTCTAGCTGCCAGCCATTTTCTGGACAACGAACCCTTAAGTTTGCTGAATAATATTCTGGCATGCATCAGCACTGCCACTGAAAAAAGTAGTGTTGCATCATCCCTCTTATCACATCTGCTTATTTCTGCACCCATTTTGATGACAGTAAGTTTGCTTACTCACTGAACTGAATGAGCAATTAGCCATGCTGATAACTATACAGCCAAATCATTTTCCTATCTTGACCGGCGGTGTGACCAACAGGCCCTTCTGGCCCAAACGGGAAAATCAGGCTTACAAAGTTCAAACTGGTACCCGAAATGCAGCTTAAAAGCCATCAAGGTCCAGCTAGCTCCATTTGCTATTTCCAGCAGTGAACTGCTGCAGATACTAGGACAGCTTCTTCACTGTTTCCTGTCCACAAAGACAAACAGCTCTTCAGAAGCCAACTCAAAACAGAGATTAGCATCAGGGTACTGACATAGGTAATAGCTGTTTACTATCTTTTTTAAGTTAACTAGATGCAAGTTGGACTGCATTAGTAAATTATACAATCATTTAATTTTTCTAGCCTGTACTCTAACAAAGTTTCAGAGAGCAAAGATTTATCATACAAATACTTCGCACTGAGGTCTCAAAAGTGCTCTGGCTGCATGCCAATAAATCACTGTACCTGCCCAAAGTCTTCATGAACTATTTAGTATAAAGTTAAATAATAATAATAATAATAATAATAGGGTTGAGTTTTCAGGAGCTCAAGCCTCATGTTGACTGAATGCTTTAAAGTTTCATTGACTGTATTAAAATAAAAATATGCTTTGAGAGTCTATGGGCTAAATCAAAATGGTTTAAGTATTTTGCGCAAGTGTTTTTCTACCTTATTACAAACTAATTAGAATATCTGATAGAAAGGTTTTATTGTTGTCATGATGATATACATCACTTAAATAGTTTGTCACAATGCACCAGTGTCAACTACAAAAAGGCAATCCTCTTCCTGCTTTTTTCCAAACTGTCTTTATACATTCTTCAGAAGTTACTAAACATACTGTACATATTAAAACACAATTCATTTGATCCTTCAGAATTCACTTTTAAAGAAAAAATGAAAACAATTTTTAAGAACACATTCATATTCGTTAGGAGGACTTTGGGGACTAAGTTTTTATCTTGGCAACTATTCTCTCTTTGGCAGGAAGTGTTGCATGTATCACAGGAAACTACCAAAATCCTGATATATAGACTGGTTTCCCTTACATTATATTTCCATTCAGCCTCCTCCGTTAATGGAAAATTTATCCTTCAGATCACAGGGACTTAGAATCAGTTCCACATATAAAAATAAACACCAACAGCTTCCTTCATGAGTAACAGTAGCTGTTCTCAAAAGCTTTTTAGACCTGCTTGACTAAGGCCAGGTGGAACTCAGATCCTGGAAGCGAAAGAAAAGAATTTTTATACCTTGTTATTGCAGGTACTGTTAACTTCTTTTGAGGATTTTCAGCCCACCTTATTAATACAGAATGCACAGACTACGCCAGGAGCTCTGTTTTACAAAAGAGTTTTATGGAGTCTTTACCAATGACAAGATGAACCTGCTCAAGCAGACAGAAATGTGGACTGCTCGCAGCAAGAACAAGTCTGATCCTCCCTGCATTACCCTTTCCAGTCACACCGATCTTTTTTTGCCAAATAATTTTCAGCTCGATCAGTTCCCAGATACTATTCCTTGCATAGTTCTAAGACTACTTGTACTAGCACACAGAAGGTGCTGGGAATGCTGTCAGGCCTGTTCCCCTCTGCAGCAGAACACACTTGGGTAAGCCTAAACAGCTGGCTGACGGTTAATTTAAGAGTGGCAGCATTACAATGAAACTTCACTGTCTTGTGACTTCCCTGGAGATTTAATTACAAAGTAGAGAGGTTTACAGCATGAGGTGCCTTTGCGATATTCTACTCTGCAGTTTTGTTTATAAGAACAATTTAATAGCAAAGACGAATGATTGCCTGTGAAGCCAAAGCAGAGACAGCAGCAGTGCAACTCTCCTTTAAAAAATAAAATTTCTTGGACTAAAATCACACCCAAAAATGTGGTTTTAAGGACAGGAATTTAGGACTTTGGTTGCTGTTCTACAGCAGTTGCAAATACAATGCTAACACTAACCTTCTGGGAACATGCACTAAAATTCAGTCATTACAACATACACCTCCAGTAGCAACATTTCATTCCCTGAAGAAATTACATGCTGGCACAGAAGGAACAAACACTCCAAACATGGATTTGGAAGACCTGGTTTTACCTTTGCTCTGTCAACCCTCCTATGTTTCTAGATATGGACAGCAATTATTTAGCAAGTGCTAATTATTTACATTTTATTTGAAATCACTAAACAACCAAGGGCATTACATATTCCTAAAAAAAAAAAAAAAGATGTTAAGACAGTGGTGCTGCACACGATAGAGTTTGCACAGAAACAAAGATACACACAAATATTTTAACTTACTTTCACTTCCTTCTTAATTATAAAAAAGAAAAAAAATAGAAAAAAAGGAAGATCTCTGTATTTCAGAGTTGCCTAGGTAAAATCTACATATTATACTTCAGCCACTCACACTGGATATCTAACTTCTCTACCTGAGAAGTTTCAGTCAGAAGTTAAATACAAGGCTAAGCAAATCTTGTAGCAGCAATCATGTTTTTCCCATGTCAAATAACTGCTAAATTCCACAGCTGCACAGAAAACAAATGCCACTTTACTACACATTAAACAACACTTTGGGGGCCAATTTTGTAGTTTCAAATGCAATTTGAAAGTGTACTTTTCTTTAATTAAATTTGCTTAGGCAAGGTCTGGCATCTTTTTTGTAAACCAATATGCCAAGGCTGCCCTAGCAGCTCAGAATCACGTGCCACTCTGTTCCCAACATGTCTCTGTTTAGCCTTTGAAGTACATTAACAGTTACCACCAGAAGTTTGAATGAGTGACTACAAGTAACAATTTCACATTTATACTGGAAACCAGAGCAAACACTCCATAGAAACTGCAAACATTGCTTTTTAGTATATTCTAGCTAACAATCTAGTGACTGTATTTCACCATTTATATATCACTATGTAATTAAAAAAGACTAAAATATTTAAAACAAGTACACGTTAAAAATACCACTAACCTTCCATGAGCATGAAAATCTAGGCGCAAGAACTGATCTTCATGCGATACTGCTCTTTTGGCACGCTGGTGTTTTTGGTGTAACAAATCCATATCGTAAGATAATCCTTCATAATGTCTAATGTATTTATTTAGAGGATTTCCATACTGGCCTGAAAAGAGAAATAAAGAAAGTTTAGCATGTCTGAGAAACTATTAAGGTTACAACCACATTACAAAGCATGACACATCTGTGGAGCAAAATGGTGATGACAAGAACCTGACTCCACACAACATACATTTTGGTTTTCTTTTTTACCCCCTTGTATACCTCAGATTCATTCTACTGTGGTCCCACAGACTGAATGCACACGTGCAGCTGGAGTGCAATAGATGGACCTTGAAGGGCATCTTCCACTTTAATTCCAATCAAAACTACTCCAACAATGCAAACTACATGGGGAATGCTTGAGATACATTTCAGAAACTCACTCCTGATCCAGACATGAGAGGTGCGACAGCTTAATATCTTTCTTCTGGTTCCCTGAAAGAATCATACTTCTGTTTTCACTCTACTCTCACAGCACTGAAACACCTGCTCACATTTATATTCTAGATGCCAGATAGCCAGAAAAACTAAGAGCAAATCATGCCATCTAGCAATATGTTTTGTATTACATGGAACATTCTAGCACCTCAAAGAGTTTTGTTAAAGATGTCATCACCAAAGATGTAAATTGAGTTCGGCCTATTTTGGATACTTCCTTTTAAGATAGGTTCATGGTTGGACTGGATGATCTTAGAGGTCTTTTACAACCTAAATGACTCTATGATCTTATTAGTTAACATAGCCCATGCAATCACAGAAACGTATGCACGGTAAATCAACAGTACAGCATGTATTCAATGCGAAGCGTGCTTTCATATCCCAACAACAACCAAAGCCTCCATCCCCTGCTGCTGCACATCCAACTGTGCTTCTCTTCACAAGAACAACACTTGACTGCACTGCTGTATCAAAGAACAGCTCTGGAACACCACTCCTGGAAAATACTGCATCTGCTTGCCAAAAGTAAACAAAGACCTGGGGACGGAGCTGAGAGGAGGTGATTCATTAAATGTGGTCAGAGACCAAAAGGATAGTTAAAAGTTCAAACAATAGAATATAATGTGGGGGGTGGGAAAGTAGATCACTGTGGCTTTACAACAGAGGTATGCATATAGGATTTTTTTTTTTGTTTTTACATGCTTAATGAAAATATTTTTGAACCTTTTCAGTATTTAAAATATCCAATCGTAAGAAGTTACTTAGATACCCATATCTAGAATCTACTACAGTCAAGAGCAAGATCGCTTCAGTGGTTCTTGTTTCAAAGCCAGATTATATGTGACCCGAATTGTATCCTGTTTCTTGATGTACTAAACATCGAAGCCTGGAAAGAATTAAGCATATCAGGCAATGTATATTGTTTCAAACATTCAAAACCTAGTTGTATGTTTTGATATATAACTTATCAGTAGTTAGCATGCAAGCATTCAACCAGTTTGAAACAAAGGCTTGCAGTATCCCTCTATATACTTTATACAACTAACAGAACACTAACTTTTCTAACTCCACAGAAGCAACTGTTTCTGAAGAACAAAACAACAATTCATTGCAGAAACTATTTTGTGGATCACATCGCTCAAAGGTAAGCATGCAGAAGTATTTTTTTGAGCAATCTGTAACAATGCATTGCCAAATTTATTTCTAGAAGGAACGTTTTAGAACTGTTCATGTTCAGTAAAAATTCCTATACAAGTTCTTCCCTTTGCTAAAGCATATTCTAAAACTTTAGAAGGTGCTTTGCTGAACTATTTGTTTTTAATGAAACAAGTCAGTTCTGTCCTTTTAATGCACTGAGATGCAATGTGGTGCTACAAACATAAAGTGAGTACAGTAAATGCACTGTCATCGTTTTTACTAGTCATAGCACATTACCTTTCACAAAAAGGACACAATTTCAGTTGTCAACAACTTAATTTATGAAGAGATTGAGGTGACATAAACCTGAATTGTCTCCCGAAAGCTACAGTATAAAATCAGTCTTAACTACAATTTAAATTAGAACACAGAACATACAAGTTGTTATTTTTTTCTCAATTCCAGGATTAATCAGTAATCTTTAAACTTTTTCTCAATGAAAAGTACATTTGTTTAAATATCATAGCATCCACATTAGTATAGCAGTATCTACTACTCTGTTCTGAAGTTTGGGCAACCAAAAATCAATGGAATAACATTATGTGCCAGTTTCTGCTTTAGGGTTGTATGAACATTCCCCCCCCCCCCCTCCTTTTTTTTTTTTTTTTTTCCCCATTTTCTGTGGTATTTACTTCAGTCACTGAATGTTGTTCTTAGTTGCATGTATGCATTTCCCCCATTGTTCCTGGCTCCCCACCTAGCTTCAAAGCCTTCCTTCCTTAATATCCTACTTCAGGAAAAACAGCAATTTTTTAGCTTATGTTTGATTCAGGAAATTTACACCGGAGCTATCTTTTTTTTTCCTGATGAAATATTGAAGTACAACATCTGAGCGATCACATGAAGAGTCTAATTTCGATTTTCTCCAGAACCATTAATTCCATATGAAACAGTACATCTTACAACCAGTTAATCTCAGATAAACCTAAAAGTGAGAATTCTCAGAGATTCCATGTACTCTTTCCCCTCAGATACGTATACTGACAGGGCCCAGGCACGCTCAGTGAAAGAAGCGTATTCCAAAACTTTGCCTCAGTAACACGGTACAAATGGTTACATTTTCACAAGGAAAAAAGTTATTGTACTAATAGCACAATTTTGTAAGGAAAATATAGATTTACCTTTTCCTGTATTTATTATCATGAGGTCTTCTCTCAATTAATACAATGGATTTCTCAGCACCTCTGTTCCTTTTCAAGGGATTAGAATGTCTGATCTTCACACACCTCAATGAGTGATGCAGAAGATGACTAAATAAATGAATATTTCCAAATGTGTCACTTGCATTTAGTAGGAACATGAACAACATGATACTGCCATCTCTCTTTAAAATTCAAGTAATGATATACTGCAGATAAACTACACTCAAATTTCCTCCCAGTACTGAAGGCCTACGCATCTTATTCTTAGTCTCAAAAGTCCATTCTCATCTTGTCTACCAGAGGCTTCTTAATTGCCCTTACCATTCACAAAATTCGTTATTTAAGCATGTCTACATTAATTCTAATCCCAGTAAGAAACTCTGCAAAGCCAAAGCTTCACCAACCAGCATGAGGAATACTGAGAGTGAAGAACGTTGTCCATGTCTGATGTTTCTCCTATCACTTTAGGCTTACTCCCACTAAACAAACCAGAAACACCTCCTAGTGCACAAGACTTCTGTACACCAAACATAATTAGCCTGGGCCCAGTTGTTAGATCAGAGTGATGAACAACATGCATTCACCTGACTGCTGCTACGTGTCTTCCAGTCCCAGGTATGTGAGCCAAAAGCATCAGCATTAGAGAAAGCACAGTTCTGTGCTCTATGAACGCAGAACTATTTAACAAGTTAAATTATCTTCAACTTTTCTGTGGTAGGCAACTACTAATACTGCATTCTTTAAATTGTTATAGGCCATTTTTTTCCCCTCAGCATTGCAAGGTACTTTTAAAACAACATCAGGCACCTAGAAAAAGGTTTTAAAGCAAGACAGCTTCCTGAAGGCCTAAAAACGCTTTGCACCTATTCCAGGTCTCACGGTCACCTGGAAAGCTGAGGCTGCCCTCAGCTGAGTAACATAAAGAACAGTTTTCAAACGTGACAAGAGTGTAAAAGGCTGTTGACATTAAAAAGCCCTACAATGTTTTTTTTTGCTAAGCAAAAGTTAAAATAAAACAAAGGGAACCCTTCTGCTAAAGAAAAGTTAGGCGCTTTCAGTGATCACGCAGAAACTTTCCCCAGAACTAAAAACACAGAAACAAAAACCCCAAACCCCACACCTCCTTTTAAGTGCCCTCACGGCGAGTAACTGCCACAAGCACTCTGCCCTCTTAAAAAACCCAAGCGGCTGCACGCTACCCAGGGCATGTGTCCTTACAGAGCTTTTCTGAAGATGGACTTCAGACGGGGCTGAAAGTTTCCAGATGAACGTTAATTTTCATTTCCAGAAGCATGCATGACGTTACCACTGCAGTATTGCCCAAAGTCTCAAATCAATTTGTGATCTCCTTTTAATAAAACCAGCTACAAATCAAAAGTGATTCTCTTCTTCACAAAGGTAGCTCAATAAGTAACTCAGTTTCTGTAAGGTATGAATTTATAGGATGCCAACGGCAAAAGTTAGTTGAGCTGGAAAGATGACTGTACTTCCCACGCAGTACCGGGACAAGACGTCTCAGATTCTTCTCTTGCCAGAGTCGGTTTAAGCTGCGTATAAGCACCACCGCCAGAGGAACCGCAGACGCACCCTCAGACACTTCAGTGCCCTTCCTTGCGGCCCATGGGGAGGTACAGCTGCTAGCTGCAGCTCCTCTAACTGGAGCAGTCTGCACCAGAAAGGAAGAAGCCTACCACAGCATCCGAGAGCCCTGCACCCCAAGAATCTCTTAAAATTGCTAGCACACAGACCTAAAACTGCGATGAACTACCATGATTACTTTGTTGCCATCGAAAAACTATCATTTTTTGAACTGAGACTTCAAGACGGATCTATTAACGTAAGCACACAACCAGAAAACCAGCAGTAAGGAATACTGAACCACCTGCACCCAGGTGAAGTTTAAGGGGGCTGTTCTACAAATTTACTGTGTCGTGTTGCCATCAGACAAACATCAAAGGTGGCATGACACCTTTCCAGGCAACCTAGTGAAACAAGCCACCGTTATACTTGGGGCAAACGCTAAGCCAGAGGACAGGAACACAGGATACAGATACCAGAGGGTAGCAGTGGGATGGTTTTTGAGGCTGACAGGAGATTGTTGTATGGACTTGCTAAACTAGATGTCGCTTTTCCCAAGAGAAAAAACCTCCAAGAACAAAGCTTTATATTCGGGGAATTAGAAGTAAATACAAGGAAGGACTTACTCTAAACAAGACTAGGCAGAACACTTAGGCAGATGTCTCAAGGTGATACTCCCTGTAAAAAAAACTTCTGTGTGAGGGTCTAGAGCTCGTTGGCATCCTTTGAGAATGTTACTGTACCTCCCAAACAGCCACAAGCCCACTGGACGCACAGGGTGTCTGAGGCATACCCTCTCAGCTCCTACCTGAGGTCCACACACCAAACAAAGGGTGAGACATATCAACCACTGGATTTGAGCTGTAAGCCTCTTGGCACACCTTGAGCAGCTATATATAACTGCTGTTCGGTGGTCTGTGCTAAATGGCTTTGCTGCTCATTCATGGTGCTTATTTTTTTCAATTATCAAAACTCTGTTTCTTAGGCAAAACCTTTGCAGTCTGTGAGAGCAGGATAGGAAATGAGTTAGGGAACATGTAAACCACGAGGACATACAGATGTCCATGGGACTGAAAGGGCTGCATCCCCGAGCACTGAGGGAGCTGGCTGATGCCATTTTGAGGCTTTCTATCACCTTCGAGAGGTTATTGTGAGAGGGAGGTTCCTGACAACTGGCAGGCAAACACCACGCCTGTGTTTAAGGAGAACCGGGAGATCCATGTGCTGGTCAGACTAACCTCAGTATCTGCAAACACTGGAGGAAATTCACATAAAAGCTCACTCCACTTACACAAAGATTAGTAATAAGCAGCACTAAAATTTAGCAACACAAGCAAGCATCTATTATGTGTAGCTGTATCGTGGTAAAAGATAACATTTAACTGTCCTTTAAGTGCATAAATCCAGCACGCACTGTTCTGAAAGGTGAAGCTTATATTAAGACGCTTAGATTAAGACTTGCACAAGAATGGCAAATAGTTCAAATGCAACTCAAGTTTGTTAGTGGAAAAGAAGCACAAAATACAGCATGCTGGTCTATCAGAAATTGTTCAGTGCTCAAGCTAACCTACTGGACAACTCTTTACTGCAAGCATCACCACTGATTCGCAGATCTGAAGTGCCAGCATTTGATAAAAACCTTTAAGAGAATGATTCATAGTATTTTAATAGATAAAAATCACCTAAACATGTTGTATTTCTTCAAGCTGTTTAAAATTTTTGGTTAATTCTCTTTAAAATTGTTCCCTTTACACGAGACACTCATTGAAAAGTATACATAGCATTCAAATTCAGTACTTTTGTGCTGAAGCACATCAAAAGCCAGTAATCCTAAAATCCATCTCCCAACAAGAGTTTCACTGAAGAATGAATCTAGGCTGTGTTTTTGTAACTGCTAGAAGAAGGGCAGGTCCTGCCACCCCTTTTCATCTTATTTCTGCTCTTCCCTTGTGCTGACACTATAGCCAATTGGGAGGAAAATATATTTTTTCTTTTGGTCAAGTTAGTTTTTGGTGAAAAAAAAAAAAATGCAAACAAAAGCCAAGTCAGGATCATCCCCCTTCACTGGAAACTTGCATTTAAGGCACAGTGAGTACAGCACCACCAGACTAACTCATGTCTGCTTTTGGTTTTCTTTTATTTTTTCTCCCTTTCTTTCTCCCCATCCCCACACAAGTCCCAACTCTTCCTCCTTGCTGGGCCTGGGTCTGCACAACAAGACAACTGAGGTGATATGTCTGGCAGGAAACCAGTCATCTTTCATTTAAATTTGCAGGTTGAATTGGCTCCTCGTGTCAAACACCAGAGGTGGTGAAGGAGAGATGGGAATGCAGGGCCAGGGCAGGACGATGCAGCTCATGAGTGGCTCTGCCATGGCGCAGAACTGAACTGTTTGAGCCTTCTAAAAGCAACGATAAACTACTTTCTTAGGCTCCTAGGTGATGGAATTTCAAAGCTACTATTTAAAAACCTGATTTTATTTAATTACCACAGACACTTCTGAAATAATCACCTGACAGTTGCCTTTACCAGACACTGCCTCATCCAGCTGTATAAAGTCCTAAATGTTTTACTTTTAAATCCCAGATATGTGCTAGAGGCTGAGTGACATTTTGATGAAGGGTAGTATTCTTCTCAATCTATAGCAGATCTAATCTCAAATACTGATAGCTCATACAAATACCTTCCTACAACTCCCCCATGTGTCCAGAAAAAAACAGAATTTCTCCCATGCACAGAGGGAAATAGGTTGTTTGATATCCTGCAGCACAAGCCACAAAGACACAACTCAGAAGTCCAACAACACAGAAGGGTGTGCTGTACCAGGAAACAATTTGTCATAGATCTGCAATGATGTTCAGCAGCTGATCAGCCTAGGCAAAGCATGACCACTTGTTAATTCCAAACTTTTTTGGGTCTCGTTGCTTCTTTTCAGTATTTTCTAATACTATTTCCACACTTCTTAAAATCACCCTCACATTATATCAGTTATTTCCATTCCTCAAAGGACATTATAATAATTATGTTGCGTTTAATATATTTGCATGCATTTCCATAACATTCAATGAAGCATGCTCCTAACAGTTGCGAAGAACATTGCCCCTAAGGACTGCTTTATAAATGTCAAAATTGCTAATAACATCAGTCAATGAACAGATGCCTAAACTAATCAACTCTGAGGGTATTGATGAAAATACTGAGACTCATTTTACTTTTTTTTTTTTTTTAAAGTCTGAAAATTCAAGGCACTATATGCTAGAAACTTAAGATGTGTGTATGTACTTAAGGGAAATTCTACCTTTCCCCAGCTTCTTTAAAAACAACAACAAAAAAGAAAATTGGCATGACTTTTCTTCTCACGTGATTGAGACTATGTTCAAAATGACCAGCTGGAATACCTGTTTTTAGGAATGCTGTATTTATTCATTGGTAGTAAAGAACTTCTAGGGCTGTTCTAGACATTTATTTATCTAATATCAGAACCTGATCAAGCATGATCAGGTCCCATCAGAGTTAATCACTGATAACTCTTCTGTTCTAACCATAAGCCATACAGACGGTTATAAAGCATCATAATGTACACACTGCAGTACACTTCATCTGTATAGCAACACCAGTGATTGCTTTTGGTTATGTTCCTTTTCTAGTTTAAATTTTTCTTAAAATTATGAAAATGTAAACAAATTTACAATCAACTGAAACAGATTTCATTTAGGCATTAAATTGTTCTTTCTCCTTAAATGAGCCATCAAGTAAAATAGTACACAAGTAAACCATAAGAGTTGTGATGGATCTTAAAATAGATAAAAATCTTGACTTTGTGATCCATTATTAACTGTGAACTAAAATTGTAATCAGTTCTGTTAATCTACCATTATTTAACACTACCCCATGAATACCACAAGAGTAGACAGGGTATACAGACCTAAAGCGTTACGTACTTTTGAAATAATTACTCTGGCATCCCAGAAAAAACGTTCCAAGCTTAGTCTCAATATACAGAAGCGCATTCCAAAAAGTACCAATTCATGTAATTTTCAAAATTATTACTATTTCATATGTATATAGCTTGAAACTATACATCTTTAAAGAACGTTATTATTTGGCTTCTGTGTAAAACTAGTGAGCACGAGAGGCAGCGTACACAAACGTAGCACAGGTAAACTGTGTTTTTCAGTTGTTTCCAGGCTGTATTGTTCTCGCAGTAACACTTAAGAATGATGAAGTTGCCTTTTCCACAGACGTTACTGCACTCCTAGAATATAAGCATTTAAATAAAGAACTTTATAGTTCAGCATAAACATTTACAGTAGGTAAGAAATTCTAGAAATGTAAGTAGAAGGTAATAGATTTTATTAAAAAGTAATTTTAATTCAAAAGTTAAAATATTTTTTTTTCATAATTCTGTTTAGACTTCCAAAAAGAGGAACAAGCTTTACAGGTTATTTCTGACACACGTATCAGCCAGCGTTCCCAGGTTCCTATCAAGCACTGCTGAGCTTTGTTTAAGGATTGATCCGTATTGCTAAGCGCTGGAAGTCACGTGCCTGTTACCCAAAGTGAGGAGCCCTTCCTACTGCCGGTAACGTTGTAGCTGTCCATTTTTCCCCCCAAAGAAAAAAATTAAAGGTGAATTTCCAAAATACATTTCATGAAGCTGTTTCTATATACCCAGAGTATATGCATGGTACAACGATTTCAGCTTGAAAGCGTACTTGTCTGCTTGAAATTAAACCGTGAAAACAACTCTCACAACTGGTTAATGAATCGCTTTGAATTAATTCCGTGCCAGCACTGTTTCGTTTACAAAACAAGAAGGCCTTGAAAAGTATGGCAACAGTCTGCAGTACCCTAATAACTGACTGGAATTCAGGAGAGAAAAGTCACGAGCAAAATCTTGTGTGCAGGTCTCGTAATGGCCCGCACAGCGGGGTGAGTTCTGGCCATGTGCATCACTTTGTTTCCTATCAGTTACCTCACAGCTCGGCCGCCAGCACGACCTGCTCGAGTTCTCTCCTGCTTGGCTGTTACTTTCTGATAACGCGTAAAAGGCCGGCATCTGGGGCCAGGTCCCTTGTTAATAAGCCTACGCATGGGCGTACACAGCCGCAGAGCCGAGCCAAGTGCCAAAGCGAAAGGAGAAGCTCCCTTCACCGAGCGCTGCACGCCTCCTTCCCCAGGAGCGGCGTCACAAGCCCACCTCCAGCGCTCGCCCCTGCGGAAGCGCGGAACTGTTTTGCTGCCTGCCCCGGCTCCTTGGACGCCGCCGGCCCGGCCGGGAAGCCCCCAGGGCTGCCGGACCCCGCGGGGCCGCCAGGGGAAACGGCAGGGTGCCTGCCCCGGCCTAGGAGCGGGCGGCCCCCCCCCCCGCCAAGCCGCTTTCGGGGCCCCGTTTCCTGGAGCCGAGCGTCCCGGCCCGCGGCGCTTCCTGGTGCCGGGCACGGGGAGAGGCTCTCGGGGAGGCTCCGGGAAGCTCTCGGGGAGGTTGGGGCGAGGAAGGGAGGGAGGCGGCTGCCGGGACGCCGAGGAAAGTCCCGAGGAACGGCAGCCGCCGGGGCCAGGGAGGAGGAGAAGCGCTCCGCGGCGGGGAAAGTCCCGGGCCGGGGGCTGCGGACCGGACGCCGGCGGTGCGGGGAGAGGGTGCGGGGAGACGGCCCGGGCGCGGCCCCGGGCCGGGAGCGAGCGGGGGGAGGCGAGCCCCGGGGAGCGGCCCGGCCGAGGCCTGGCGCCGAGGCGCGGCGCCCCGGGGAGGGGAAGGAAAGGGAAGGGGGACCGGGAGAACCGCGGCCCCGGGCCGGGCCCCGCCCGCTCCTCACCTCCGGCGCCCGCCGCGCAGGAGCACAGCAGGAGCAGCGTCCCCGCCAGGTCCATCTTCGCCGGGCCCAGGCCCCGCCGCCGCCGCCTACCCACAGCGCATCCGCCCCGGTCGGCGCCGGGATGGGGAGGGGCGAGCGCCGCGCCTCCCTCCGCTTTGTCACCCGCCGCTCTGCGGGGCCGCTGCCGCTCGCGGATCGCCTGGCAGCGGCGGCTCGGCTCGGTTCAGCCCGGCTCGCCTCGGCCCTGCCCGGCTGCCCCCGCCCCGCTCCGCTCCCTCCGCCCGCCCCCGTCCGACGCCGCCGGAGGGGCGGGGCCGCGGGGCTCGCCCAGGAACGCGCCG
>CM021774.1:4301674-4362446 GCA_011076525.1 Nettapus auritus
CGGGCGGCGGGCGGCGCAGCCCTTCCCCCCGGCCGGACCCCGCGGCCCCCCGGCCCCCGTCTCCCCCGCGGGCCGCGGAGGACGCGGGGCCGGCGGAGCCCGGGAGCCCCGGAGCGGCGGCCGGCTCGGAGAGCGGTCCCGTGGGGGCCGGCCCCGGGAGCGGCGGGGCTCCCAGCCCGCCGGGGGAGGAGTCCCGCAGCCTGGACTCGCTGGAGTCCTTCTCCAACCTGCACTCCGGCTGCCCCAGCAGCTCCGAGCTCAACAGCGACGCCGAGGAGGCGGCGGCGGCGGCGGAGGCCGCCCCGGGGGGCCCGGCCCCGGAGCCCGGCGGGGACAGGCCCGCGGCGGGCGCGCAGCTGCTGTCCGCTTCCAAGGAGCGCTTCCCGGGCCAGTCGGTGTACCACATCAAGTGGGTCCGCTGGAAGGAGGAGAACACGCCCGTCATCACCCAGAACGAGAACGGCCCCTGCCCCTTGCTGGCCATCATGAACGTGCTGCTCCTGGCTTGGAAGGTACCGGGGCTGCGGGCGCCGCCACCGCGGGCCGGGCAGGGGCAGGGCTCGGGGCGGGCGCCGGGGCCGCAGCCTCGGCAGCACAGCGCCGGGAACCTGCGCTCGTTCTGCTCCGAAGCACGGCGAGAACTTGGAAAATAAGTGACTGCTGGCGGGCTGTTGCCGATACGCTGCTTGGATGCTTACTAGGGGGTTGTCTTAGCGTAGAAGTCAAAGCCTAGAGGATGCTTTTCTAAACTGGACGATGTTTTGTTGGCAAACGCGTTGAGGTTTTAGGAAATATTTCTATATATAGCATTGAAAACTTAGGCAATGTTTTTGGAAGATAGAGTAATTCTGAAGCGAGGCGTATGCAGGATTTAACAAAATACGGCTTTGCACAAATAGCTGCCTGAGTAAGAGGGATGTGTTTGTGCAGTTACGTGGCATGGATTGAAAGTCAGGTCGTGACCAAGTACTGCTTTGAGACCTGGAAGTTCTCGTGTTCTACATAACCATCGTGGATACAACTTCCTGTAGTCTTAGAATAACTTTTGAATATTCAAAATAGATGACTTGAATGTAAAGCATAATATAATTATTAGCATTTACAGGTAAAAGGAATATCAGTCGGAGAAGAGCAAGTGAGGTGTGTGTATTGCAAAACAAGGAGAAGGGGTGCTTTTCAAAAAATACTTCTAATTCAAGCCCAGAAGATTGATGAGATGATGGAATGAAGTCTTAGGATAGGAAAGCTTTATGAGAGCAGTTCTTAAGTTGTAGTATCAAGGGGAATACATTTGGTATTGGAGGAGTAGGAGGCTGTTCACAAGTGTAACAGGTGATATGGAAGAAGGCCAAAATTAAAATAATAAGAAATTTGTTCAGAGAGGTAATTTCTCAGATTAGTGATGAGGTGTGTGTGTTTTTTGTTTTTTTAAGTTGATGTCCCTGTACGCTTTCCTGAGCAGAATAGCTCATGCGTCGGGAGGAATGCTGTGGACTCAGACTCCGTAATGTTGATATTTAGACACTAGTGAAAGCGGTACAGTGCAGTCGTGTGATTTCAAACTATCATCTTATGTAGCAGGTCCTGCCTACCTCAAGAGGGTGTGAAGGTCTTTGTAGACTTCAGTATTTAATGCTTTCTTCTTATGCTCCCTCTTTAACATGTAGAGATGGGTACAGGGCCTTGGAGAGCTTGTCAACTATCATTAGTTGTGGTGGGCTTTTAAAAGTAGTGGCCGGTTTGAGGATTTACCTTTTTAACTGTCCATTTAGTGAAAGGATATAAATGGGACTGCGCTGTCCTTGTTGTTTGCTCTTAATTTTTGAGAGGTTTTCTTCCTTAGCGTTCTTCCTTTCCTTCCATAATTATATAATAACTTTCTTCTGCTGTCCTCCATGCAGAACTCTATCTGACAGTCTGCTTTGATCAAATATTATGTTAGCAATAATTAATGTGATATCAAATTTTATGAGTCTGCGGAAATCAAAATGCATCTTTGGAGTGTCCTTACACTTCTTGTTGCTAGGATTACAGAAGGGATTTTCTATAAATCAGTTTATATAAAGCCTCAGCAGAATTTACATGATTTGCAGACAGACAGCAATTCACCAGTTTCGGTGAAACTGCCAATATGTGACTATTTATATGCTTCAGTGTTTTCTTGTTAGTTGGTTGTGTATTTCCCCTGCCTGTAATTGATTCTCTTAATTAGCGCCTCTCCAAATTAGCCTTTCTTTTCCCCAGTATATAGTCAAGAACCATGTTGGCATTGATTGGAGTGGCAAGCTTTTTGGCAGCTCACCTGCACATCACTGACAGTAGCCAGCTACATACCAAGGCTGAGGATGGACATCCACATTCTTCTCACTTCTGAACCAAGATGAACACTAGATTGGGTCAGGTAATTATAATTTGGGACAAAGGGAGCAGACAAAGAGTTGAAAATAGGCAAAAGCAGAGCGAGAATACCATAGCGTGTGTTAGATGAAAACGAATTAACGTGGCAGGGGAAAAACTGCAGTAAAAAGGAGATGAGAACGGGGAGAAGGGGAAATAACTTCAATAGAATATGACGATGTAAACACTTACACTTTAGTGCCTCTTCCCTGTATCTGCCACTAACTTTCCTTCTTAGAACTCTGTCATGACAAGGTTGAGTGTTGTGGTCAAACTGTAGATAAGTACGGTCTCAAATAACTTCAGATAATGCATGGAAGTTCTCAGAGTTGAGAAGTGTTACAGTCGAAATGCTAGTTTTTGTTTTCATGAATATTTCCCTTTGTATGTCCCAATTATATGCTTTGCTTATCCCAGAATGGGAGTGATAACTTTGAGATCTGGTACTACATGCAGTAGTGAAAGTTGAAATCGGATTTTTGCTTGTGAGTAGTTGCACACAATTTGTTTACAACTAAAATTTACCTTTACTTCTTAATAACGTAAACCATAATCATGGAAATATTTATACCTTAACCTCAAATATGTATTAAGGAGAACTCACTTAAGGATGTTTCAGTGCCTCAAAGTTCAAGACTATCATTTAAATGTTAGATTATCATTTTAAATGTTAGCAGTTTTGTGTTCTCCTGTCTGTGTCCCAATTGCCCTCCAATAAAAAAGCTTTTTTTGAGATAGCATCTCTTGACGCAGTGAAGGCAATAGGTAGTGTATTAATGTGCTTAAAGGACTGCAGTAACTACAATACAGGAAGACGTAATAGGTACTGTACCTTAAACACGTCACGTACTCCAAGTATTTCTTTCTAGTGGTTCTTGAAAATCTTGTTCATTAGTTGAGCAAGGTTCTTCTCTGTTCCTAGTCACTATTCAGCTTTTATTATGTCTTGGGAGGTATTTTTGAGATTAGATTTAAGATCTTTATTTAATGATACAAGCATAAAGACTGCTTGAAAATAATTGCGTGTTGTGCCTATACGTGCTTGGCAATACGTGGGTTTTTGGAAATTTGGAAATAGTAGCAAGGAGTCTGGACATCCAACTCTGAGGTGGCAGATTGTACAAGGTGTACTTTCAAATGTTACAATTATCATTGGTTTTCTTTTGTTTCTGCAGACTGCCTGTATAGCCTTTAGGAGATAGAGCTGAGGAGTTCTTAAAAAGAAGTTATAGGAAGGTTCTAAATCAAAGGAAAACAAAATCAGTATGAGACCAAGTTGAAAAAGTAACTGTTGTGCAAAACAACCTGGAAACCATTTAGGCTTCTGTGATGGAAATCATAGAATCATGAATGAAAACAAAATGAAAAAATGACTTTCCATGAAAATCATGAAATGAAATCAGAAGTAGAGCATTGAAATAAGCATGTAAAATGTATGTGGAAGCATGACTTTTCTGATGCAGAGCAGCTTTGGATGCAGTCTTTCAGCTTGCTTAAGATTGCAGACTGCTCGGTTTTCCTTCAGGACTGTGGCTTACTAGGTACTTGAGCTAGCAATGCAAAGCTTGCCTTTCTAACTACCTTTTGTGTGATATTTGTTAGAGGTAGTCCACTCCTTGCTTTCTGGTAGCTTCTGGCAGTGTATTAAACTGCAATTTTGTGTGGGGTTGTGGAATAGCCCTTATTCAGATTTACCCTATGGTGATTGTTGGATGCTGAAAGCTTAATAAATGTGCCGTGTAGTTCTGTTGTGAGCTCCTCAGGTGGGAGGTGATGTCATGTAGCCAACGAAGTCTGTGAACTTTAACAGAAAGCACAGAAACTACATATCTGAAATGGGCAACACAGAGCACAAATCATATCTGAACATAAAATAAGCCTAAGGGAAAACATATTTAAATAGAAATATAAATAAGTAATATTAATGAAGTCTTGGGAAGTGAATACATAAGGAGTATCTTGTTCTTACAAGTTTTTATATAGGAGATTAATTCTAATAGTATATATTGACATCATCTTTAAAAGTGTTGTGGATCACAGCCCTCTTAACAAATGGAAGGTTTTAAGAGTGACATTACCTGCATGCCTAGTTCTACGGAACCATCGGTAACTTTCAGAACTCCATGATATACCTATTTAGACCATAACAGTTCTGTAAATGAATGTTATGTAACCACTGATGCTTAGGTGTATCCAAACTGAGGTGCAGAGGGGAGAGAGACAGTAAAAAAAAATGCTAGTTAGAATTTTTTAGCTTTAAGTTCTTGTAAAAATGGCCTGTTTCTCAGAGGAGCTGCGTACAGTGTGCTCCTGCTGATATCCATTTGGTTTGTTGGAGTCTGCAGTGGCAGTGCCTAGTTTGAGGTCTGGCATTGGCTCGTTACATGTGTTCTGCTTTTCCTTTTTACTGAGCTAAACCTTCTTACAGCCAGAATTTGCACAGATTGCTCAGATGAACTTGCTCAGCTTCTAAGATGAGTTGCCAGTGAGTTTCTGATGAATGCTCAGCAGAGGCCTTGGCAGCTTTCCTCTGCATCTGTGAGATGAGTTGAGCTTGCAGATCAATGGGCCTTGTGCATTTTCCAGGACAGGAAGCCTGTTCTAAGGGACTGAAGGAACCCTGTTTGAGAGGGGAGATGGGAGATTACCAGGCATACTATCAGTCTATGAATTTATGAAGCTTTTCCTACAAGGCAAGAGGTATGTGTTTGCAGGAGGTATTCATCATCTCTTGCTGGCACAGGTTGAAGCTACCCTTACCTCTTCCAGAACACTGAATTGAGAGAGTTGCATACTGTAAATAAGTATGTTTGGGGACTATGAATAATAGGCAATTAGAAATGCTTATGGTCCCTTTCTATATACATAGTATTTACAGAAGTGTTAGTTTCAATGCAGAGGTATATTACTTATTTTTTTAGGCCCTTCTGAAGTGTTGGAGAATACAGTTGGAATTGTCTCAAGTCAGTATTATTTCATTTTCCAGTTTGCAGACTATTGCATAGAAACAGCATAGGTTTTGCCAAACAAACTGTTCAGTATGAAAATTTGTTTACCAACTGTTTTTTAACTGCAAAAACGTCTCGACTGTACCTAACATAGTTGGTTAAGAAAGATTTTTACTTTTTTTCTCACTCCAGAGGATTGGAAGGAAGCTAGAATGAAAACTAGGCAAGGCTGGGGGAGATATTAGGGAGGAAGACAAAGAAACAGCAGTAAAAGGGTACCGGAACTGGGTGGGAGCTGAGGAAATGCATTTTTCCTAAAATATGTAAAATCTTGACATGTATTTGTAAATTTTCTGTCCCTCCAAAAAACTGTTGTAGACAACAGCTTTCACTACTACTGCTTACATTGTGTTCTTCTGTTGATTTATGTGGAGAGTGGCTGTGGTTCTGTGTGATTTTTGTCTCCCCACTTAAGTTTTAAGGTATTTTTCTTTCCTTTTTCCTCTTTGTTGTGTTGTCTTTCCAGTAGTTTCAGCGCTCGCAGTGAAGCCCTGAACAGTTAGGAAATGTCGTGTTTTCTGTGTATCGTCAGGTCTGTTCAGAAGTTCTCGTGACTGTTGAAACCCAGTTAGCCCACTGTAAAGGTGTGATCGAGGTCTCGTGAAACATGCAGTGCCTAAAATTATGCTGTAAACTAATCCGTTATCTTTGTTTTGCATTTACTTCAGCAGTTCATTTTGGTATTTAACTTGGGAAAACATCTGACTGGGAGATTTTTTAGATACGAGCAAAATTACTTTGATTCAGTTCTTCAGTTAAAAATTAAATAAATTCCTAACCACTACAGTTTGAGGGAAGATTAAGATTTATTAATCAATAACACAAATACATCCTTTAATCCATAACTTCTGAAACAGTAATATATTTATGCCATATTTAAATATGGGCAAACCAAGTAACTACGCTTTCTAGCAGCTGTTTGTAATGTAGGCATGCTTCTAGATTCCCAAAATTGACACAGAGCAGAAATCCCCAAGTAGTGCTGGCTGAGCTGATGCGTATGTTTAAAAAACGCACAGCTATCTTCAGTCCTGAAGGAATCATACCATTAGTCCTGCTAATAGTTGAAGTAGCATGATAATTTTTCTTGATGTGATGTTGACACAACCGCACTGTTTGTAATCCCAGAACCGTTTGGGGTTTAGGTAGTTTAATTCATTCTGGTTTGTGCTGTTAGGGATGCCTTAGGAGCAGTAGTGACCCAGCCCCAGCTCAGGCTGGATCAGGGCTGTGCACAGTAATAGTTGCTTAGGTTTAAATGCTGCCAGCTCAGAACTGGATGTGTAAGAATCAGCTTTTTAAGCCTTTAGTCCTGTTACCTATGTGGCAAAATGCTTTGCATTTATGTGCACGCTCAGTAGGAATGTTACAAACAGGATCAAAGTTTCTGGAAACCTTTAGCATACATAGCGCTAGTGAAACTTAGAAAAGTATGGGGAAGAGGTTAAGGCATTTTGTAAGTTACAGTCAGTCGCCGCTCGTTTAAAAGATGCTTTCAAAAATTCATGCACTTATGAATACGTGACTGATTTTTTTCTTCTTGTTTAATTCATATACTTTTAAGGTTTTTTTTTGTTTGTTTGTTTTTTGTAAGTAGCAGAACTAATTAAACTTTCTTGCAAACTTATGCTTCACTAATTTCCTGCTTTACTAACAGTTTATAGCCCCCTAACCTTTAACTCCAGTGCCTTCCATGTTCATACATGTATTCTCATCCTTCCCCAGATTCCCGATAGTACTGTCAGCCTCTTTCTGTGGAGAATGGTGATCAGTGTTGAGGAATTTGTTTAATATGTATATGTGTGTATATACATCTCCTAATACTCAAATACCAGACTTTCTTGACTTTGTCTAGTCAAGAGAGGATGAGATGAAAAAGATGTGGAAGAGAGGATGAGATGAAAAACTGATGAGGAAATTTAAAAAATAAACAAAAAACCAAAAGACTCCTGTGTTACTCCTTCAGACTGCCAGAAGCATGGTTTTGTGTGAGTCTGTGCTTGGGCTTTTATTGCTGGGAAATACGTAAATGGGAGTGAGCAACCAAAGCATTTACCCAGGATGCAGGATGGAGGAGATAACTATCGAAGAAGTTTTTGGCCCTGACAGTTGCCAGGGTGGTTAGTTGTAGTACGTGATGGTGACAGGAATGGATCAGGGAGAATGGAAGCTTCACACTGAGTTGTGTGTATTTGGTCTTTCTGTATGGAGTTAAACCGAACCCTTGAAACGTGAGCATGGGATGAGAGGCTGGGAGGTCATTTCCTCAAACCTGTGTGAGTCTTGTCTCCCCTGTCTCAACAGCAGCTGCCCCCAGATCTTCTACAGCCTCATGTCTGTTCACTGGAACTTTTGAGTTAAGACGAGTTAAGAGATATAAAGAAGTAGGTTTGTTGTTGTTGGTTTGTTTGTTTTTAAACTGTGTGTGGCTACATTTCTCAGACTGTTCTTTCTGCATGTTTGCACCCGAGCTATGGTGAACAGTGTAAACTCCTGTGAAGTTGAGGGGGATTCTGGTGAAAGGTTTTGATGGGAGAAGGGAGCACTAGGACAGAGCTGCAAGTGAAAGAAAGTACTGTGTGCGTGTGGTTTCTCTAAAAACTGAAGTGTGACCTTATCCTTCTCATAGCTTTTCTTTAGTAGAAGTCCTGCTAGGCTAATGGTCTTACAAATTGGTGAGCCAAATGTGATCAGAAGACTTCGGGCTAGAAATACCTTATTAATACTTCCTAATCTGCATTGTTTTGAAATTTTAAAGAAAATATACTTCTCCTTTCACAGGTTAAGCTGCCACCGATGATGGAAATCATAACAGCTGAACAGCTGATGGAATATTTAGGTTAGTAATTACTCACAATAGATAGTTTTTGCTTAGATGCCATACTTCTTAGTGAATAGTAGGATTGGAGGACTGCGTTATTTACTAACATTTTTTATTCAGCTTTACTTGAATGCATATTTCAAGAAAATTACTCATGGTATTCAGTAACACATGTTTTTCCTCAACAGTTTTTAAGTCTTCTGTACTGTTTTCCTAAGTTGTTAGCGTAATAATGCACTTGATGCATTTTAGTATGCCAATGTGTTGGTAGATTTAAACTTATTCATGTCTTTTAATGTTTTGTTACAGTCCACAGAATGGAACAAGTCAATTGTGCTTTTAATTGTCAGCAGTAACTATAATCCTTGACCCAATTAAAATAACATGAAAAATGAATTTAGTTGTCACGGTGACTGGGGTCTCATTTGTGGGCGCTGTTCCATTACCAGATTCAGTCTTCGGCAAAACTGCGGCTGTTTCCATCTGACAAGTCCAACTTCAACAGCTCAGAGTGATCCAGATGTTACAAGTGCATTTGCCCTAGTTCTTAAGCTATACGCACCACAGTTCCTTGCCTTTGTAGCCTAACAAATGTAAAACATTTAAGCTTAATATACTAACTAGGTTTGATATTCTGAAGCAGAAGAAAAACTTACTATTTTCTTTCTTTTTGTGTGTAAAGAAAGCTTCTCAAAAGTCTATTGATGAATATTCCAATAGCAGAAAAAGTAGTTAATTACTTAACTTGGAAAAAAAAAACACACCAACATCTTTTAAGAACTCTAATTTCCTGTGCCTAAACACTTTTTTCTAATTGTATTGATAAAACAATGCTATCTGAACTCACTGCCTAATCACAGTTGGCTAAACATGTGCCTTGAAGTGTCTTCTGTCTTGAAGACATATTACCTTCTGGAATTATTTTATTAAATTGAATCTCAAAATCACTTTCTTAGATCGTTTAGATTCCTATTTAGTCAACAGGATTAGCAGTTGCCAAATTGTTCTCCTACAGCTTAAAAAGAATTTTAAAAAAGCCCCTCAACCATATTGAACAATTTGAAGAGGTGATTAAATAAGAAACCTATGATGATACTTTTATTAAATCTATAGAACTTCTTTGTGTAGAAACATAGCTTTTAGGAATGAAACACGGGAATAAAAATGAAAAGCACAGAAATAAAATTGGAAATTCTGGGTGAGGCAGAATGGAGACTAAAATTTCTGGTCCATTTTTGGACCATTTTTATGGTCACTAAAATTTTTGCAAATCTTCAACCCCTGTGTCTTGATTAACTGTTTAATAACCTTTATGTTGTAGACAGATGGAATACAGGCCTTTCAGAATGATTAGTGTATGGAAGCATATTCCAAAATGTACATAGTGTCAGTCAGGATGAGCAGTTGCAATTCTTAAATTTTATTATGCAATTACATGTTTTATTGTGAACAGTTTTGACTTTTTATGAATCAAGGCACAGAGGGAAGGTAAATAATGAAGAGGCTGGCGTGATACTCTAAGTGATTATGGAATGCTGTTTTAATAATGACATTTGAATTTCACTTCTCAATATATGACCTTAATATTTAAAATATATTTTTGTTTTACTTTGTACTTACAATTCAGGCTATAAAACAATGGCATCTCATTTAATAGAAAGCTTAAATTGTTATATTTATGATCAGTTAGTTTCAGTCAGAAGTGTTCAAAGAAATGTTGAATAAACTATATTTTTGCTTTTTTTTTTTAGGAGATTATATTCTTGATGCAAAACCAAAAGAGATATCTGAAATTCAACGTCTAAATTATGAGCAGGTAAGCAGCTGCTCCTAAAATACAGTTGCTTATGTAAGATACTAAAAGGTACTATTTTTTTTCCTCACTTAAGGTTTACTGATTCATTAAGAACCAGAAGCATACTAGCTGTTATTAGTAGTTTTCCCTTTTCTCTTGGCTTGATGTAGAGTGTTATTTCTAAGTATTTATTAGTGAAGAAAAATTTCTCATCTGTTCTTAGCAAGAAACTATTGCTTTTCTTCTTGCAATGAGTGTAACAAAAGAATATCTTTCATATTGAGGAAGAATAACATGAAAATACACATGGAAGTGTGGAACAGGGTGGTTGCTCTTTGAAGTCTTCTATTTTGCATTCTTCAGCACGCTCCATTCTGTGGTCTCAGCTAGTCTTTCACTGATGATACAGATGAAACAAGATCTGTTTTTAAGTGTTGATGGACAAAAAGAGGTTGATTCCATATTATACAAGACAATGTTATTTGCACTGACCACTGTTTTATCATAGAAGTCTTTCTACATTAAAAGAAAATGTTATTCTTTTTCGAAAATATTGATGTATATATGTATCTTGGAGCAAATGTTTCAAGCTCTGTGATCACAGCTGTTTCTTTTTGATTACTTGTGGGGAAAATAAGTGATTTGAATTTAAGTATTTCAAGCTAGTTCTCTTTATTATTAGGTCGTCTTTTCTTGCTAATGTTCAGTGTTGAAAACCGAAGTATCTTGGGGTGATTTAAATTAGAATGAAGATTGAATGGATTCTTTTAAGAATTTTCCAAAATACGGCTTGTGTCAAGTTACATGAATTCTCCTTGCGATAACTGAATTAGCTATATTTTTTTTTTCACCACAAAATGCTATGCTGTTAAAGATTATAGCAGTAATCAAGTTACAGGAGGTTGAAGAAAATTATATACCTGGTAAAACTACAACCTCTGTGGTTTTCTTGTGCTAAATATATGTATTTACTAAGTAAATGTCACAAATCTTTTTGGTAGGTATGTAACTGTACAATTTTAAAGAAACCTCCCGTTCTAGGAGTGTTCTACATTCCATTCAAACATGCCTGTAGATGCACTTGTGATACTACATGAGAGGGAAAAAGAAATTAGGTAACTGAGTCTTATAAAATTATTACATTTCAGAAGCATTGCAACTAAGTCTTGGTGTTACTCATAGTTTTGTATTTATCATGTCACACAGTTAATACTCTGCCTAAAACAATAATTTTCTTCTTACAACATTGAAGAAATTTGTATATTCTTTAGAATACCAAGTTACAAGATGCATGGAATGACTTCTTAAAAATACTAAGATCTGCATTATGTTCTAATATACATGCTTGTTTTGGCATCCTGCCCTATTAATTATCAATCTGTTAACTTGTCTTTTAATGTGCTGCTGAAACAAATGTTCCAATCAATGTATTGGTTATGTTACTGTTTAACGAAGCCAGTTATTTGGAATTCAGCAAATTGCTTCTGAAGTGATGAAATGTCATCTCTACATACCCCACTTACACCTTGTTAGCCTATCTAGCTCTTTAATAGTTTTCTCATTACTCATCCAATACAGTCATTTATTTACGTTTTTGTCTTCCCTTATTGAGCCCATTAGTTGTTGTTTTGCCATTAACTGTCTTATTAAAAGAAGACAGAGGCAACTGTCTTTCACGACCAGTGGGCTTAGTCTGTGAATCTTGTCTGTTTCATTTCTGATCTGTATTTCTCTATTTTTGTTGTGCCTTTTTAACCATTGTTGCAATTCTGAATTCCTCTTAAGCAACAAATGTTGCAAAACCAAGCAAACAAAAAACTCTATTTCCCTGAATCTCTTGCAAACACCGAAGTACTTTCTGAAGATATTCTTTGTGGATTCTTCTCACTTGGTAGAAAATACCACAGGCTTCTAAGCTATGTCTTTTTTTTTTTTTTTTTTTTTTTTTTTGTCCTTGTGGCAAGTGTGGCTTGGCGAGTGTGAACTTCATCATTTAGACACCAAAATTACAGTGTTTTGGTGCGTGACCAGAGAGATGCTATATACTGTGATGATACAAACAGCAATAGTGCTTCCTTTCAAATAAGCATTTTATATACAAATGCAATTGGATAAACTTGCATTTAAGTGTGCACTTGTCAGTGGCATGAATAATGTGAATGTGTTGAAGCAGTTTTCTAGCTAATTTTTCCTTTTCTATTTATTTATTTTATTTTATTTATTTTTTTAAGAAATATTGAGTTGTTGAGCACTATGTAATGAAAGATTACAAGGGTAATTACCAAGTGTACAAAGCTCTAGTTGGTCATCTGTTTCCTTTTCTTTCTGTTGTCAGAATATGAGTGATGCAATGGCAATTCTACATAAGTTACAGACAGGTCTGGATGTCAACGTGAAATTTACAGGTGTACGAGTATTTGAATACACACCTGAATGCATAGTGTTTGATCTTCTTGATATCCCTTTGTACCATGGATGGTTAGTGGATCCCCAGGTAACTTTTTTTTTTCTTTTTCCATATAACTCCAAGAGAAAATAAGTTTTATTGGGAGTAGGAGAGATGTTTCAGAATTTTAACTGCAGTCTATAGTAATGAACATGGTAATGGATGTTCTTAAATCTAATAAAAAAAAAAAAAAAAAAAAAAGTATTTTCCTTAGAGGAGTGAATCTATACTGTACTTGTTTTTTACTGCAGTAGCTTCACAGAGGTTAGGTATTTGTTGAAGCTAACATTCCAAAGCCACTACACTGAAATCACAACAGCGTAAATGAGAGTTCTTGATCTGAGGGACAGAGGGAGTTGCCAGATACAATGTACCAGTTAGTGTTTTTGAAAGCTCAAGAGAGAACACTTGGAAGGAGTGCAAGGTTACTTTCCTGTTTAGGTCTGATTTATATCTACCAGTACCAGCTTTTGAGAACTGAGGACTTTAGAACCAATTAAGGAGAACTGCATCTTTCACAAACGTAAAACCTTAAAAAAAAAAAAAATATTCAGGTGTTATTTAATAAATAAACAGTGAAAATGATACTGTTTACTTAGGGTGAAACTGAGGAGTTTGTCTGGAATAATCTGCCTCTGAGATTTTTTTTTTCCTCACGCCTTGTTCATGAAAGCTACTATTCTCTTATTCCCCTTTCTTTATTGGAAAGTAGCTTTGTTATAATTTAGCGTAATGGTGCCAATCAAGAAGAGATTGTTATAGGCAAATGGACTCTGTCCAAGGATGCATGATTTTGTTGTGACCTACGTGGCTTATACCTTAGCAGATCACAATTTGTAACTGTAGTTCTAAAATGCATTGTATCAACAATGTCTTTTAATGATGTTTTATGTTAAGATCCACTGGGATTCCTGAATGATGGCTGTTCTTTTTGCAAGGATTATGAACTCACTGAAATTACAGTTATTTACATTTTTGTGTGTCTATTCATGAGGTGAACTCCTATAAAATCTGATTTTTAGAAGTACCCATTTTTCTAATGAAGTATGGTGCTTACAAAGAAAACAATATTGATGCATATAACGTATATTCAAGATGATAGCATTTACCTGAATCCTAGGGGGTTCTGTAACTTGAGCTGTAAATGCCATAATAGAGAAGTAACTGGAAGGGAGAATGTTTCTATTACAAACTGCATCCCATGCTCTCTTCCCTCCAGGTTAGCAACAGCTTTTGATGTTAAGTTTTATCTTTAGGGATCCAAAATGGGATGTGAGACTGCAAGATGTTTGGTGTAAAGCTTTTTGGCCTACTATTCTTAGGGGGATAACGTTCTCTATTTGTTGAAACTTAGACTAATTATTTGTGATATTTTTTTTTTTAGCTAATTATTCATAAGAATTTTTTTAAGCTTACAGTTTTGTTCCGTTCTTCACAAATATAAGTTCTCCTGTTCCCTCCTGCTCCAGGTTGCTGATATAGTGAAAGCAGTTGGTAACTGCAGTTACAATCAGCTAGTGGAGAAGATAATTTCTTGTAAACAGTCTGACAACAGTGAACTGGTTAGTGAAGGTGGGTAACATTTTTTTCCATTCTTCATCTAATTTTCTGCCCTATTGAATCTTAACTTCTTACGTTGAGTGTGAGTCATGGTATGTAGCAATATAGGTGTGGTGAGCTGCATGGTATCTACTTCCCCTGGGTAGACAGACAGCACTGTGCTCATCTTAACTTATCTGATGCAATTTCTAAAACAAGGATCAACCTTGTTCTCTCAACATATGAAATGTGCCTTTTAAAAAGATGGATGTAACTTCCTTTTATAAAAACGTAATATGGGCAACATTCAGATTTCAACTTGGCTACTTAATATAATAATTATAGGATATAATAATTATATACCACACGATGACAAGCAAAAACTCAGTGATACCAGAAGTGGATACAGCACTTCTAAGCAGGAGAGGGTTATTTACACTGCTTTTTTTTTTTTATCTTTCTATTCGTTTTCTGCTCTTTGAATGTGTTCCCTTAGTTTTGTCGTAGTAAAGGGATACCTTTGTAGGGAGGAAATTGGGGAGGGAATAATTTAATTGTTGCATTCAAATTTACCCATAGGTAAGTGATTGCAGGTCTTTACAAATCAAAGAAGAGGATATCCCCTTTTATTGTTACTCTATAGTTAAAGGATGTATGACTTAGTTTTTGAAAGAATTCTTAAGGTTTTATTTGCTTGGCATATTATCCTAATGATATCTCTTGTATTATTTTTTGTTTGGCCCACTTTTACGGGGGTTAGTTACTGAGCAGTGAACGCAGTCTCAGCATTCAGAACCACCTGCTTATCCAGTGCAGAGAGTTAGCAGTCTTACAGTATTGTGGTGAGGACAAAACACAGCCCCCTCCTTTTTTTTTTCCTGTATTTCTTGGCATTAGACCAACTGTATATAATGAACAGTGTCCACAGTCCACTACCAGCAGTTATAACCCTGGGTCTCTAGATTAAGATTAAGTTAAACTTGGTTTTAACTCAACCTTAGCAAGACAAAACAGATAAAAACAAATTTGTAGGTTTTTCACTTTCTTTTTTCTGTTAGTGTCATCACAGCAAATATTTTTGCTTGCTTGACATAAAGTGGGGCAGGGAAGGTTACCGGGTTTTTATATGTTTAGAAGTATGTAACAGACCCATAACAGTATGTATTGCTTTTGTAGGATTTGTAGCTGAGCAATTTCTAAATAACACAGCTACGCAGTTGACATACCATGGGCTGTGTGAACTGACTTCAGCTGTCCAGGAAGGAGAGCTCTGCGTGTTCTTCAGGAATAACCATTTTAGCACTATGACCAAATACAAGGTATATTCAATGTTTTTGTTGTTTTTAATTTTGTGGGTTTTGTTTGCATTTCAAAGGAAATCTTGATTTTTCCCTGTCTTGAAAACGAAATAAATTCCAGTTTGTTGTTGTTAACTAAGGATGGGTTATGATGAATGTAAGGTCTATTGCGAATGCTACTTGCAATGTATTGATTGCTGTCTTAGATATGAGGATCCATTATCACTTTAAATCTTACTGTAACTTTTCCCGTTACGTTCAGTTTGTTTCTTGTGTTAACTCTTTTTGTGGTTATGTGTAATGATGTAATTTTCTTATGTGGTTTAAATTTACTTGAGTATGTAATTGGCAAGGGTAAGGTTAATGGATTGATTTAATTTCTTGCTCCTGAGGATATGGAATTTTCTTTTATTTGGACCAGGAGGTGAGTAGCTCCATACATGTATCCTGGTGTTCAGAATACCAGATATCTGGGGAAGTTGAGATGAGCCATAATTTTGGTTCCCTTTGTTAGGGAAGCGATTGAGTCTGAAGATGAGGAGAGAAAATGGTGAGAACTGTGAAAGGAGTACTGCAGAATGCTAAAAGCAGGTGACAGTCTGAATGTTTCTGACACTCCTTTTTCCATGGACTGTAAAATCTGGCTTAGGCAAGTTCATAATCACTTATGGAACATCTTTGTTTTTAACACAACTTTGCCTCTAAGGTGATTGTGTATTTCTACATATCTGAGTGTTAGGCAGAACAGGTTGCAATAAAACTGCCTCCTGAGATTTAATCATGCCCTTCTTTTCAGTGATAAAATCATGTATTTTGAAGTAGATTTTTCCTAGGATTACAATATAAAATCATACAGGCAGTTAGATATTTCTCTCAAATGTAAGTATAATGACTTCTTACAATTGTTTACAACTATTGATATTATATGTTAGTTAGCTTTTTTTAAAGACTAATTCCATGGACATCTAATAATGCTAGCAAATGGAAAAAAAAAAAAAAAAAAAAACTATGTGCAGCATACAAAAATGCAGAGGTTACTTTTTTTTTAAAACCATCTATTATTTGGTGACCTCAGATGTGAAAGAAACTCTTCCATTTGGCAGTACTAGGCCTTTTTTCCCCCATCTGTTAAACTTGACTGTTTTTATGGTTATCTTTGGTATTTATAACTGAATAACTTCTCATAAACTGACCTAAAGATCTGACTCATGCTATTAAAGAGTGGATTAACTCTTCAAGGAAGTAACACATCTGTCTTCTAATAACTTCTCAGAGCCATGCCTATAATTTGTTTTAAGTCAATGCTATTCTTGAAGCAATAAAAGTGGTAAAAGTATCTTTCTCTTCCCTTCCTTCCCCCGAACCGATTAAAAAAATAAATTAAATATATATATGTATATTTGTTTTGGGGCAAAACTATAGTTATGTTCCATGATGAAGAAGCTCATTTATGTTACAATTTTTAGAGTTACTGTTTTGCTTCTCTTTATTTTCCTAAATCAACCTTTTGGAATAATTGGTGGTAGTTCGTCATGTCAGGCCATACAGGAAACTTTTTTTTTTAAATTTAGAGTATATTCTAGATAAAATACTTGGAATCAGATCTTTAAATGCTTCACCTTTGTAATGTAACTTTAAAATATAAAATATTCTTTGTATTAAAAACGTTCCATTAATATCATGGTATATTTTACTTCTTTGAAGTTGCTATTGTTTTGTAAACCAATCTTCTCCGTTTTGAGAAGTTTTAGACCTCTGACATGAGAAGTTTGGGAATATGGATCAGAAATGTTTCATTATTATGACCTCACTTGCAGTTAGTGTTCAGTTTCCATGTTATCTGTTATCATGTTATCCAGTTTCCAAAGATATCTGGTGTGTTGTATGTTACAGGATATAAGATATCAAAAAACTGTCTTAATAAAGACAAATTCTTCATTAATTTATCTTTAAAAGTTAGCAGTAACCTTTCCATCTATTTCCTAGTTACTTGCAGTAGCTCTATGACTAACTATATTCTTGATTATCAAGGAAGTCAGAAATGGATTTGACTTGGGCTTTTAGCCAATATTAGCTATCCAAAATCTTTGTACTCCAGGATACTCATGAGTGCTAAATGCATTGTTGTCAGAGTTGAGATTTCTCAACTGCTTTACTCTTTTATTAGATTTAATGCTAGCTCTGTAGATTTTTAATGGGTTTGCTTTTATTGCAGAGTTCTAGCAGTAGTCAGCAGTAGCTGTGTTATGGAGAAATGCCCATCAATTATGAGAACTGAAGATGCAACATATGTCAAAAAAGATGAAGACATAAAACTTTAGGGTAGGAACAACTAGGCTTTCTTCTGCTCTGTACTGGTGCCACATAACAATTATATGATTGTGATCGAGCAATTCTTATTATTTGTGGTGCTGGGTTGAGCAATTATTATTATTTTTTTTTTTTAAGTTGCACATTAGTTTTTTCCACATCCTATCTGGTGAGATTGTTTTAGAGGTAATTAATGTTTTCTGTCTTTAAATTTATTATAATATGTATTTAGCTATAACTGCTCAATAAGGTATTATCTTGCAGATATTTTAATACAGGGATATTGTAGATATTTTAATTGGGGAGTTGTAGGCTCTGGTAACATCCTTTCTGCATATAATCAGAACTTCCTAGTTCTTACATGTTTAGTTCAAAGAATTTGCAATATTTGTCATTATTTTACACATTATCAATTTAAAAACAGATTTACCAATGCTGCCAATACTGTACCCAATTATATACTGAGTTTAGAGGAGCATTGCACTGTCAGATTGAAGGATGGCTACCTTGCTGTTGGATTACTTACTTTAAAGGGCTATGTTACTGAAATGAGTTATGTGACAACATGGAGCAACAGCCCAGTACCCTGAATTCCAAAATTTGTGCATGTATAGTAAATGAATTTGTTCCATATAAGGAAGGGAAGTGGAGTGACTCCTTGCAAACTTTATTTTTCTTCCATTATTACTAATTTAACAGTAACAATGTAGGTTTGAAATTCTTTTTATTTTTTTAATATTAAGTGCTTCTTGAAACATCAGAAATGTAATGTTTGTATGCTCATAATAACAACCTTGAATACGTGCCATAGGTTAGGAAAGTATCAGTGTTGTTTCATAGTGTAAAACAATTTATTAACTCCAAAAATTTATTAACACTTGTAGCTGACCTGTAAAAGGTAATTCTATGCTAGCTATAGGGATTAATATAATAATTTGGGCTTTGACATAGACAAGAAGTGAGAAGTTGTTTGTATGGGAATGCTTTTAAAAATATTTATTTTAAAAAGAATGACTTATGAACAAGAGAATAAGTGAAAGGAAGAAAACTTTTTAATTTGATCTGCTGCTTTATAAAAAATATTTGTTATTTAGAAATATTCCTGTTTAATGCAACATATAGACACCTCTAAAATGTTAATCTTCAGGCAGGTAATATGATTTTTACTTGGCCTTTTTTTTTTTTTTTTTTTTCTTCATTACTTCACATTATATTGTGCAACGGGTGCATTTAATAGTTTAGCAATTTTAGATGCATCATTCACTTAAATGATGGAAGTTGAGTAATAAAGTAGCAATACTAGAATGGTGACAGTGCATTATTTTAGAAGTTAATATAAGAAGTTTTGAAGAAATCTTCCTCTGAAAACTTCGGTTTCCTATTTGTTAAGCTACTGAGGTGATATTACAATGTAACTGAAGATTCACAGATTGCATTTCAGAATAGAGCATCAGTTCATTTATCCAATTTATATTATTTAATATAGTCTTGGATAATTAATACTGCACTGTTACTCTTTGGAGAGTTCAATGATACCTGCATGATACAATATGAAATTGTCATTTCTAATTCGGAAAAGTTCAAGTACTATTTTGATAGAAAATTGTGGCATTTAAAAAAAAAATCCATAATTTCATATAAGATAAAAGCAAATATGGCAAAGTATGGAAGGTGTTAATGGTATTTCAGTTATAACAACAAAAGGGAATAAGTATCTGATTTATCCATTTGCCCAAGTACTCATTTAGTCTATTTCCTGTCTCTTTAGTCGAATATTAATAGTCTTGGCTCTTGTGACTATACAGTAATCATTTTCAGCAGTTAAAGGCTGTTGTTTTCTTTTTGCCTTTGCTTTTCATTACACAGCTACTAAATATGTCAAATGATAATTTCCTAGATCAAGGAAAAACAGGGCTGTGAAGAGGGGATCAGTTTAAGAATGTCTTAGTTCAGTTGGGAAGTTTTTCCCACTGATGTGACTGTGATAAAACCTGGCAGTTTTCTTCCTGAAAAGTGATGAGGGATTTGATTTTTGAGTATGCATATTGCAATGATGCTCTCTAGGTTTATAAATAAATGTGGGATTTCTGTTTTGATACTCCACATGGGCTTTTGTTCAACTAGAAAATATATTTTGTAGCAAAACCTGCATGTTTTTCCTTGGGGAAAAAGATGCCTGAGTTTGCCATAGTTAAAGCAAAATTGTTCTACAAAACAACCCAGTTAGTTCTTACAGTTTGCACAAAGAGCCTTCTGAAATACTAATAGATGTAGGCTGCAGGTGATACTACTTGTTACAAGGCCTCCTTTTCCTGTGTTAATTTCATGAGGAGATGAAGTGATTAAAAATAATGCTTTTAAACTACCTGTTCTGAGGCTAATTACAAAATTTCTAGTAGTTTAGAAAACTGAAGAGGAAAGTCAAACACTTGTCCAAGAGCTTCACATATGAAAAACAAACATTTTAAGGACTTTACAGTGTAAATGTTCTCTTGGACTTCTAGATCTGAACCTTTGAATTTTATGAAAGTGTTTTATGTTGATGTGAATGTGTATTGTTATTTTGAGATTGATCTATCTGAATGTTTTAACTTCTAGAGATTTTATTATTATTTAAATAGACACCATTTGATTCAGAGTAAAACAATATTTGCACTGAACAAAAACTGCACTTACCATGAAAGGGGCTAAATATTTAAATGTTTTTAACAAGCTATATATATATATATATATATATTGCCTTTAACTATGCCAAACTCAGACGTCTTTTTCCCCAGGGAACTACTTCAGGTTTGTTTCCAAGGAGTTATCAAGGTGTTATGTTCATTTCTTTATATCAAATTTTACTTAATAATCACCTTTGTATAATGAAAGAACTAAGATGTACAGAAATTAAATGTAGTTAAATTAACAATGAATACTAATATCTGGTCTTCTAATGCTATATGTGGATTTGTTTAAATTTAAAACTCACCAAAAAATCTAAATGAATATTTTACTGGCATGCAAGAGTTGCTAGGAGGTCATTTATCATATCTATATATCAGACTGAAAAAGCATTTTCATAATTTTACAGGCTTTCTTTATTCTTCTGCATAGGGTCAACTTTACCTGCTGGTGACAGACCAGGGTTTTCTTACAGAAGAGAAAGTTGTTTGGGAAAGCTTACACAATGTGGATGGTGATGGAAATTTCTGTGATTCTGAATTCCACCTACGGCCTCCATCAGACCCTGAAACTGTCTACAGAGGGCAGCAGGATCAAATAGATCAAGTACTGGATTTCTGCCTCTCTATTGTATTTTTGTTTTCACTGGTGACTATATGTAGTAAATAGTGTTTATTTTTAGTCATATGTATATACAGATGTGTATGTATGTGTACTCAGAGAAAAAATGACTAGATACTGACTTCAGATACCTACATTGAGGTTTTCAAAAGTACTCCTTTGAAATACTATCACAACTCTAAGGGAGGAGCAGGCTAAGACCAATCTTGAATATTTTGAAAGGTCTGATTTTCATCTCTGAGAATCCCTGTCTCCAAAGAATTTACTCAGGTGAAATGTCACATCTGCTTTGTATATGGAAACAAGAACAGTAGTGTGACACTTCTCCTCATTTTATAAATTCATTTCAGCACGTTGGTTATCATAATGGAATTTTGTGTTCAGATGCCAACTTCACTGAACGTTAAGACGTGGGCCATAGTAAAATGCATGTGATGGTGGTAATGTTATTCCTCTGGAAGTCCTGTTGGAGACAAGAACTATTTGTGTTAATGCATAAGCTTGTAGCAAGACCACTTGGAAATTCTGCTTGTTTAGAATTTAAGATTTATCTTTATAATCGCTGTTATTTTATTAATACTTTAAAAATATATATGAATAAGCAGATGCTCTAAAAACAAAACAAAACAAACAAAAAAAAAAAACAAACAAAAAAACCAGCCAACACCTAAAGCACTGTACAATTCTTTTAGTAGAATAAATAATGTGGTAGAGATAACAGAGCTAGTAAAATCTTGAGTTGCCACAGCTGTCTTTCTGTTTGGATATATCCCAGACTATCTTGATTATTTTCTCTTTGTTTTAGGAGTCAGTGTTCCTCATTGATTTGGTATCAACACAGCTCAGTACAGTGGGAACAGATGCTCTAATGAGCATAAATCCCATTTTTACTTAGAAAATAACAATGAGACAGCATCACAAGTGGTACTCCAACCTTAAACGGGTATGAACTAGGCACTTTATTTTGCTGCTGTCCAAGTAAGGGAATTTAAAACTGAAAGCCATTTTTTTAACTAGCGTATACTGTGACATAGGTACAGTGAAGGGAAAAAAGCTGAAGTAGAGTTTTCGGCCTTTCTATGGCTCAGGTTATGAACAGGTTCTGAAACAGAACTTCTGCTTGTTTCTGTGAGGTAGACGGATTTGAAGATGGAGGCTAGGGGAAAAGGGATGGTACTGTGTAGCTGCCCTTGCTGAAAAATGTACTTGTTATGACTTGGCTCTTTTCTGTGTGAAAGAGCATTAATGAGCAAGTTTACTCTTTAGGATTATCTGATGGCTTTGTCTCTACAACAAGAGCAGCAAAATGAAGAAATTAACTGGGAACAGATACCAGAAGGAATTAGCGATCTAGAGCTAGCAAAGAAGCTTCAGGAAGAGGAGGACAGGCGAGCGTCTCAGTACTATCAAGAACAAGAACAAGCAGCTGCTCAGGTCCAGGTAAGAAAACATTACAGAAGATGATCACCAATTTTAGTGAGTATTAACTTAACACACACACATTTACGTTTGTAAATGTTTCAGACACTTAAGACTGATGCTGTTTACATTATAAACAGCAAGTAACAAGATGATTATAGGAATCTTAACAAATAGTGCTACAACTTTTGCAGTGTGCATGCAGATATGACAGTTGCTGGCACTTGAATACGTCAAAGCATGTCTAACCTAAATCAAAGTTTCATTTATACTGTTTAAGTTGGAATGATGGAATAAGTTACTAAAGATTGCATTAAAAATATTTTACATTAATTTTAAAATGGCATTCAAATAGCTTTTCAACAGTAGTCAAAATTGTCTTTGTGTGTTGTAGAAGTTTGTGGTTTTACCTTTCTATGTGTTTCAGTCATGATACTTTATGAATCTATTTTGTCCTGTTCATCCTGAAATTAACAGCTACTGCTGGTATGCCTTCTCTGCTCCCCCCTGCACCCCTTAAAAAGCAGTTGGGTTCAGAATGTGTGGAAAATGTGATACATGTATATAAGAAGTTGCCATATAACTGATTTTTGTATGCCAGAGACAATATTTAAGTTGTCCTGGATTCAGGGGGTTCTTTCCTGCTGGAGACTTTCAAAACTCACACACACTCCACATATTTGTAAATAAAAGCTATCTGTGAAGGCCAAAGCTTTGGATTGCCTGTGTCATTTCTAGAACCCTTAACGGACACAGTTGTTAAATATGAAACAAGAAATTTCGATGGTTCCAAGTTCCGTTACTTCTGCTGCTTATTGCTTACATACAGTCATCAGTAACTACTTCTAAGACAAAGATGTGAACAGAGTGAAAGGGGATTTAATTTCTGTTGGTTGCAAAAAGTTGGAAAGAACTGAGGAACCTGCTTAACAAGAGTTAACAGCATCCTCTTTTGCAGCTATGAATGAATAATAGCCAGAATAGATGGTGAATGTATAAACCTTCTGTTGCCTTCTGTCTACAACTCACCAAGTTCTCGAGTACTTCCTAGACAGAAAAAAATGTCCACTTTACTACATTTCAGCTGTCAAAAAACCTACTTTCACTCATAACTTCTGAAATGTGGATTATATGTTCTTATAAAAAGAAACTGAAAAAAAAATGGTACAGTAAATATGGAAATTCCAGAAAATGTCTGAAGAAATTCAGATCAGTTGCTTCAATAATAAAATACATGAACACAATAGAAGAGACTCATAGGACTTTAAATATATTTTCAGTTAATTTTGTTTTTCAGAAATAAGTTTGCATGGAGTTTTTGGAAAAAAACCTTCTACCTGAATTCTGCTGTTTGCATTAAAGCTGAACTTCTTTGTACTTTAAACTAAATAACACTTCAAATTTTTACATCTACAATAACTTTTGCTTGTTTTATTCAAAACGATATTTTTTTCTATATAGCAGGTGCAAGGTGCTCCTTCTCTAGCAAGTGGAAGACAATCTGGGAGCAATGAACGCAAACGTAAAGAGCCTCGAGAGAAAGAGAGAGAAAAAGAGAAGAATAGCTGTGTTCTCTTGTAACAGAAAATGGATTTATTCTGGAGCCAAGTGCATGTCCTCAGAAGCAAAAGCAAGGAGTAAAAAGGAAGACAAACCCGTTACATGCCGCCTGTGCCTGATTACCCCACGGATTTTGTTCACGTTTCAGGAGAGGATGGGTGACTTTGTTACAATCATGCAGACTTTCTTCAAAGTCATAGCGCGTGCTGCTTGAGATGGAATTCCAAATCACAGTTGGATGCGGCTGTGCTTTGAGTTAGTCATAAGTTATACTGCACCTTGTAGCTGAACACACAGATCATGGCAAGTTTTGTGTCATAGTGACATCCATTACTTATTACATCAGTTAGTAAGCTATTTTATCTTCTACTCTAAACAAAGGAGGTAATTGGTTTTGTGTAAGACTTTTTTTTCCTGAAGTCTGTACACTAGCACAACAGAATCCTGTGTTACTTTAATGATGAGAAACTATATCTTAGGTTGGGTATAGTCTCTGTAACACAAGAGCCCAAGTAACAGATGGGCACTGCCTCCTCAATGTGTCCAGATATCCTCGCTTCTGGATTTAGTACATTTATTATTTTTTTGAACCCAGATTTATACTGCATTAGTGCTGTTGTTGCACCCCCTGGCCAGCTTTCTTGCCCCAAGAATATATGACTTGATTATACAAAAATTGTCATAGAAAATGGGGCATTTATTAATGAGCAAGATGAATATTGTTTGCTTTTCTTGCAGTTATAAACTGGGTATGGCAACTCAGATGTTATCAGGGTTAAACAAGTGATTTTATAGGTCATTTCTTTTTCTTTTAGTATTTTTCCTCTTCTAGGTAAACTGGACCAGGTAATTTCTTATTTATTGACCTCTCCATATGATAGGCGAATGATGAGAGGAAACTAAGGTCTATAATAATCCTTATTCTAAGAATGCAGAGTTAAAATAACTATCTGCCTTTTTTCCCAGAAGTACCTTTAACACTAACATGTCCACTTGCATATTTAAGCAAGTGTACTGTAATTAAACACACATTTTTTTTGTTTCTAGATCATATATCTTTAAAAAGCACACTTCCGAAGGGCGAGAGAAAAGCTAGGCTGCACTCTGAGATTGTCTAGAAAGGTGGTCAGGTGTAATATTTTGTGTTTTAAATCACTAATTTAGAATTTTTGGAAACAATTTTCTAATTTATGGGAACCAAATAAACATGTTGCGTCTTATAGTATTTATAGCGTACAGAAACGGAATATTCACTGAATTATGAGGGAACCGCAAATCCTCCTCCATTTCCATTAAGTCAATAAGGATTACCTTCTTGCTGAACCTTTTTGATAAGATTTGTATTTCACAATTTGTAGATACTTTTGAAAAAGGCTGCTTCTCCTGGACAAGTTACGATTCATGCTCTAGGCCTGGGTAAGTGCATTAGTATACAATAGCCTAGGACAGCTAAGGCAGCCGGATAGAGTATTACATTCCTGGTTTCAGGTGTTTGAAGAACGTCTGTAAGAGAGTGGGTGTTTAAACACAAGTCCACAGGTAAAAAGCTGCTTTACAGTTATTTCAGGCAGACCTGCTGTGGTGATGGCAACCAGTAACTACATAAAATCTGCTATGAACCTAGAAGGAAAGTTAGACTTGTAAAGGAAGAATGTCTTTTTAACTGAAGGGCCAGTTTATATCACCTTTTTCTTCCGTGACATTTTTTTCTTTTGTTTTTTCAATTTTGTTACACTTTTTTTATAATAACAAAGTTATGAATGGTAGTTATCTAATATGCAAATTGTAAATGTAAAGATTTCTCTATATTCTTTAGTAAAGTCACGCCCAGAAAAGTCATTTTAACACTTAATGTATGCAGTTTAGTTAACTTTCTATGTCAAAGCAAAGGTTGACCTCTTTTTTCCTTTGCAGCAGCCTAACTTCTTCAAACTAATGTGATGGAGGATCACCAACATAATGACTTGTCTACTTTAATCAAATCAGAAAATATTTCAGTAGTGTCAATAACAAAGACTTTAAGCCAGAATGTTGTTTAAAAACATTCTGTTACTAAGATTTTTTCCAAATTTGTGTATTTACATTTATTTATTACCCTTGAAAAATAAATATGTCGAGCTAAGTGTTTGTAATCTTATTATTTTTCACTGACAGTATTGCCAATTTAAATTATTATTTTTTAAACTTTAACTTGAGCAGGCATTGTGGCTATTGAGATTATCTTTTTGCCTGAGATACTTGCTCATATTAGAACAATTCATGTAGCATTTCGACTTTCAGACAGATGTGCCTGAAATCTAATATACTGTAGTGATGGTAATGTTATTTGGTCACAATGGAAGAAAAGTTAAATGTCAGTGCTCATCACAAAGTCTGGACTCCCCAGTAATTCAGTTTCCCTTTCAATAAAAGGGAAGGTTTTCAGGTTATTTGAGATGGCAGGCATGCTATTCAAACAGTTTTTGGTTTATATCCTTTTTTTCTTTACAGGTCTTGGAGCTTTGGGGAAAAAATAAAGATAAAGAATCCCTAAAATTTAGGGCATTGTTCTGCATGGGTTGAGCTTGATAGTGGCAAAAGTTATAAGCAGGTGAGCTTTTTAATATCCAATATGAAGTATGTCTGGAAGATTAATTAACGCCCCACTGTGACTAACCATTCGAAAGTAACTGTCACAGTTGGTACATAAAATATCTGAAACTGAAATAATATTAATATATAAAATATCAAAAACTGAATAGAACTGCTTTTATCTGTAGTAGTGAACTTGGAAAACAATGTCAAAGTAATCAGGGAGCACTAGTAAGATGATATGTACTTCTGGCTCTGTTTACTTCATTTACAGTCTTTTTTCAAATCTCTTTTTCTGGCAAAAGGTACAGATTTATATTTTAAATCTGTTTATACAATTTAGCATGAATGTGCTACAAATACCTACATAACGTATATGAAAGTGTCAGAAAAGTAGAGTAGAACTTTCTTTTCCACTAGATAAAAGCTAGCACAAAAGACAGAATCGTAGAATTTTTTGTTGTTGCATTACAGTCATGAAATAAAGCTACAAGCACTGCCATCGTGTTAAATGTCTTTCTAAAAGGCACTTTGTAAATGCTCAAATCTACCACTTAAGTTACATTTATGTGTAATTTGAAGCCCAACAAAGCAGATCCAGATAAGGTTGTAACATGAGAAGAAATTAGCATTCCTGAAAATTTACTTAAACACAATGCAAATTTTTTTTTGTAGCAAGTCATCTACTTAGTAGAATAAAGTATATGTTCAGATTGTCTTTATAGAACTCTTCTTGTGGATCACAGACACACAAGTTGAAAGTGAACCATATGCTCTTCTGTATTCACTTGCATTGAATTGCCAGGCAGTCTATGCACTTGCTTGATACTTCACATTATTGTTAAATGTTTTTTCAAACTTGTACACAGAAGCTCATGAAATTTTTTTCCAGTATGTAATAAAAGGCAATTCGACTTTATGAAATTGGATCTTCTGGTATATTCAGCAGGAAATACTAAAGTAAAATGTGAAGCTGATATACTTTTAACTGTTCTTCTTTCCTGCTACAATAGATCTGTAACCTGTAACCCAAAGCTAACTTACTGCTTATGCTTAGATCAGCTTTTTTTTATTACTACTAGGATGCTTATCACAATTGATCACTGAAGTTTATACTAAGTAGATCTTTAAATACAACACAATGAATTAAGAACTGTATTCATTTTACAACCTTAAGAAGTCTACTTTTATGTAATCTTAAACAGCAGTAAACAGCAGATAAGTCAGCAAATGCAAGTTAATTGATGTTCTTGTTAGAAAGCATATAACGAAAAAGCAAAAATAAAAAGCCTTAGTTTGGTTGCACTATAATGCTCTTATTTCTCCATCCGCACTGTGAGAGTAAGATCTTGGTAACAGGAAAAAATCTGACATTAAAAATGTTCATATAGTCCAATGACAACAAATGTCAATGCAGCAACTTAAACATAGGCATTTTATTTTGTGATTTAGTGTAGTTCCTTAACAGTCTTTTAAGCATAAGCAGCACTAGACTGGTAGCAGTGTTATTTTGAATGCAAAGTTCTGGTGAGATGAAGGACGCTCATCCAAATTCATCTAAACAGAAATCTCTTTGTTGTTAATTTCCATAGTGTTTCCACATACTCCTCCTTGTTAACAGCTTGTTCTTACAGTTGTCCAGTAGAAAAGCAATGTATTTAAGCTCAACTGTCACTTCCTCTGAAGGGGAAGAAGTGTGGTGGAGAAATGTAGAGAAGAGGCTGGAATATAAAAGACCTCTATGCTGCCTACTTTTCTTGAGATTGTTGAGGGACTTGTCCTCAATTTTCATACAATCAGAATGGTCTGGGTTGGAAGGGACCTTAATGATCATCTAATTCCAACCCTCTGCCACGGGAAGGGACATCTTTTATCAGACCAAGCTGCCCAAAGCCCCATCCAGCCTGACCTTGAACGCTTCCAGGGATGGGGCACCCACAGCTTCCCTGGGCAACCTGTGCCAGTGCCTCACTGCCCTCATTTATTATGCTGTAGCATAGTAAATATGCTTTATACAGCATTTATTGTGCTGTAGCATAATAAATAGCAGTAGCTATAGCATGTACCGGCCAAACCTCACCTAAGTAAGGCCAGGCTTGATGCAGCTCCAGGCAGCCTGCTCTAGTGGTTGGCAACCCTGCCCAGAGCAGGGGCATTGAAACTAGATGATCTTTGAGGTCCTTTTCAACTGAGGCCATTCTATGATTCTAAGTAATAACCAGTATACATGTTTTATAAGGGGTTGGCAGTGTCTGTCTGTACACCTTCTTCACTCTCATAGTGCTTCTAGGTTAAGAGTAGCTGTTCTGACCCTCTTAAAAACTCAAAACGTTTTTATTAAATGTCAGTTGTCTGCTGTTTAAATTTGGTCATTATGTCAGCTTTGTCACTATGAGCTCTTTCTTGGAGAGTTACCTCTGGAGAACTTGCTGAAACATTAAAGTTCTTTACTGCCTTTAAAGTTACTCTTCTGGTTTGTAGGATTATTTGTGCTCATAGAGAAGATTCGTATGTTGAAGTGAGCAATTCATTGTGCTTTGAGGCTAAGAATTGAAACACCTAGTTAATTGTCTTTAGAAGTCAAAATACCATGTTTGCCTGCTTGACACAAGGAATTTTCAACGAAATGTTGTCACGTTTGGGAAATCCATAGGGATACTTCAGATGAGCTTCAGTACTCAAAAGTACAAACTTAGTTTAAACAGTATACTTTAAAAATAATTTGCTGTACCAATATGAAAATAAAGGAATCTGTTTCTCTAAATGTGTTGATGAAACATGAAATAAGGCACCGGGTGCTTTCATCACTAGTTGAGTCACACATTTAAGGAACCAGGTAAGGGTCTTGCTGCAGTCTTGCTGGAGCCAAACGTGAGTAAAATGTCATTGTCTGCCATAGCCAAACACTAAGCCAAATGCATGTAAGTCTTGGTAGTAGGTAGGGACATAAGATCTTTCGTAAGTTTTATTTCTTTAATTAATGTTTTGAGAAGGTCCTTTAGTGCTAACATAATTTCAGTTTAGGTCCCACCCAGTTTATGATACATACTGTGAAACTCATAAATTTTGGGAAGTGATCTACCGGTGTCTCGTGAGACAGTGCCTTTAGCTCACACAAACTCAGATTCTCCTTAGCAGAATCCAGAGCTCAGTACTAATAGTACTGAATCAATATGGGGAACATGACAACAGGGGCTTCACCGTGTAATATGTCAATTCCAAGTATGCAACTGTCATAAGTCCATAATATAATTTATTACATGTACCAGCTATAATAGAGCTAGTATGATTATTTCAGTCCATGCTATAGTTGCAATTCCTTGCTGTGAAAGAATTACAGAGAATTAGATGACTGCTTTTCTAATAAGCTTTGAAACTACCTTGAAATGTTCTTTGTAATACTGGATTTTTCAGTCTTGGGATATTAAACAATGCATAAAAGTTTCTGAATAAGAATTTTAATGATTTAACACATAATATTTTTCTTCTTTTGTAGTATGTTTATAGGGAACATAGTATTTAAAAATCTGTATTTGATTTTGTATAAGAATGCTGTAATTACCTATATATGCTGCAATCACCTTCTAGAACTAACAAACTGCTACATCAGTAACAAGCCTATGTATGCTCTAGAAATTTCACTGAAATAATTTAATAAATGTTAGGAACAGATTTATTTCTAAATAATATAATGCTAAATTCTTTTTTTAATTACGGTTTCTACTGTGCATTCCTACAGCTAACAGTTCAGGGCGATCCTCTAGTAAATAGCAGTGGCTAAATTATGTGTTAGGATTCTTCTCAACTTCCTGAGCAGTATTGCAATACTATCACTTGTCCTGATTTTTTTAAATTAAACGTCTGTCCAATCCAACACAGGCATGAGGAGGAAATTAAAACATGGCATTTCAGTATAGCCTTATGCAAGCCAGTCAAATTTATTAATTTTTTTTGAAAAAGCTTGGACAAAATAAAGAATCTGTTTTGTTTTGTTTTGTTTGGAAGGAAAGCTACTGTTAGATTATCCTTTGCATTTATTCAACAAAAACAAGCTCTGTTTTGAATGTAACCATGTCTTCGGATTGGATAGCTTTGTACAAAGCATGCATGTTCAGCATTTTATGCCTATTTCCAAGGTAATCTTAGTTTCTCTTCAGCATTTTGGTGCCAGGGCAACAACTGGTCTCTTAATTTTAGGAGTTTTATTATTGCAGGTTTACCAGAACCAGAAAGTGCTGTTGTAATTACTGCTTTTGTTTACAGTTGGGTTCTGGTAAAGTTCTTTAGATTGAAAGCTTTAAAACAGATTGTATGTGAGGTGAATAATTAACAGTATGCTTTTTTTGGCCAATTGCAGCCTTGTTAGACTTTACAATTGAGTTGTATTTACTGTAGAAAGAAAATTACTGCTTTGGAAACAAAATTCTTCTTTCACTTGTATAAAATTTAATAGCTGATTGTATTAGACTATTGTAGATAGATACAATGAACCAACCTGTGACTTTTTAAATTACTTTTTCAGCAATTTGCATTTTTATCTCAAATAGTCGTAATAATTACATGTTCATATTTCATATAATAAGTTGACATCAGTATGCTTGCATTTCTGGATTTCTTACATGCTTTCTTTTTGAGCTTGACCTTTAAGAATCCATTTAAAAAAGGGACCAAAGGTAGCATGCATTTCTCCACCTATACTTGGCTAACTCTTGAAATGGCCAGTGCTGTTACATTATGCTAAACTGTGACTAGTCAAATAATTACAGTATAGACATTCATTAAATAAGCAGGACTGTGCTTTTGGTTCAGTTTGTACTTGCAAAAGGAAAGTACTTAATAGTTGTTCCCAGATCGCTATCAGATCATATTTGACAAATATTCCCTTCTTGTAACATTTTTTTTTCCTTTACAGATATTTCTGCAGTGTATAATCACTGTTTACAGGTCAAGACTAAAGAAATTTGTCAGTGGTACTTAATACAAAAAGAATCTTGTCATTTTCTATAAAAATAACTTCTAAATCTGTTGCTACCTGCTCAGTACTAGATCTCACATTAAAAAAGTCACAATGTTAATACATTATAAGAGATGATTACAGCTACTGTCTTCATAAGGCAGTGAAAAATACTATCAGTGTATGTTCTCCCCAGCCCCCCATTAAGTGCTACATCTTTCCTGTTAAGTGCCATGTTTTTGCTTCATCTTTCTTATTACAACTTCCAATGAAAGAAGTTCTTATCGAAGTTTTCATAAATTTTGTCACTCTTATCAAGTGAACAGATGCATAGTTACTATATGTACAACCTTTGATCACCTTTAACATAGGTACGCTTGACGTTAACTACATCTGAAACAAACTGATGAAATTCAAACAAGCCATACAGAAATTGCCCCTCACTCTCCAGCATTGACAAATATGTGTTACCATATTAACTGTCTCAGTAGCATTACCAGGAAATTTAAAACCAAAAGTTATTTTAGAAAAGTTCAAAAAGATCTGCTCATTGAGGCAGATCAGTAATGTGTTCAAGATGCTCTGCTTTGACCCACCAGAATCATGCAATTGCTCAGCTGCAATAAATCAAAAGTTGAGTTGTACGCCTGTTAATCACCTAAAGCTAATCTTGTATCTCCAAATCTAGTTTTAACAGGGAATATATATATTAAAAAGGTAATAAAGCTACTATAGATTTAATAGGAAACAGGAAAACTAAAGTTCTAAAACCTGTATTTTAGAAGCATGACATGATGAAATCTAGTCATGCAGTATCATTTGTACCAAAGTGTATGATGAAAATCCTTCTCATTATGATGCTAATTGTAATGGTATGTACAAGATCAACTACTGAATGTTTTGTGTTTTAAAGGCCTTAATTGTTTATACTGCATTAATGTTTTTAAAGACTATAAGGAATCAACACTTTCCTTGTAAAAATACTGTTAAAATACTTTTGAACACTTAAATCATTTTCAGATAAGTCTAATTCTGTATTTTAATGCCCCTCGCCCCCCCTTTTTTTTTTTTACAAGAAAAGTTGCTAAATTCTGGTATCTTCAAAAAGAAGTCTGTGATTATCAACCTTTATAGTTTAAGGTCTTTACCCTGCTGAGATTTGTTTTGGTTAATAATCCTCTGAAAGTCATCATCTGTGAACAAATTTGAGCAAAGTGAAATAAATGTTTCATTTAGGCACCTAAACTCTGTCATAAAGCAATGGTTGGATGAAATAAAAAAACACTCTGGAGAAGAATAGATTTCAATTGATCTAAATACTCTATAAACTCAAAGTTTCTGGTAATTTGTTTTCAATAAGATGTATCCCCATTACTCCTGTTTCAGTACTTTCATTTATTTTTATTCAAGTGAAATACCTACATATGCACATTTCCTTTTAAGTAAGCAAAAAAAAAAAATGCCAAGAAATATTGTTAATGCCTTTAACAACTGAAAGGCACATCTGGACCTATTTACTTTAGGTAAGATACATCTCCGGTTTTATTTTTGTGCCTGCCTGTAGCTTTGTCTTCTAAGGCTATTAACTTTCATGTTTCCCATGGGATCCATCAGCCATCCTACAGCAAATATTTTGTATGTTGTCACTTAAAGCATGGATTACTGTCAAATTGCTTGTTTTTAAACGTTCTCTAACCATGTTGATTTGTACTTTCTCTTACTAGAATCTGCTGAAAAAAATCTTAGGGAAAAAAATCAAGAAGTTCAAATTAGTAAGAGATGAATGAGAGAAGATGTATTAAATCATCAAGATAAGTTATTTATTAGAGAAAGGTGTCTTGGCACGCTTCCTAATATGGCATATTTCTTTTGTTTAAATGTAAGTATTTGCCACTTTTGAATATTCACAAAGCATTACTCGTAGAAAATACTGTTGTACCAGGTTTCTCTATGCTCCCATCTTTCCTGAAAGGTTATTTACCAGAAAAAAAAATAAAAAATTAACTCACTTTATTTCATTGCTCTGGAACATTCCAGATACTTAAGTTTTTTCATACAGCAGACTGTAACTGAGCGTGATCTGTAACTGAACTTGATGCTTCTCCAAAAGACAGTCTGGACCAATAAAAACTTCCAGCCTTTATTCAAATACTTCTTTATGAACTCTTCTCAAGTTTTATTTGCAAACTATGTATTTCTGTCCAGCTTTGTAAATACGCAATTCAGTATAGTGGATGAATTGACTTTTAACTTGTTAAACACCTAGGTTGTAATTATATGCTCATGCTGACCAGGTGACAGAGGTGTCTTGTACCTAATATTGCTGCTAGGTTAAACCTTTCTTTATTGAGCCCCAAACCATTTAACATAAGGAGAATAGATCCTGCTTGACACCACACAAATGAGCAAGCATTGGTGTACCCAAACAACACTGTGTATTTAGGACTCCTCAACCACTATAATTCAGTTGTAGTAATCCAGATTAAAATAAACTGTATCCAGGCACATTAAGGGTAACATTCTACCAGAGCTTTGCTATATGGAAAAAGCAAAAGTCTATAAATACTTCTTTAGGCCTCCCCTGAGAGTTCAGTATTTTTTTGGTACTCATCTTTCTGGTGTTCTTAAAGGCACTTCTGTTTTCAATTTAATAATAGTTAAGGAGGCAATGAAGGTAGAAGCTTTTTACAGTCAGTTACATGATGTTCATGTAAAACTACTGTATTTTGTCTACGTAGACATTGGAAATAATACAATTATTAAAGCCCTTTATTATCCACCAGAATAAGCTAATCAACAGTCAGTCAGTACCTCTAGGACTCCATCTACTCAAGTCACAGTAATGGTAACATGCATTTGTGTGAAATAATGATCCTGTTTTCTCTTATTTGTTAGTTTTGTTAAATCGTGGTACTGAATGCACTTATGAAAGCTCTTCGTGAATTTTTCTCTATTGTAGAAGTGTATTTAGGAGTATTTTTAAACTATGGTTTGGGTTAAAAAGTGTACCTCAAAAATATCTGCTTATTTGAGCAAGGCTACAGACCACTTATTATTAGAATAAATTTAAGCAGCCTAACATTTTAGTTGCACTTTGAAGCAAACAGTTTTGTTGGTAGACCTGTAATTGTAATCTCCTGCATTCTTTAGCTATGGACTCTAGAAGAATTACTACTTGGTACTAGGGGAGGTCCTAGTGTATGATTAGTTACTCCTTTATTAAATATATATTCCTATATAATAAGTGTACGTTGGGGTTAATCTCTATTAAAAAATAGGCATGCTTTAAGCAGCTCCTGTAAAGCTTTTTTTCCAATTAGAAACCAAATTGTTAAGATGTAGTACAGCTGCAGCTTGACAACGTCTTCATTTCAACAGAATGGTTTGGGAACTTTAAAACACTCATGCTATTCAGAAGGGTTTGTCAATACTTCTTTTGATTTGCTATACTAACATGTCAGTTTTAATATCCTCTTCCTTCCCCAAAGACTGTTTCAGAGACTTACTAGAAGCTATACAGAATATGAAGGTTTATTTCAAAAGAATACATTTGCAAGAATACACATAAATGCACTCAATGTAACAGTACCTTCTGCAAAAATAGGTTACATAATACCCGGTAATGAAAGAACAATCTTATTTCTCTACAAATTAGAAAGCAGAGAGAGTAGCCTGGATAACCTTCAAAACGGAGGTTATAGTTGTGTATGATGGTGTGATAAGTAGCTAACTTTAAAGCATGACACCACAGAGCTAATGTTGGTAAATCAAACTACTAGCACACAGCTGCAAACTATTCTTTTTGTACAGGATTAACAAATATTTTGGTTCCAATTTGTTTTTATACAGCTCTAGTGCCTCGAGGAAAATGCTTATCAAAGATACACAAAAACTATCCAAAATTACAACGTAACTATTAAAATGCCTCCAAAATTGAGAGGAAAGTAATCATGTTAAATTAAAAAATTTAACCAGGACTTCCAGACAAGATTTCCTGTTTTTAATCAAAGAAAGTTTACAAGAGATTTCAATAAGTTATCTTGAAACCAAGCAGCTGTAGATCTTAGAATCTTCGTGGAGGTCCACCTTTAAACGGCTTAAATCCTGAGCCACTTCCCCTCTGCATGGAATTCCCTGTGATCTGTACAACTCTATTAATTGGTGAAGAGTTACTGGAAACAAAGGTTTTAAAAAAGAGAGTTATCAAAACTATCTATACTCTGGGCATACAGGTAAAAACATTTATCATATTACCTAACTGTTAAGTCTCAAAAGAGACTTGAAACCACCCAAGGACAGGCTTTAACAGCACTACCACTAACAATATAGAAACTGTGGAACCAGAGGCTGGCATGGAAGTATGGATTATATGATATGATGTACAGCAGCAAGCTATCCACAGAAAGTAATGCTGATTGTCCTGAGATTGTTACACTTCCTAAACGTAACAAGAGCTTTGAGGGATCGGAGAGGAGTGAGAGGAAGGAATATTTTCTGTACCTTGTGTGTGGAGACATCATGCCACCTCCTCCACGGCCATCTCCCATTCTCCTTGTATCATGATACCCACTTCCTTGAGAACTAGGTCCATGCCATTCTTTCCTTGGTCCAGTTTCACGACTATGGCGTTCAACAACATGTCTGTCCTCATTATAGTGCTAGCAAGAAAATGAATCATTTTCAGAAAGGCAATTTTCATTATCAAACACAGAGTGAGCTTTTCAATAAAGGTCTCCATTAATACTATTCAAAAATCAAGTTGTTTTTAAGACTTTAGTCCATAAGCAGCTACCCAGTCTTAGAAAAGTCTTGTTAAAACAATTCTAGCTAATAAAATGGAACTATTTTGCAGTAACGAGTGCATGGGTGTCCAGGGAGTGAAGTTCTATAAGTTCATACTTCACTGCCAGTTCTGTGGTAATGTCTCCATCGCTGACAAGCACGTTCCATATATACTTATGGATATATAAAAACACAGGAAAAAAATGATATGCTTCAGGATCTAGTAGCATGGAGCATTTAGTCTGTAGGCTTTAAAAAAAAAAAAGTGATGCAGAACCTTTTTTCAGTGAGTAGCAGCTATAGCTTACAGTGACAAACTGCACTAGAAGTAACATGCACTGTAAGATTAAGACCCGTAAGATTAAGACCCCAAAACCAGAATGACAAGTTAGAAGTCTAATCAGTAACTCATTCACCTATTGTTCTGCTCCACCTTAAAGACGCTTGACATAAATACTGTGCATTTCCTGCACATTTGGCTTATTAAAAAAAGCCAAACACATGCACCCTTTAAAATAAGAAAAGTAACGTGAAATTAGTCAGAATGCTTTTGAGTTATGTGATGCTATGTAGAAACATAGAATATGGCCAGCTTATTTTTCCAGCATTATTTTGTGTTCTCCAACCACAAACAGAAAGAAGTGACTTACTTGTCCTCCACCTCCTCTTTCTCCCATCACGCCTCGTTCTCCTTCCCTGCCGCCATACCCAGAAGCACTGCTACGGCTACCAGGAGGTGCACCTCGCACGTGTCCAGACACTTCTCTTCCTGATCGGTCTGGCCTCTCACCTCTGTAAAAATTGCTTTCATCAAAATTCTGGTTTCAGTATAGTAGAATCGGTACCAAATCATGGAACATACAGACTTTACGTATAGACTTGTGGTTTTTAGTTTCCTAGCAATTTGCAATTAGCTTCTTAGAAACACTCTTTTAAATCGATATAGCTCTTTAAATAATTAAAGCTTGCATTAGTTTACATCAGCAGTCTTACATAGATAGCCTCCTTACTGTATGTTGCCATGCATAATTAGGAATAAATTGCTGGGAGTCAGCATGAAGTTTATAGATGAGGTTTAGCATACTTGACAGCTGACGCACAGGTTTTTCCTAATCTTTCTGGAAGGTGACTTTGCCAGTCACCCTGGATCTGTTGGATGGGATCTGTTCTCTTCACACATCAGTTCCTGAGGAATTATTACTATGGATAGATTCTACAAGAAGCAGTACTGTCACTAATTTCTTGGTTATCCAGCAAGCTTACCTGCCATCCCGTTTATCTGTGCTTATGCTTCCCTCACTCTTCCAATTTGTTTGCCTAGGTGGATTTGAACCAGTCTCTCTTGGATGTCGACCATGTGGCATTTCAGGTCTGTCATGAATTATCACCGTTCTTCTTTCATCTCTGTCTCCTCGCACTTCCCGTCTGTCTGTATCTCGAAGTTCACTTCTTGGTTGTGGTGGTTCATTTCTTCTAGAGTCACTGAAGTTCTTAGGATATCTCTCAAACCCTGGCTCTTCTCTTCGGGCTGTTGGGCGAGTCTTTTTTGCTTCACCTTGGTTTACAAAACGTTCTCGCCTAAGTTGTTAAAGTAGGAAAAAGTAATTTGATTGTTGCCCATTACTCGCATTTCTCCATACATCTAAGCACAAGGGTTAGAAAATATTCATAAGCATTAACAGTATTTTTGAATGTGAATTTACGTGGTATATATCTCAAGGCCCTTCCCACACCAAGTTACATTTCTTTTTAGTTGTCATTTTGAGCTTGAGTTTTTAAATCCAGCCTAACATTTTTTAATGGATTTTGATTTATCTGCTCATAGTTTTGCAAGAATAATATTTCAACCAATGCAGGACCTCCCTTTTACTTTCCTAGTAGGAAGCATAGGAAATGCTAGATTTCTATTTCTTAAGTTAGCTAGAAAATACGTTTCATGTTCATTGCAGCATAAACGTTGAAGTACAGAAGTCACAGTTATGTGGCTTTAAATTAACTGCTTACTGGAAATATTTAATGGAAACATTAAGTTGGTTCTGAAGTCAGCATCTACTGCAGAGTTGCACAGACTCTAACCAGTGTGACTTATGCAAGTCGTCTTAATTCTCATTAGGTCAGTTGCTTTTAGCCTTATTTCTTAAGATGAATTTACCAAGCACAACAGATCTAATCCATTGGAACCCACTTACAACTAGATGCTGAAGGAGGAGTAATTGTAAAAATTTTTTTGAAGTGTCATGAAAAAAAAGACCACCAGTAAGCTGATTTGATGTCGCCAGAGAAAAGCAGATTGGATTTTATGCTATAAAGGGCAAGTCCCAAAATCATTTCAGGACACTATTGCCATTCTATTGCAATTCTACGCATTTATTGCATAAAGCTTTTAGCATGACTTTAAATTTTGAGCAGTTAGAAGTGAAATCCAGAGAGATGTTGGCAGGTAAATACCTGCCCTATTTCTTAAACTTACCTATCAAAAGAAGATGATGGAACAGAAGAACCTTCCGGATATCGTCCCCGTTCTCTGTGATCAAAATCATTAAACCTGTTCTGCTGGCGACTGTAATCTGAACCATGACTAAAACGTGCATCTGTATCAAGAGCCATCTTCTTATTCTCATTCCAGTAAGGATCATCTCTCCTTTAAGAGACGCAAATGAATCCTTATCAGTTACGTACATCCAAATCATGGCCTACCAGAAAACGGTTCAAGTTACCAGTTACTTGTCTGCTTTAAAGACATGTATTTAACCCATGAAAAGTCTCTAACAGTCAGTCACTCTTTAAATAATGAACAAAATCATTTAAGAACCCCCTCCCCCCACTCTGGTCTGCAGCTTAAAGAGTTAGTATCAATAAACAGTAACAGAAATCTATGCCACAGTACACTGCCTTGGGCAGTTTAAGGAAACAAAACATTTACAGTCCATAACTGAATCCATGCAAGATTTTGCCTTCAAAGCAGCCTTCTAGAGAAGCAAAAAATTCAGAACGGGGTTCTCAAGAAAGAACAGTATGGGAAGTGTCACAGCCTTGTTAATTAGAAATACTCAGGTACAGTCTTTATGATGAGAATGCAAGATACTGAAATGTATACAAATGAAGCTGTCTTTACTGTCCTAATGAAGAAATATTAGTGTTCTGCTCCTGTCTCTACCATGAGAACTTACACTTAGATTCCACTGTACCTCTGTTATGTACATTTTATGGCTAAGGTCTCAGCCATGTGACTCAAACATCAAGTGATAGATGTCATCAGCTTCAGTAAAAATTAAAAGCCATCATATTGATTCTCTGAACCATTAATTTACCAGATATGTGAATTTTTTATGAAGTGGAAATGAGACCTTTCAACTGTTTAAGGAGAATGAACAGCTTTTCTCAGCAAATGCACACAATTACATTATGCCCTTTTGATACAAGAAGAATTTATGGGATGCTTGTTTCAAAACCCTCTGTTTCATACTTGCCATAGCCTAAAGTAAAAAACATACCCGAAATTCAGTTCTTCTAGGAAGATTCATTTCAGGCACAAACACCTTTTCATGTCTGACATGAAGGCTGTAGCTGATTGTTTTTATTAAGGGCTCTAAAACAATGGTTTGAGAATTAGATTACCTGTGATCTACATCACGTGGACGTTTCAAAGAATTCCTCTTTTCCTGTTCGTAACGAAGTTGTTGCTGTTGTCGACGAAGTTCTTCCCTTTCACGAGCAATACGCTCTGCTTCTTTTCGACGTTCCTACCATGAAAGGGTGAAATAACACAAACACAAGCTCTTACTAAGGAAACCTGTAAAACAGATAGCAAGCATACAGACCTAATACTTGATAGTTTTCTGCTAGAGGCTGTCTGATATATCATCCTTGGATAGCATTCCACATTAGAGAGCATAAGGAACACTGCTCTAAAGAGGAAGTGGTCTTCCTCTGTATCTGGAGAAGCTATTGGCTACTAGGTATAAAAGTCTCCAGGTGCTTCCTTATGTTGCTAGTGTGTTCACTGCCCAGAAATGCATCTCATTAGGGTCGCTGCACAACTGTTCTCTAGAAAAAAACAGCGAGGTTACTTAAGACTAATATGGACAACGATCTAGTGAATTTCAGTATCAGTGTTTGTGGCAGACACGTACAGCTACTGTATAATCAGTAGCAAGAGCTTGCCATCAATTTACAAGTTAAACAAGATAAAAGACTACTGTGTTGTTGTTTTATGTTGTGAATATTTGTTTTTACATCGGTTCTTTTAAGGCCTGGGTGGAAGGATGAAGAGAGAAATTCATAGCAAGTGCAAACTGGGTTACAGTCCATTATTATAGGCATATTTGTATTTTTTGACTATAATGCAATACCTGTTCAATACGAACACGCTCTCTTTCCAAACGCTCACGTTCCATCCTTTCCCTCTCTAGTTTTTGCCTTTCAATTTCTAATCGTTCTCTTTCCCTCTGCAAGCATTCTTCTCGTTCATGCATTATTCGTATACGTTCTCTCTCACGACGCTCCCTCTCCGCAATTTCTCTTCGCCTGAAAAAGAAAAAGCAAAGGAGGTAGCAGAAACTCATCTGAAAATAATTCTCATCCAAAACTAACATCACCTCAGGCAGACATTGACAAACTATTTGAGAGAAGACTATTAAGAGAAGCCCTGGTATTAAGAAGTGTACTCCTTCTAGCCCCAAGTAGCCAAACTGTCCTTAGCATATACGGCAGAGCCATTTAAGCAGACAACATACCAGAAAAATTTGTCAAAAAATCATCATTCTGATTTTATTTTTTGTGCTGGATTCATACCACTGTGTTTATTATCCACCAGATAACAACAGTCTAGCACAGAATATGATTTGGATCTTTAAAATACTTTCTATGTTAGCTCTTGCCCGCTTCAAGCTAACAAAAGTTTACTTACTGCTTTCTGTCCAAAAATAAAGATAAAATAACATTGTCAATATTGATTCATAATTCTGACTTGCAGAGGTTAGGTATACATGTGAACTACTTGATTTGGCTTTCTTCTTCCCACTTCCTATAAAACAGCTTACAAGAAGCAGGAAAGGCATTTTCTCCTATAAAATTTATGCCAGCTGGGAATTCCTTTGATTAGGGAAATCCAGTCAACAAGTCACTTTACCCTTTGCAAGATTTTGGCCATTATAGAGTGTGACAAATAGGAAAATAGAAAAGACCAACTATTTAGTCCTTTTATGTAGAGACAAGATGGTATTGTGCTTGATTTGTCACTTAGGCATACAATAGTTCTCTAAAAACCATTATTTTTGGCCACATCTCCTATCCAACTTCTCATTTTTTTGAAAAAGCAAACTAGCATGCAGTAACACCCCCTCTAACAAACACTAAGCTATGCGTGTACACACATGTGGCTATTAAAAGATTAAGCAAATTTTGGAGTCAATTAATTTGTATAAAGATACTGTTAGGTAGAGTCCCAGACTTTAACATCTGAGTAAAAGGCTTGACAGGACACATTCTAATTAGATTTCTAAATATATTATCTGATCAATTAATGTGTAAAAAAGCCTTTAGCAAAAAGTTGAATTACTACCTTCGGAGTTCAACAGCTCGTCGTATTCTTTCCAATCGAACCATGTGTTCTCGCAATCTCTGTTCCTTCATCTTTTCAAAAGGCAAGATATCCTTTCTACCCCTGTATTCCCTGAATTTCACTTTATCTTGAATAATACGCTCTTTGTTCCTCAATATCTGTGGCTATAGATAGAGATTACAATGGTTATTTCAGAAGTCTCATTCCTTAGGGAGATTTCTGGATGCTATGTTCAAATATCATTAACTACTTATCTATCCCAAAGCATATAGAGCTTCTATCTATGCTTAGCAGTTTGCAATAGTTTATTGACCCATCACAGTAAAGATATCAACAGTATGGTAGCATCAATTCAAATAAGGATTCTATCAAATCTATAGATACTTACTTTTTCAAATCGTCCCCTTCTAACTGTCCTAGTGTGGCCTTGGTCTCCTTTTGTTTGGTCTAGAACTACAACTTGACCTGGGCTTTTACCACCTAGTGAAGGGGGAAGAAAAAAAAAGGAGGAGGGGTTTAAAACAAACATCTCCATTTGCCTACTACAGATTTTCTTTGGTGACATTTATGAATCTCTAAACCAAACTGTTACTGGTAGAAGCATACCAGCATGTCTGTAGTTTAGTAGTAATATAAAATATGGAAGCTTTCACATCAGATACAAAAGATGTTACGGAAGTCTAAAAAACCACGCGTTTAATTGCCTTGCTTCCACTAAGAGCAGGTACATGCCCCCAAAATAAGTCAGACACACAGATTCAATAGGAGGAAACATGGCTATATTGCATACTTATTCTTTTCTTTTCTTCAGTTTTTTTAGTGGATTCTTGATTAGGGCCACTTGCTCCATTATCATTCTTCTCATCTTTACCTTCTGTTTTCTTGGCTTCTTTACTTTCTTTTTTTTCAGATTTCTCAGATTTCTTTTCTTCTTTTTTGGTTGATGGAGTTCTTGTTAGAAGAGATACAGAAACACAATGAGGAAGACTGAACTTAAAGGATTTTCACAACTTCAAAAGACACATAAGAAGTTCTTACTTGCTGGCTTTATCACTTGATGCAGTTTTCTTATCTCCCGTGCTTCTACCTGAACCAGATTTCTCATCACTTTCCTTCTTCAGCTCCTTTTTGGAGGGATCACCTTTCACCTATATTTTTTCCAAAGGCAAAAAAATTAGTACAGATTCTTTCCTAAGATGGTCTCTTCTAGGAAGTCTGCATCTTATTAAACCTACTTTCTCAACAGAAATTTGTTGTCCGTGCAGCTCTGTTCGATGAAGGTGTGCAATACATCTAGCCACTTCTGTACTTGAAGACATGGTTACTATGCCGTAACATTTTGCCCCTGGGCTTCGTGCATTTGTGACCACCTTTGCGCCAAGTACCTGCATAAACAGGTGAAATTTAGGTTTTTAGGCATACATTTATAATAAGGAAGAGATGATATTCCAAAAATATTTTTTACCCTGGTTTATATATAAAACAAAAACCTACAGTCTATTAGGAGTGATGCTGCAAATTTTTAAAAGCATAGTTCACCTTTTTGAAAATTTTCAAAATTAACGCTTACATCGTGTTTTGACCAATAAGAGCCTCATGCAAATTACCTAAACTCTTTTTTTGACAATTCATTCAAAAACTATTCACAAAAACACCACAGACCTAAATTTGATGGTGGAACACCCTCAAAAAAGTCAGCAGCTGCCAGTTAGTCACAGGAAGTTATAAGCATTATTATGCAGTAATTTAATAAGGCAGAAAATTCTTCAGAGGCAACTAGCAAATGTGTCAATTAAGCAGTCTCAGCAACCAGCTCTTTGACACCTGCATCTGGACAAAGCATTGAGCCTCGTGTTGCTGCTTCCTGTTAAAATTTCTTAAATTTCTGGAGCTGATCTTTTTGATCTAGTCTTGCTCTAATGCAAGAATTTAATCTTTCTAGCAGCCTGCAATGGTATAGTCATTTAGACATTAAATATTTACCAATTTATTTAAATAAGAGATATAAGTAAATACAGGTGCTGCCAAGCACCTCTACAGCAAAAGCAAAGAATTAGAAATTTTAACAGAATACACTCTGAGGTTTCAATACCCCTGAAGGCATTAAATAAGCACCTCCTTAATTTATTAGGAAAATCAGGTTTCCAATAATCAGTACACATACTTATTAGCCACAGCATGAAGTTTCTAACTAGTCCCAAAGATAAAACAACATAACTGCACAAGTTTACAGATGCTATGAATTCACAGTTAACAGTAACTCCTTTGAGCAAGGAGAAAACAACTGTTTTCAGAGGAATGCTCAGCTTATATGGATTTTTCAGTGTTCTATGCAATTCCCATGTTAAACCAAACCAAAATCCAGGGAAAATAAGTTGGTTTAAGCAACATGTAACAAAGTTCATAAAAATTTTAAATGACTCCTTGAAAGAACAGATATTAAAAGCTATCATATTTTTTACCTATTTTTTTCATCATTCAGAAGCCCTCAGAACACTTTTTTTCTAAAAAAAAAAAAAAGGTTTCCCACTGCAGCAGATGCTATAAAGACTGCTTATTTTGCAATTTTACCTACTGGCACATTATCTTACACTAATGGTTATATATAGCTGCTTCAAAAGAACATGGCCATCATTTATTTATTTATTTATTTAAATCAACAAGTTAAGCTCAAAGCCAGTCCTGACCAGTCATATTAGTGACATTCATTTTCTATCTTACCTCAAAATGAAGACAATTTGCATACAAAGTTAACTTATGGTTCTTCCTGTAAGCACAAACTCTTATTTTAGGTGCTGAAGGTATTGTGTTTTTATTTATTTATTTATATTACACTGGTTAGGCATTTCAGCTCACTTATGTTTAAATGAATTCTTAATTTCTGTATCTGAACAGAGGAGGGGGTTGGGGAGGAGACGCACACAACACACAATATCACCACATGGAATACCTTTCCGTATTTGCCAAAGAGATTTTTCAAGTCAGCAGCTTTTGTGTTGGAAGAGAGTCCGCTAACCCACAGGTTTCTAGTTGAACTTCCACTGCTACCACTAACACTGCTTGCGCTTCCTGAAACAAGTTTTGCAAAACAGCCAAAAAATTAAGGAAACAAAAGGTATTATCAATATTGAACTAAACTGTTGCTGAAAAGAGAAACTTAGCCCGTTACCTTTAAGTAACTGTTTATCCGGTTACCTTTCTTGAAAAGACTTCTATATAAAAAAAATATATGCCATAAGATTTAGTTCATTCACCCACGTATTGTGACCAACAGCTTGGCTAACTCATCCCAAAAGAGCTAGAAAAAATCACACAATCCTCTGTTTAAAACATGCTTTGCACCTCAGATACGTAAATTTAGCTTCAATTTTTTTATTCTTATTAAATAACTTCCATCCAAAATGAAAGTATTTTTTTAGCACCCAACATTAATTCTTCATCAGTATGTCTTTACACTAGTAACATTAACGAGACAACTGAAAGGTAAACAGAGACAATTAATCCTCATTATAGCATATTTTTCCTAGCCCCAGAACATGCCCGATTTCCACAACTTCATGAAGCATCTGCCCTCCATCCAGAGCAGCTTTTTAGAAGTACTGATGGACGTAGCCCAACAAATGGGATTTCACACATACTTGGAAAACACTAACGAAGAGCAGGAAAAATATTAAATCTTTACATTAAGTCTTTAAAAAACAACCATACAAGCCAACAATACAAAACACCAAACAAGAAGACAAAAACCAATACCACTTACACATATTAGCCATTTCTGTAGCAACACAGAACTAAGAACTCAAGAAAGTCATGTACAGGTGTTCTCAACATCTATTGTATTATTTTGCTCCGTTTCTTCTTGTTTGCTGTTAAATGTTTGAACTGCTTCTGATTAAGTTAAGTTATAGCTAGCCATGCAGGCAAGACCAGAACTGAAACTTCAGTTAAGCAGTTGGAAAGATCTGGTAGTATGTAGTTTTGAAAGGATAATTTAACCACCTCGTTAACAGGTGGTTCTCCTTCTTCAATGGATCCGTTAATTAAAAGCAAAAGGCAACAAACCCACCTTTATCTTCATCTAGGATTATCCCAATAGTTATTTTGATAATCCTAATTATCTTGATAAACTGCACTATGCTTAGAATATCCTTAAATAGCCACTATACTGGCTTTGCATTTGTGTTTTAAGACAGCCTTATGATGGTAGCTATTATAGTTATTGCATTTGCCACCCATAACATGAAAATAGATTTGCCGTATCTTTATTTAACTTCAAGTATATAACTATTATGAACAGACAGGCATCTACAGAAGACAGTTATGCCTGTCACACAAATTTCCCCTCAAAAATTCATTTATCAGGTAGAGTTCTATTCATCCATTGTGATATGCTAGAAATTGTGATGAAGAGTTTTGGCAGAGCGCTGAAAGGCACAATAAGGAGACAAAATATATTTATTCGGCTCTGAGGCATTGGTGTAACTGTTGACATTAACACACACTGGAGCTCCACTCTGAATTTTTACATCATAATACCATGTTTTATGGTAACAGAAGGAAACTCCAATGTATACAAACAGCTTCCAGCTTTAACATACTAAATAGCCACAAGTGCAATTTTGTCAGCTAGCATGCTAGCTGTTATATTGTAGTTGACAGTTCATTTTATTTAGAAGTGAGCTAGAATTAGTCTATAAGTAATTTTGTTGGTGTTATATTTAAGTATTTGAAAGTGTTTTTTGCATTTTTTCCTGTGTGTGTATATATATACACACACAACCATTTGGGTTTATATTGAGTAGGCATATTTGAAAATTATACCAAATTCTCACAAAACAAACACTTGGGAGATATTAAGTAGAATTTGCTTACAGTAATGTTTTGAAATTGAAGAACATATTTTCCATAGAGTCCTTAGAATAAATATTTTATAAGGAATCCAATATAAGGAGAAATACACACAAACACACACAGAGCTAATGACTACTGCACCTCTACCATAATTTACGACAGACAAATGAGTTCAATTATATAAGCCATTTTAGTGCATGGCAAGGAAGTTCTCAAATAGGAAGGCATTTACTCCAAGGCAATACTACCCTAGCTTGCAATAGTTACCTTTGTCATCCTTTGATGTTGTCTTGCTTTCTTTAGATTCCTTAGTGGAGCTAGAGAAGCAAATTAAAAATCAGAAGAGAATTGAAAACACAGAATTTGTAAGTATTGCATTTTATACTACTAATGCTAATAAACAAGTTAACATTTCAAAAAATAAAAATAAAAATAAAAAGGGCTAGACTGTATATTTGAACAAATGATTCCCTTATGGATTCTTGCACTGATTTTCCCCAGGATGCCTGAAGATCTAGATTTTCTGACAACTCTATTCAGTGGATATATGGCAATCTTCTCCAGATTTCAGGACGGGGACTTGACTTCATTTTGTGTTCTTAGAACTGATAGCTGTTCATTACCATCATCACAAGGACATTTAAAAAACTCGTCAATTTGAAAAAAAATAAATAAATGCTGACAATTCGACAATGCAATCACAGTAGGACATAGTGTCTATACGAAGATCTTGAATTTTAAAAAGTAACTTATGGCGGTCAAAAAAATCTATAGGCAGGAGCATAGGATACTAATTATAAGATTCTTGCTGCTACCCCCTTAATGTAGAGTGATCTTATTGAATGCTGGTACTCAGTATCGTAAAGAACTGACATAGAAAAACAAACCTCTTTGCTTGACCAGAGGCCCCAGTAGACGAGGGACCTTTCTTCAAAGTATCCTTTTCTTTGTCTCCAGATTCTGCTTTCTTTGAACTTTCTCTGGCTTCCTTCTTGACGGGATCACCCTTCACGCAGTCTTCCTTCTTACCATCTTTATGGTTCTCAGTCATCTCATAGTCCTTGCTTTCCTTCTCCAGGCTCTGTGAAATGGTATCCTGCCCGTCCTTTGGCTTACTTGCTTCAGAATCTGTAATTTTCACATTTTTACCTGTTTCTAGGAGGTCATCACCATCAAAATCCAGAGTGATGGCATCTTCAGCCTGGATTGTAACCGATATGTTATCATCCTCAGCTTCTTTCACAGAGGTGTTAGCTTCCATCTCTTCGTGAGCCGTGTGATCAGCCTCAGCTAGGCTTTCTTCTGAAGGAAGAGGTTTAGATACTTCTTGTGTACCATCACCAGAACCTGCTTTATCTAAGAGGATTTAACAGGAATAAATATGGCAAAACAAGAAGTTTAAACAATTTCATATGCATAAGCTAGAATAGGACCTAGAAAATACAAAGCCAGTTATTAGCACTGATGGAAGGTTAGGAAAAAAACACAAGGTGTATTAACACAAATATAAATCCTTTACCCAGGATCACTTATTCTTCATGGCAAAACACATTTTCTAGAGACAAATACCAAAACATTAGGAGTCAGAATATGGTTCCATCCTGGAGATACCCGTTCTTCATAAGAAGTATCCATGTTCCAGTTTAGATTTAGCATGTCGTAAGAAAATAGTTGCTTTGGATGCTCACAGTTTGGATTAATCCATCTTTGAATCTTCCTGGTTTTAAGACTTCCAGACTTCCCAAATCCAAAAGAGTTACAGTCTTGGAGAATTTCAGTCAGTCTTCCATACTGGTTTTCTTAGGCTTTTCCTTTCCAAGAGTTGTTAGGCAGTCAAGTTAGCTGTACAACGTTGCTGCAGAAGACGGAGGATCGACCTTTAATCCAGAGTTCGTAGACGAATGGTTCTCAGTCTTCATCCACTGGTCAGATTTTCCATCTCAGTCCCACACTGGCATCTCCAACAATTCTTGGGTTTGCACTGAAGAGATACTTCAGTTGTAGGTCCCTCGTAAGCAAGGAGTCTGTAGTTTTATTCTGTAACTTCAGTGTTCATTCCATCTTGCATAAAGCGATGGTGTTCCATGTCCTTTCTAGTCCACAATATGTAGAATCCTTAAGACTTCTGTCCAGAAAGTCTGTTTGCCCAAATGCATTATATTCCTTCTATAGTTTCACTAATGAGCACAGCTTAAAAAAAAGTAGCCACTCCACAGGTTTCCAAATACTTGTTTTACCATTCTATTTACAACCGGTATTTCCGGGTGACAGTTAACTCAAGCATATGATGGTCCATACATATGTTGGGCACTCAAGTTCAGCGTAAGAGCGTATCATTTCCACTCAAGTAAAGATCAGTTACTGCAGTGCAAGTTGGAAGCATTTGCATCAAGACTTACCGTATATTAAAATCAGAGTCCTTGAATACTATGGTTTTTTATTCAGTTAAGATTCATAGTATTACAACTACTTTATACATCCACCACAGTAACTGATAAGTACTGTAATCAGCTCTTAAAAGTAAAGTAACTCTTAAGAGCAAAATAAACCCAATGACTGCAGTAATTCCAGGTGCTGAACTTAAGGAGACAACTGATACTTAGTACTTGGGAGAAGACTACTATTAGTAAAGAGACTGAAAGTTACAAGAGAAAATTGCTTGGTCTACCAGGCTAAAGACCTCTTAAACTCTATTAAACTTCAAACATACCTTTCTCATTTTCTTCATCTTCACCATCCTGCAAGAAAAGGAAGTCAAGACTAAATGTCTTCTATTTTAGAACTTAAAGTAGAATAGTTCATATTTTCCATAGAACTTCTATTATACGAAGGTAAATTAATGAACTATAAAAACATTTCCAAAGAAAAGATAATGAAACCAAGCTTTTCAAATCACTGAATATTTGTACTAAACTTCACTGGTATTTGTCTGCAATACTTGCCATCAGTTGCAAAGTGTAGCTGTTTTCTCCCTCTGGACACCACCTTCCCTTAACAAGATGTTTCTAAACTATCCCTTTTCCTGCTAAAGCCTTCAGAACAGATGTTACACCGAGTACTACTTTCAACAAAATGCAAGCAATCCATCATCAGCTTTGAAAGAAGAAGAAACTACCTAGTTTCAGAGAAGTTTCAGACTTCTCTGAAACTTCTCTGAAACTAGGTAGACTTCCTTCATTAACTATTTCTAAATGAAACAGCAATTTTAACATGTATTTATGATTAACACCACTAATCTGTCCCTTTTCAGATATCGGTTCTATGAGATTCAGAATGAATTTCTGATCTTAAAGATGTAAGAAATGTTAGTATTAACAAAAATATTCTCCAAAGGCAAAGTTAGAAAGTTAAAACAAGTTGTAGATGGATATCTAGAAGGCTGTATGTACTTTGTTATATACTTTGTTATCATTTGTCATAGCCCTTTGAAGTAGAGAGTTTAAGAGAGTTTAAAAAAAATATACCGTACTAAGTCTATGCACTGAATACTACCAAATTGTAGACAGGAGATTGTATTTACACTTTTTTTCTTATTTAATTAAAAAAAGCTTTCTATAATGTTTATCTTTATTGTATTACATTATCTGACTCTCTAAGATGCAAACTGGAACAGAAAGCAAGTGTAAAATGATCTTTTCCAAATTAACTGATATGAAAATCAGTTTATTCCACTGATTTGGAACTTACACGGACACTTGGAAAAGTATAATCTTCTATGTCTTGACCTTCATTTTCCTATGAAAATATAAAAAGGACTTGCTAAGTAAGCTATTTGTAACATACTTTAAAAACATTCAGAGTCAAGAAATTCAATTCATTCAGAAAACATTTTACACTCAAAGTGAACATCAATGAGTGCTTTTCCTAACTTGCATCTTAGAGGTCAGCGTTCAGATTATATATGTCATTACTAGCAAAAAGGAAAAGAACCCCTTGGGAACTCAGTTGTGCACTGTGGTACAGTTTTATGAACTAATACCACATTTGTTTCAGGACTACTCAGATATAGGCCAAGAAAAACATTTTAAAAAGTAACCCATTATCTTTTGGAGTTAAGCAAGCAAGACAAAGCAGAAAAACTAGTTCTTGACTTCCCATTAGTACAGACAAGAAAATATGCATTTTGCTGATAAGGATGCACATAGAATACAAGAGTACCTGACTTTCAGAATCCTTTTCTACGTCTTCTGTTGTCTCTGCTGGCTCCAAGTTGTGGTATCTTTTCTTTTCTGCAGACGGGAGTTCTTTAGAATTCAAGTTCTCATCTTCAACAGATTCTTTAAGGTCCTTTAATTCATCATTTCCATCTTGATCACTTGCATCTTGAGTCTCCAATTCACTTTCCTTTTGATGTGAACAACAAATATTTGGCATGAGTATTAGCTACATTAGCTACAAAATGACTGCCAGAACTGCTGTTTTTGCAAAACACCGTATCAGAGCCATAATAAGAATTTAGTATGCTGCAAAGAAATCCCACATCTTCACACACTTCAGCATGACAGCTCTGAACACAGTAAAAAACAATGATCCAGATTTCCTTGTAAATTAGCCCAGAGAAAGCAGTTTTATTTTGTTTTGTTTTATTTTTTGAAATAAAGCCAAACGTTAAATTAAAATAGCAACTGGACTATTCTGCATTTTTTTTTTTGGAAAAAACACATACTTTTATTACCTTGACAAAGGAATCCTCTTCAACCGAGGCATCACCAGTTGCTTCATCAGCTTCCTGCTTTTTACCTGAAATGACAGGATATGCTAACGATGAAAGCTGCTAAGCAGAGCAGGCTTTCTTCCAATACTGATTATGTGCTGGGCTACAGTTTATTATTCTCTACATCCTCTAGAATATCTGAACCGTGCACTATTATATAACCCTCCCAAAGTCTAGTGTTTCTGGGGTGGGGAGAAAAAAACGTCACATGAACTAATATGAACAATCAATGCTGTTTCATAAACAAGCAGTTACATCCAAGTTAGTGATTTTAATATCAACTCTTCTGCTTTCAGAGATGATGAAACTGAAGAGACCATTACAGTGTGTATTTCTAGACTTCCTGGAGCTAAACTATACTTTATAACTGAGATTTTGGAAAGGCCACTCTTTATAGGATAATTAGCAGCACAAAACAATTTAGGTTAGAAGGGCCCTCGGAAGGTCTGTCCAGCCTCTGGCTCCAAAGAACGCTAACTTCCAAATTATGATCAGATTGCTCAGGATTTTATGTAGCTATGTTTTTGAGTATCTACAAGCACGTGAAGTCCACAGCTTCCACAAGCCTCCATTTTCAGTGCTTTTCATCACTAGAGGGAACTAGCAGCAGAATTGAGTCAGGTCAAGCACTGCCTTTTCTACATATTCTTTATTGTACAGAGGGCATGTTCCATCAAACAAGTCTGTTCTTCCCGTGCACACAGGCTTCTTTCCTAATAAATATGGCTCAGCGGAGATGACAACTAGACAGAGTTCCCTTTGGAACCCATTGCATTTCCTTAACCCTCTGCAAAAAGAAGGCCAAAGAGGACTAGATATAGTATGTCCACACAAACAAGCCCTTTTTAGAGCATTCTCTTTCATTTTATCAAAGATCAGCCTACGTGACAGTTTTCAGTAGCTCAAGGTGAAAAAGCAGTTCAGTAGGGAAGGAGCTTTATTATTTTCTGGTGAAACGCAGTATCAGTTCAAGACATAAGTTTGCAGACGACACCAAGTTAGGTGTGTGTATCGACCTGCTCGAGGGTAGGAAGGCTCTGCAAGATGATCTGGACAGGCTGGACCGATGGGCCGAAGACAACAGGATGAAGTTCAACAAGGCCAAGTGCCGGGTTCTGCACCTGGGGCACAACAACCCCAAGCAGAGCTACAGGCTAGGAGATGTGTGGATAGAAAGCTGCCTGGCAGAGAAGGACCTGGGAGTTTTGGTTGACAGTCGGCTGAACATGAGCCAGCAGTGTGGCCAAGAAGGCCAACGGCATCCTGGCTTGCATAAGAAACAGCATGGCCAGCAGGTCCAGGGAAGTGATTGTCCCCCTGTACTCGGCTCTGGTGAGGCTGCACCTCGAGTACTGTGTTCAGTTTTGGGCCCCTCACTACAAGAAGGACATGGAGGTGCTCGAGCGAGTCCAGAGAAGGGCTACAAAGCTGGTGAAGGGTCTGGAGAACAAGTCTTAGGAGGAGTGGTTGAGGGAGCTGGGACTATTTAGCCTGGAGGAGGCGCAGGGGTGACCTTATTGCACTCTACAGGTACCTCAAAGGAGGCTGTAGCGAGGTGGGGGTTGGTCTGTTCTCCCATGTGCCTGGTGACAGAACGAGGGGGAATGGGCTAAAGTTGCATCAGGGAAGGTTTAGATCGGATATTAGGAAAAACTTCTTTACAGAAAGGGTTGTTAGGCACTGGAATAGGCTGCCCAGGGAAGTGGTTGAGTCACCATCCCTGGAGGTCTTTAAAAGACGTTTAGATGTAGAGCTTAGGGATATGGTTTAGAGGATGATTTGTTAGTGTTAGGTCAGAGGTTGGACTCGGTGATCTTGTAGGTCTCTTCCAACCTAGACATTCTGTGATTCTGTGATTCTGTGATAAATGAGATGGCAGTCAGGAGCAGCACTTAATGCTTTAGCTTTTGACCTCATCTCTCTGCTCATGACTTCATCTTCAAACAAATGCTAAATTATCAATTTTATACTCTGAGGGAACAGAAAAGGAAAACCCAAGCTGAAGTCTGATATAGTATGCACATTTCTGTGACTTGGAAGTCTTTTTTTGTCAACAATTCATAGTCTTTCACACACAGCTCTTAAATTACATTTCAAAGTTAGAAACTGCTATACTACAGGATGAAAAAAGAGAGACTACTGTTTTCTTTCTACTTAGACTCCAGTTGTTTTCCCTTTTTTCACTGAAAGGCACCACTGACAGTACCTCTGTATACACCACTTTGCATTATGAGGTCAAAAATGCACTAGGCTCCAGGAAGATACACTGCAGAAGTCTTTGCTTGCAAGACACGAGAAAGTTCAGATCTAAATGCACAGGAGAACCAACAACACATTCCCATTTGATATCTGGAATGCAATTGATTTGGGAGATTTTGGGGTAAAAACCCAGCAGCAGAGGTGTACTTAGGGAAGCAGCTTCCCTCAAAAAGAGTTGTGGACTTAGACCAGAAAGGACCATTTTTGACATGCTTCACACCTGACGTTTGAAAGACAGACTAACCCAAACTTGTTATTAATAGTTCAGCATTCTGCAGTAGCATCTATAACCACAGAGATCTTCCATGTAAGAAGAAAGCAGTGAAACATCATGGATTTTCTGTTTCAACCCTCTCATTTCAGTTCTTCAGTTTGTTAAACTTCGAAGTCTGAGTTCTTTCTGCATCTCATATCCAGAGAGGCATACACAGATAGGCAAATGCACACAGCAGATGCTGGACATTTAGCAACTAGCATGTGCTATTTTGAAAACTACTTTAATTCACTTGTTTTGTCTGAGGAAATTTGGCAGGTGAACTTCAGAGGGAATAGAAAAAAATTGACACAGCTGCCTCAGGTAAGTGCCATCATTCTGCAATGACAGCTAGAGAACTGCATTTTACTGACCTGTCCTCATCGAAGGGAAGTTGTACCTTTGCATAAAGAAGCCCTCTGTACTTTTTACATTCTGCTAGAGTAAATGAGACAGGCATATGTTTTCATTAGTCTGCCTTTGCAATAAAAGCGCAGTTTGCTCTGAGTATCAGAGGTATCCAAATATATAAGGAAACCTGAATAATGACCTTTGCTTTGCAGCCTCTAGCCAAAAAGTGGTAGGAAGCTTACTTTCCCTGCTGGTTCTGTGTTTCAGGTTACTTTGACCTGGCTGGTTAGCACCACAGTACTTCAAAGGTCTGATACAAATAGTTTTCAGATGTTGGTATAGGTTTGTTAGGGACAGTAACTTGCTAAACCAAAGAAAAAAAACCACCACCCCAGCATCGATGAAAATTCAAGACTTTTCTACACTGGTACTCATTCACAACGGACTCTCATTTTCACATAACTGTGAGATTACAACAAATGTTTTCCAGGAGCTGATAGTACTTGTCAACATACTTGAGACCAGACCCACTTTGAGGAAGATACCTGGGATTAAAAGGTACGTTAACAACTACGGTCAGAATAGCTGGGTCTCTGCAGCCAACAGGTGCAGTGGGTCTCAAGTCACACAAGCTGTTAACAAAATTTCTCATGTGTAAGGTTATCCATGCAGTGGCTATTGAAAGCGTCAGTGTTGTAAAGAGTACTCCCCACCAGCCTGGGTGCCTGAGCTAACAACACAAACACTAATTTACCTTGATGTGTTGGTACTCTTCTAAGCTGCGCTCAATCACTTCTCTGGCTACGGCAATTGCTACACCCTGAAACTGCAAGAGTATTTACACAGAGAATGGGTAACCTCCTTAGAGGTAAGTAAAAGATTTGGAACATCTTTAAAGCATTGGTTTTATGTTATGCACATTTGCTTTCTCATTTACAAGTCTTACAGCAGTGTAAGTTCATCATACTCATTCATTGTCCTCTACACAGGGAACTGAGATTCCCCAACAGAATCCAGAATTATCTAACAGTTTATTCCAGACAACTCGAACTAGAAACCTGCATCTCATGCAGAAGTAGAGCGACACTCATCACCAAGTTTTGGAAGAATTAGTGATTGCATCTCCTCCGGTATTCCTGGCGAACCCACAACAAGGTTCTCTCATAGCTGATGCTAAAGAATCATTAAAAACGTGGGACAGGAAGTAAAGAAGATGGGGAAAGACAACCTTTACAATGGAATAAACTCTTCATAACATTAGAGGCCCACAGCTCCTGCAACTTGATTAGGACAATTTGCCATGACATTAACAAAAGTCACCCTGTTACATTACTGTATTCTTCAATGGTATCATAGGGTACCAAGAATATTTAATTTTTTGATAGCTTCTGCACAATACCACTGTTACTCGTTTCATTTAAGAAAGGAGGCACTTTGCAAAACCAGATATTCTCTAGATAATCACCGAGTTGCTCATGGCACTTGCCATCATTTCTAATCATATGATTTAGCATTCATAATGCTTCCCAGTGCAGCTCATTAGAGATATCACTCACTTGCACCTTAATGAAGTTACTTAGGAAGTATTTAGCAAGATTAGTTTTTCCTAACAAGTTTTCCAAGAACAGATAGAAAGCTGTAGGTAAGGCTTCTATACTATTTATATCTCACTTCAGTAAGGCCGATGTATCCTGACTCCAGTGATGGAAACAACTTTCTAACGTTGGAGCCTCCTATGCAAAGCGTTTCTAGGAGTAAGGCTGGGTGCTGTTTTTCGGGTGTTGATTACAACTTCTGGTATCTTCAATTTCTAATAAACAGATCAAAACTGAGTTCGGGTATTTTAGCTGAAGAATTCCATTCCCCAAAGAAATATTATTTTCTATATATCACCTACTGAATAATAGGCAAGAATTCTACCTGCAAAGGACAGTTCTCTTTACAAATAATTTAAGTACATCTTTCCTCAAAAGAGGAGAGCAGGACAGCATTTATTATTTTCATATTGTACTTTATCTTGAGTAAAATACATGGGAGAAAGGGGGGCCTCAACAGTTGGTTTAATATTGGCAGAAATACTTCTAAGTTTGCAGAAATACTTAGAGTGATTGAATGCAGCACTGCTCAGATACCTAGAAAAAAATGAATTAATTGACTCCCAAAGTAGGCTTGTTAAGGCAGACATGACTTGCAGTACTAACAGGCTCAGTTAGCTGACGCTGCAGCCGTGCTGTGTGCAAGGGCAAGCCCCCAGGAGAGCGTTTGGAGAGGCCACTTTTCAGCCTGTACAACTTTATTCAGCAGCGGTGAAACAGATCAACAGAACCGGCCAGCAAGGTCAAACAAGCTACTTGCTTGCCTCAATAAACACATCAAAACCAATCATAAAAGCAGGTCAGCAAAGCTCAGGAGCACGACTAATTTGGAAGAAGTATTTTGAAAATATTTATTTAGAAAAAAAATCGGGTTATTCAAGATTAGAATTAAGACATTTGTAGTAGCAGCCAGCAGATTACATCACGTACATAACACGCAGTTAAATGCGGTTTACAGTCCCTGTCCTTCTCCTGGGCTGCTTCACTGGGCCAGAGAACTCTGATCTACTGCTGGGCACGCTTCACCACACACTGCAGTGCTTCAGAAGTCAAACCACAGAAGTACAGTAACGGACGTTAACACCTTTAACAGGAGAAGAAATAATGGACAGTTTGCTAAAACTCTCTTTTTTTTTAGTTTGCTAAACCTAACTTGTAATATTTGAGGGACAGATGATATTGCAACAGGTCATTTTCCTCGCTCCAGTTTCCTTTTAAAGGCCAACAACTTGACTTGGTTCTTTTAGTCACTTAACAGGTTTAACAAAGAAAAAAAAAAATCAAAATTATTCAGGCAACAATATAAGCTAGACACTGTCAGGTGTCAACCTAGATATAGATGTAAACGGGAGGAGACTAAAGCTGCAAAATACTAAGTGACTAGGTGGCCTTAGAAACTTGAAAAGCATCAGAAAACATCTTCGCCCACATTAATACTCTCAAGTTAAAATTGCCTAGTCCAAAATCTGTTCTTCAGCTACACTAAATGCAAAACTTGGCAGAAAGGTAGTTTTCAATCACGGCATTACGATGTATCAATAAAACGCTACCACATTTCTGACTGCAGGTACTTCAAAGGAACGTTCATATCACAGACATTCAGAAGATTTAATACTAGCAGTAACTTGCTCTAAATTCGAGAATAAGCAACAGAATGTTCCAGCTTGAAAAGAACATCTTTTTTAAAAACTGCCATATTTTTTTACAAAAATTATTAAAAAAAAAAAGTTCCAGGGACTGGAGGCATAACTGAGGCAATTTAAGTTGGTTCAATGGAGCACCTGGTATTTATTCAATTTCAAGCTCTCAAATTTGAATTGTCAAGGCCAGCCAATCTCCTCCATATAGCTCTTCTAATTAGTTGTTCTGCAGCTCTTCTTTACCCCGCAGTTAAATTAGCTTCAGGTAAGAAGTGTTGTATTTTGACTAACTTTAAATATAGAATTGATCGAGGGCTTTGCTTGCATTACAGATTCCTTCTGCAAGTAGGAGTCTCGATGCAAAAACTTCTAACAGCGCTTCCCTCAGGAGTGGATCCACACGGCTCCCCGTGTTTTATCTACTCGTTGGCAGGTCTGTAAATGCTCTGCTTTATTTAAAACTCCTTTCCCCCCCCATACAGTATCACATGCTGAAAGAACTGGTGAGGTACTGTTTGCAGAAGAAAGTCTGTATTCAAGTCAGTTTAATTAAGACCTTATTCTTCTATTCATAGTAACTTTTATAGCTGTTCCTTCCCTGTCTCGTAAGAGGCTGGTTTAGTACCATCATGTCAAAAGCTTGTCATAGTCTAGTAAAAATCTACCGTATACACTCAGCTGATAGATCAATTTATCAAGAGGTTACAAAATGCTGTTCTTCAAACCTAAATCCCAATCTCAGCTTCATGCCCATTCTTGTCCATTTTGGCAACACACACAAGGAGGCAATGAGAGGGAAAACAAACAGAGCATCAAAATCAGCAGTTAAGACCACAAGGGACAGCTTAAAAGAAGGAAGAGAACTTTTGTGGAACAGCTTTCCTTTCAGCTCAAAGGTACTTAACAGAAAGAACAGTTAGTAGTGATCCAGTAAGATCCAGAAAGATTTTGCCTAGACAAATTAGTGAGCTGTTCCTGTTCCTTACTTGGAAGATTAACGCCGCATAAACCTCTCAAAGTTTTGGCACAAAGTTTGCTCATAAGACTTCTGTAATCTGAAAAAGTAATGAGAAATTCTCAAGTTTACAGAGCGCGCCGATAAGAACTTCGTAAAGGTCATATTTTGCTTTGAGCTGTAGCAAGGCTGTACGTGTCCTACACAAGCCTTACAATTTAATTTCATGGGAGAGGTGGCAGCGCGCAGCTACTGAATAAAGCCTCGGCTCAGGCAGCAGCATCACCAGTAGGGAAACTATTTTGCAGAAGCAAAATAGCACAACTACAGAAGAGGCCAGTTCAAACACATCACGCATGTCATGAATCTACTTTGGAAACCAGGAGGATGAAAAGCAGGAGATAAGGGAAGCATTTCTTACAGAACAGACAGCCATTTAGGTCTCTGCATTAAAAATTGTGGAAGTGTTTCCTTGTTTAGCTTCCACGTAGTTTTCTTAAGCATCAGTTACCTTTCCCAGAATAAGGAATAAAGCAATGCCACAGAGAATGAAACCAAATTGCTAGGTTATTTTCCTCACACTTTTCTAGTGTGTCAAAAGCACAGATGAGTTATTACTCAAATTTCCTATACAGATAAGTCTTATTAATAAATTCCCCATTCACAGCCACCAGGCAAAAATGTTAATAATCATTTTCATCACAACACTCAGCCTAAGACAGATGCCACTGTTATAAGGTTGATCATTTCCAGAACAGGTATCTATAGCCTATGTATGAACATACCTAGCATACATGCTCAGTGAAGAACGCTGTGCAGAAAACACAGGTTTCCTTCCGCAGTATTACTTTGCAGGTTATGGATGTCCCCAGAAAGACAGAAAACAGTCCCCCCCTGCCCCCCCCCTAAAAAAAGTATCTTTAAATAGTTATGCATAAGGAAACACAGCAGACACAGCCATTGCTAAATATAAAATATACCAGCTTAAAATCTAAATCGTTATTTTTCGCAACTTAAGAACTGAAGTCTCTTAACTGGATGTTTCATTTCCCAGTAAGCCTTCAGATCATAGTCAGGAAACTCTTACTTATAAATCTTGTCTTTCTTCAGTAAAAAGTATGTTCATAAATCTGCACAACACAATACTCTTGAGGCGGTGATCCCTACCACAAGCATCACTACTCTGGGTCCTTTCCCACGGCTAAGCAACCTGTTCGTTTTCCCTCTGCCATTGCACAGATACTCGGTCACCACACCGATGTCTGCGCCCAGCACCAGAGCTGCACGGCAGTTCCTGTACCCATTTTGCCGACGTTCAGGAACTGCTCCATGCTCAGGACCCCCTGTACACAGCATATTCCAAAAAAAATTAATCTCACAGACCATCTGCACAGTCTCCGCACACACAGTGCAAGTCTCCAGGATCAGATCCAGTCAGAAGGCTGTACAGCCACCACCTCATAACACATCAGCTACCCAACCCATTTTCCATATACACCCGGCATCCCTATGCTCTGCAAGACCCCTTTAAGCCTCACCACACTTCTCCACACATCCCACACCCTCAAAGAGAAGTGGATGTGTGACACTGGGAGACAGACAGAGCAGTCTGCAGGAGAAGGAAGCGAGCAGGTGAAACAGGTGGTGACGGGAGGGAGCAGAGATGGGGGAAAGAGAAGCAGTGACTGAAAGCAGATGAGTAAGACAAGGTGTGTTATGTGACAGAAGTAATAAACAGTAAGGTCAGAACTGCAGCCACGCTACAGGCTACAATCATACACTCCTGCTTAAAAGGCGATATATGCAACAAAAAGCTCTTTTAAATACATAATCTATATCAACAGATTTTAACCTTTGCCTTTAGTTGGTTTCTTGGTGGGTGTGTCAGCTGAAACAGTTATTTCAATATTATCTGGATCACCTCCTTCCTCTTCAATAGCCTGAATGAGACAAAAAAGGACAATTTTTAACTGAGTTCAATTGGAAGCTAGACAATTTGACTTCAGCAAGCGTCACTGAGCCAAATTATATATTTTTTGAAACTATTAAGGACTTTATGAAGCACTCTAGGTTAAACCTTCCACTTAAAGCTGGGGGAGACTGAGGAAAGGCCAGAGATAACGACCGCAGTTCAAGCTGTTCCAGTGACACTTTTCGAAGGACAGCTTATCAAGCGCCAGCACGGTTCTCTCGGCAATCGCAACGCCAGAAGGCCACCACGACACGCGCGATGACATTAAGGGCCGGACGGTAACCGGAGGAATTTTAAAAGATAAAATAAGGAGCCACCGCCACAGAAGCCCTACCGCAGGCACCACCCCCGGGGCTCGCCCCGGCGGCTCCCCGACGAGGCGGGCGGGCCGCAAGGCCGCGGGGCGAGCTCCACCGGCCGGCCCGGCCCGG
>CM021774.1:4362846-4514642 GCA_011076525.1 Nettapus auritus
AGGCAGCGGTCCCGCCCCCCTCGCACCGGGGCCGCCGCCCCCGGAGCCGGTGGCCCAAAGCCCCGGGCCGGGCCCCTCGGCGGGTCGCGTCCGGCCGGGCCGGGTCGGGCCGGGAGGGACCGGTGGGCGCCGGGCCGCCCCCCGCGGCCTCTCACCTGCTTGAGCCGGGAGATGAGCACCGTCTTCACGCCGGTGACGTCCAGGTTGCGGCGCTTGAGCTCCGACTTGAGGTCGATGACCCGCAGCTCCGCCAGCTTCTTGCTCTCGGTGGGAGGCGGCGCCGCGGCCGGCGGGGCGCTGGGCGCCGCGGGAGCCCCCGCGGCGGCGGGAGAGGAGGCGGCGGCGGCCATTTTAGAGCGACTGAGCGCGGCAGCTGCACGCACAATGAGCCCCCCCCGCCCGGCCGGCCGCGAGTACCCGGATGGAGGCCGCGGCCGACCTGGCGGCGCGGCGCAGGCGCGGTGCGGCTCACCTGGCCCCGGGACCTCCCCGCGAGAGGTGGGCGGCGGGCGGGGAGGGGAAGAGGGGGGCGCCGCTTCGGCCCCGCCGGGCCCGCCCAGGAAGGCCGGGCCGGGGCTCGGGGCAGGGCTCTCGCCGCGGCCGGGAGCGGCGGTCCGAGCCATGAGGTGCCCCGGGGCGGCGGGAGGCGCGGGGCCGCGTGCGGCGGGGAGGCCGGGCTGGGCTGGGCCGGCGCCGCGTCGAGGAGCCCCGGCTCACGGAGCTCCGGCTCCGGGCTGAGCTCGCGTCGTGCCGCGTCCTGCGCGGATGCGGGCCCGGACGGGGCCAAACGGCGCCGTGTCGGAGCGGCCGCGGGCCGGGCCCTGCGAGCCGGCCCCGCTGCTGGCCCCGGCCCGGCTGTGGCGCTGGGGGCCGCGGGGCTGCTTCTGAGGTAAAGGGAGAGGCGCTGCCGCGGGCCGCGTTAGCGGGAGGGGCTGTGCCTGCAGCCTTACCCTGCCGGTGACTGGCCTGAGTTGAGGAATCGTGCTTAAAGTTCCGTCCCGTTTGTACCGCTTGTACCCGGCTGAGGTAGCAGTTTCTTTAATCGGGGGCTCCGATGGCTTTAAAACCCAGCGGGAGAACGACCCGGGGAGAATTCGGTCTGTTTGCCCAGAACTTTTGCTGGGAGTAGTCCAGCAGCGCCGTGCTAATGTGGGAAGTCAAACTCACAAACGGTGTACCCGCTGTGATTTTTTACTCTGTACCACGCAGTGGGAGGTATTGCCTTCTGGCTGGCATTTCATTCACTTCCTATCAGAAATGCTCACAGTAATTTTATCAATATTAGATGTTATAAATGCTAATAAATCTTCAAATAAGGAAGAATCTGTGAACTTGAATGCATCTGAAATTAGTTTGTCACAACAATCCTCTTGTTCTGTCTCTTCATTCAAAAATAGCCTGGTAAAATTGAAAAAGTGTTTGTTTTATTTAATAAACCTTAGCTAAACCTTTATTTTGGTGCAAAGTAAGTCCCAAATCCAGCAAGGCCTGTAATGCCATCCTCTTTTTTGTTTTCAAAATGCAGTTGGAGTATGCAACAAATACTTACGTAGTTACCATTTAAAAAGACTGATATCCAGATATGTGGAAGTCAAGCATGCAGTTAAGTCTAAAAGGAAACATAACTTGGACTGAGGATAGCATGAGTGTTTTAAATGTGCAGTGTTTCCTCCCGATCTGGTAAAGATTTTATAAAAAGAGCAACCTCAAGTAAGAAATCTGTGTATGTTCTTGCTTATGCTGTCCTCTGTGATAACATTTGACATGAAATACATCAGGATTGCCTGTGAGGTTAACCAATTAACTCCTTAGTTTTACTGTAGACTATAGAAACAGATTTCGTGGGTGTCTGTGTAACATTTAAACAATACATAGAAAAGTCCCACCGTTATTTATTTACGTACTGTTTTGAACTGAGGAATGTATCAAAATCTCAGTCAGGACTGTGAGCTTCTCAGTGGTAAACTCCTGTACAAATACAGATAAAACCCTCTGGTTAGGTTCTAATCTCTGTCTCAGGAAACACACAAGTGTTTTATGGGGGTTGCTTGACTTACCTAAACTTCAAAATTTGTTGATGTCCTGTGGATGCCAAAGCTGTAGATTTAAAGAGCTAAAAGTGACCTCAAGACGTAACCTCAGTCATCCTGCCTTGAGGCACAATACCCTACTATGAGAACAGACTTGACCGATGTCTGTCTAACCTGTTCTTGAAGCCTTAAATACAGATGCCACTCATTCCTCTGGCTGTCTAGTCTAGCCCTTAACTAGCCTTTATCCAGATGTCTGAACTAAACCGTTCGTGCTGCAGTTTCGCATTCTTATTCAAAGTGAATCTAAAGGACAGTATTCCATTTGTCTTTGCAGCATCCTTTTACATAAATGAAGCCTGTAAGCATATTTTTGTTCAGTCTTTCAGCTTCTGAATAAAAGCCCGGATTATTTCCTTTTTTAAACCGAGTTCTAGAACATGACCTTTCTCTGTTGCACCTCTCCAGCTCTTGTCCAGTCTTTTCACAACTTCCTCAAGTTGTCTTGGTGACAGCACTTCTGGTAACTCATCTCCGTGTGCTGTATGCCCTTTTCAGCCTCACAGAGTTGTTGACATATATGGTTTGTGGTCCACTCTACCTGTTGGATTCTATTCTGCACGATTACTGCAGTACCCGTTTCTCTGCAGGCGACTGTTTCTTGCTAAGTGCAGAACTTTGCACCTGTGCTTATAGAATTTCTGTGCTCTTTCAGGTGATTTCAGACTATTGCTGATTTCTGCTCCTTGGTACCTGTCAATGTTGTGTTAGCTGCAGGTTTATAAATATAATCTCTAATTCATTACCCAAATATATTAAAATATTGAAGCGTTTGACGGAATTTATATTATAAAAACTCCTCCTGTTTTGATATTAAAGTGCTCTGGTAACAAGCAGTTTGGCACCACTTTTGTGCTTTTTATCCCGATGAAATTTCTTCATCGTCTTTACTGCCCTTACTGACAGTAAGTGTGAATGGAACAGAATGTCAAAAGCCTCAATAAAACTAAGAGCTTCATTTTAATCATGTCTCTGGTAACATAACTGAAAAATAAAGTTGTTTTGATAGGTTGCTGTGAGCAAGTCATGGTGGTTGGTATTTATCATTTTGTTATTTTCCAGGTGTACCTGTTATTATCAGCTATATTTTGAATTTGTTCAGGAATTTTAATTATGTTGGCTGGTTTCTAACTTCCTGGGGTATTTTGTTTGTTTGTTCTTAAGAAAAGTACTCTTTGACCTTTTGTGGTCTCTCAAAACATCTACTAGTCTTCAAAGAGAAGACTTCTATACAGTTAGGTTCTGAAATTTGCGGTGAAGTTTGATTAGGAACTAGTAATAGTCTTTCAAAGAGGAGAAATGTTTGGCCCAGTTAAGATATTGGTGTTTAAATAACAGCGAAGACAGAAACCCCAAACTGTGCTCCCATAAACTAATTTTGTCTACCTTATGTGAGACACGTGAAAGCTGTGAATGTCCTTTATTTTTTTTCATGGCCTCTGTAATTCTGCATAGATAATCTCGGTCTGGACAGTGCTGGCTGCTTCATTTCCTACCTCACACTGAAGCCAAACAGAAGATCAAACAGTAGCTATTTTATCTTTTACGGCTCCATGTAGTTGGTCTACTCTGCAGTTCTGATGACTGGACTCTAAAACCGTGTTAGTGAATGTCTTTAAAACCCGGAGAGGAAGTTCCTGCTCTTTTTGTTTGATTTGTTCTTTAAGAAAGCCTTATGGCTAGAGCATTCACCTCCGGTCGAGCAGTGTCCCAGATTCCTCCTCTTCACACAGACACCTGTTTGTCCGCATGCCCTTCCAGAAAGAAGAGATGTTGGTTTAAGAACTCGCGGACGGGGGATGCAACGTAACACGCCGTTCATTTAAAAACTCATGTTGGAGTACAAGGTTTCACTTCAGCTTTAGGCTTTTTTTTTTTTTTTTTTTTCAGAAACCTAAGTTTCTACTGCAGTATTTTGGATACTGTGGGTGCTAACTGCATCAGAGCTAGTTATTACAACAGTAAATGATGCAATGACTCAGTTCCTTCTTAGATATTTTTTTTTTATAGGAGTGATTAACTGAAATCAACAGGAAGAGTCTGTTTTACTTTGGAAGGCATTGACTCCCAGTTATTATGTTATATGGCTTAGTGACTACAACTTCGAATTCTGCTTTTAGTAATTCTGATGTTGAGCTGATTGTATTCAAACCTCCGACCAGGCTTTCAATTGGAAATTATCAGCTGGTGTGATTGCTCTACCATTTCCCTCCTCTGGGGGAGGGCAAGGAAGAATAGTAACATTTGAGATATTTTCAGGGAATATCTGACCATAGATGCGTTTTGAAATGAAGAATCACTGCTAATTTAATAGGCATCATTGCTAGAGAAACAGCCTTTTCCACTTCGGATGCAGAGTTTTCTTTTTGATGCATTATTGATACACTATTCGATGAGCAGCCAGGAGGCTGTACGAACGAGGTTTTGATCTGTAAGTCGCTCGCATTATCATTCCTCTACAGAGCAGCAAGAGCAGCAGTGCACTTGTCAGTCAAGGACAAATATTCTCTTTTGTTTGACTGCTGAAAGTATATGTACTTGCTAGGAAGTGGCTATGGAATTTCCTAGTGTAAAACCAGATCCTTGAATTCAAGGAGTTTTTATTTGTTTTAAGCTGAATTGCCCTAAAATAGTTGGTGATTCATAATTAAAATATATTTGGCCCCATTGTGTTACAAGCACTGTAAGAATTTAAAGGAATATCTCATATCATGTTCCTGTTAATGGGTTGGTGGCAAATATGTGTTTTGGTAAAAAAAAAAAAAAAAAAAAAAAAAAAAACAACTTTTTTTCCCTATTTAAAAAGAAACAGCGACCTTGTTGACAGTATTTAAGAAATTATTTATACACACCTTTTAATTATGTGACAACTTAAAATATCTTGCTTAGACTATCTAACTGCTTGAGGTCTTATTAGGGGTTTCCGTGACCTTTCAAAGCCTCGTCACATCGTATAATACGAAATGAAAGGAGTGACTAGCGGGTCATTTCTGTTTCACTGTAATGTAGGCTATTTTGCTTTTCCATGTGGCTTTAAAAATACAGTTACTGGGTGGAGGCTGTTACTTTCCAGAGCTTCCAAATGCTCTCAGATGAATCCCATTAATTCCTATAGTTATCCCTATAAAATACATAGCACAGAGCTTCAGAGTTTTATTTTTTGCATATACAAGCGTGTCAGTCTTTTCTTGTTTCCTACCAGGAATTTTTCACTGTATGGATTTTTAAGGGTTTATTTTACCGTTGTCCCCGTCTATCCAGTTTTCATCATTTGGTAAGCTCTTCATCTGAACTGGTGGGAGCTGGGGCAATTTGTATCGTCTGAATATCGATCCCACAGACTTTGCGCTGCTTTTTTTGTCTCAGCCTCATAATGTTACCACAAGAGGCTTTCTATTAACGTTACTAGCAGTTAAGAACTGACCAAACACTCAGAAACAGCTAATCAGTTAAGGATGGTCCATTTTAAGTCTACAGCTGCATACGATGCAAGTGTCAAGGAAGGGGGCTGCTTCTTCTGGGTTAGTACCCTGGCTGCGAGTCATTTTGAGCTCCAGATGGTGATCCTTGTGTATTTGTGACAGGAGATGAAGCGTATGGTATTCATGCTGTCCCGGACACTACCAGGCTTGCAGTTAGCGCAGCTCCGAGCAAGGACACCTCTTTCTGACAGCACACACCTCGCATCTTGGCCGTGTGCCCGGTGGGACTGGGTTCCAAACGCCAGCATTTGTGTCTGGAAAAAGCTGTGCCTAGCTTTTGTTTGTGGACACCCAAGACAGAGACAGCGCTCCTGGGCTGCAGAACCACGTCCAGCTACAAAGCTGAGCTGCTGGAGGTGTCTCAGGATAATGGTTGGTTTGATTTTTTTTTTATTTTTTTCTTTTTAATTTATTCGCCCCCCAAATATGAAGTGCCATCTCCTGCCAGGCCCCGAGGTGTCCCTGGAATGGTTTTGGTTGGCCCCAGTTAGGAGCAGTTGAAGAATTCCGTACAAATTAATGACACCGTGGCCTGCAAGCTATTCTGAATTTTGAATTAGGCATTTAGAAAGACTTGAGTTAACCTTTTGGGTTTCTGTAGCTAAGAACTCTGAGAAGGAGAATCTTTTCATCATTATTCTTTTTATCCTTCAAGGAATGTCTTTCAGCTGGTGAGCACAGGGCGGCTGTCCTTTCCTCTGCCAGGAAGTGCCTTTCTGCCATCTTTGGCATGAGTGTTCACAACGATTATTAAGAAAGAAGGTAAATACGCAGACACGCAGCCAACGTTTGTGTTTCCGTGCTGGTGCGAGGCTCTGGCCAGCTCGTGGAGAACTGCCTCGCACACGCGCTGTTCCCTTGAGCGTCCCCTTAAGCTTAGACTCCATCTTCTCTGAATATATATCATTAAATAAAAAAGCTGTGTAAAGTATTTTTGAGACTATATCTGCAATACTTTTGACAATAGCTTTAAAACTTCTCCAAGGAAAACGCTTCCACGGAGATATTGTAAGGACGTTGGCATCTCCTCGGCTCTCCGGTGCTGCTGCCGCTTGTCCTGCAGCTTCTTGAGGTTCTGTGCTGTGCCCGAGACGTACCCAAACCGTACTTTATTTAATGATTTTTTATTTTATTCCTTTTTTTACCTTGCTCCTGCGAGTCTGCCCTTCGAGGCTGGTTGGATGCCCCCCCCAGTCACGGAGCGGCCCCGGCCCGGCGGGCCCCGGGGCGGGCTCCAGCGCGGCCCCGCCCCCTCGCGGCTGCGCTTTGCGGCGGCTGTAAAGCAGCGCCGGGTGTCGCGTTGTGCCGCGCCGCGCCTGCCCGGGGAGCGGCGGGGGCTGCGCAACAACAAAACCGCGCCCGCCTCCAGCCCCGGCACCGCGGCCGGGCGGCTCCGCGGGGGGCGGCGGGGGCCTGGGCCGCTCGGCGCCGCCGGGACCCTCCGGGGCCGCTCCCTCCTCGCCGGCCGCTCCCCCCTCGGCCTCGCTCTCAGGTACCGGGCGGCGAGCGGAAGGGCCGGGGGGCGGGCCCGGGGGGGCTGCGGGCTGCCCCCTGCCATCCTTTCCCCTCTCCGTTCCTCGGCTCCCTTTTCCTCGCCTCGGATCCGTTCCCCGGGGCCGTTCGTCCCCTCGGGGCCGCCCCCGGCGGGCGGGGGTGGGAGCCCCCCTTGGGGTGCGGGGGAGCCTCGCCGAGGGCCTGGCTCGGCGCCCCCCCCGCCGTGGCCGCGGGGAGCCGTGTGCTCTTCGGTCTCCTTGAAAATTTGTCACGGATTTTTCCCTTACGGAAACGAGTTTTGTTTGCGTGTGTAACAGCCATAACGTCATCTGGCTCGCTCGCAGAGTTGGTGTGCTGGGGCTTCAGCCGTGCGAGGCACCACGAAGCAGCCGGCTGCGTGCTGCCCGGTAAACAAGGCAGCTGCGCTCCTTCAGGGATGTAGGCCGGATCCTCGCGGATACAGAGGCTTGGAGGTCCTGGAAATGGGTGGGTGTGAGGTACGCTCTCCTCCAAGTGTCGGTGTTCCAGGGATTAGGGCTGAGCGTACATTCGTGGAATTCCTCTTTGGTTGGAGTAAGCTCTTCCATGGCTTCAGATGGCTTTGTGAAACCCTGAGCGAGGCCTGGCTGCCTCAGCTGATCAAACGATACCCTTCGTTCCTCCTACTCGGGTACTCCTCCGAAAGAAGATACTACAACGAAGTTAGGATCTTGCTGTAATTGTAAAACCTTATTTAATTTTTGGTGGGATTACTTCAGAAATTAATGTATAATAAAAGAATTGACCCCTGGGCAGGGGCACCTCTGGGTAACATAGGAATAGCAGTGTTACAAACTAATAAAGAAAAGCCAGGTTATCGGGTGGGGAAATAAGGCTTACATTGCCTTTGTAGCTAGTGAGAAATTCCAAAAATAGATTTAATTCCATGCGTTTAGTGAAATATTTTTTGAGGAAAATCACATTAAAATAATTGGAATATTTTGTCACTCTTAAAAATTAAAGCTTCTAATAGTTGACATACCCATAGCTTTTGCTGCCCAAGCAGCTTTACACCAATTTAAATGTTCTTATTCCTCCCTTTATGGGATAGAGGAACTTTAGTGATTCCTACACCCCCCAAAAAAGGAAAGACTATTAGTTGCGATTACCCGCAGTTCAGGTTGTACTCTTGCTCGTGTGTGCAGGGCTTGATAGGGAAAGGTGTGATTGATCTCCATGCTTGTGAATGTCTGGTCACCTGTCGTGCTCTTATCCACGGTAGAAAATGACCTCCTTTTGAATTCATAGGACAGGAAAGGCTGTGTGCACGTCTTGTCTTTCATTTTATTTAAATAAAAGGGTATAAGATACCAAGCTTTCTGTTTTAAAACTCTTGAAGCTATGCATATTGAAACTTCTCTATTCACAGCTGAAGCCCCCACAGCTAGGGCTGCAGTTAAGGCTGGTGTTGGGAGCCCGGGGGTGAAGAGCAGCCCTCAGCACTTATGCATATTTCACGTGGCCTTTCAAAATCTGCGTGAGAGCATTCTGACCTTTCGGAAGTGTCTTTCATGAAGCAGAGACTTTTGTAAAGTGTACCAAGAGTATATCTTGGTAGATCCATGACTCGCATGTTATCTTCAAATTAATAGTTTTGTACGCCTCTGGAAGCAGTTATAATAGCCTAGTCTTTGAGTGGAGGTGGCTGTGCTGCAATAACAGTTAACTGACATCAGTTACAGTATCTTTTTTTTTCTTAAAGTCAAGAACCTTTCATCTCAGTTGTTTCCATTTCCTCTGGTAGTGAAGACTTGAATTTGAGAAGATAAAGGTAATAGTGCCCCATCCCCAGCTGACGAAGTGCAGAGGCCAAGGTGTCAGGCAGCCTAATAAATCGGGAAAAAGTACAGGGGAGTGGGGCATTGGGACAGTTTAATTCAGAGGTAAACAGTGGGGTTAGCACAGGGAGAGATGGGTTTGCCACATGCAGATGTTAAATAAAGATTTCCCAACAGCTTTACCAACGCATAACCCTTTAAGGTCCATTTTATCACCAGGTCTGTAGTGTTTCAATTCTGTGCATGTCGTTTAAAGAGATTTAGAATTTTGAGTTATGTTGGATAGGAATTATGCACAAGATAAGAATAGGATGGTTATTCCCAGTCACAGTCCCTAAAGGTTTTTCAGTGTAAGTGGTGGAGATCAGCTGCTGCTGAAGTCTGCAGTGCTCTTAAAAAACAAACACAAAATGCATCCTTAGTTTTTATGCTAGTGAACTTCATTCAAAAAACAAGGCCTAGGTTTAGTGTTTTGGTTGTTGTGGTGGTTTAACGTCAGGCCAAACAGAGACCCCTAACAGAGGAGAAGGGAATATGTTTCTTTCACTATCCCAGAACTGTGTAGTTCATGCAATTTGGAAAAGTAACTGCTGTGACTTAAAGTCATGTTTTCCTTAGTATCTACCAAATGAAACTTCTTTGGAGAAGGCTTGTCCGAGACTACCAGCAAGAGGCTGCCTTCTGTGTTTGTGTAGGGGAGGGTGGGTGGTGGCAGTGAGGTGCCATCCTAATAATACCTGGCTGCTGTCAGGTGAAATGTTTGATTTTTATCCACAGTTGCTTGGCTGTAATATGTGAAAGGACTGGAGAAGCCGCATTCTCCTTCCATCTTAACCTGGCGTGTCTGCAGCTCCTCCTACTTCTCACTAGCTTCCTAAAGAACACCGTAACCCTGCATTAATGCTTAATTTCTTAGTTCTCACCTGTGGGATTTTTGTTAGCAGTCATAGCAAAGATCATGTCATACTTACTCCTTAGGGCTTTATCAAGAAGCGTTTGCAAAACGATACTGCATTAGGAACAGTTATGCATACCCGAAAGGTCAGAACTGCCGGAGGGACTAATAAATAAATTGTTAAATTATTTTTGATGGCTGTGTAATTCAGAATTTCCCTAAGCATCTCTGGAAACAATTCTCTTACAGTTGGCTGAAGCAGAATCCCCAGTTAAGATCTTAAGCTCTAGTAAAAGAGTAAGTGTATTTTTGTCATTCTTCTCTGAAGCTACAGCTCCTTATTCCCAAATTCACTGCAGTTGTGTTTGTCTTGGAGTTCACCGAAGCCAAAGCATTCCTGATTGCCAACTCATAATGCTTCTGTCTTAAAACAGTGATTTACATAGTGTTAGTGTAGCTAACAGGGTTTAAGCCTATGACAGAGCAAAGAAATGTCTAGACTGAAGAATGTGCTCGCGAGCACCATGTTTGTCAAATCCACCTGCTTGCATCTGTTGTGCAAAGGCAAACGGGTTCCTCGCCCAAGCGGGTGAGCGCACGTTAATGCTTTGCTGGTGCTTGCGTGGTGCTTGGATTTCCGCGGGTGCCTTAAGCATCTTGGGCTGATTCATAGCGTATCGCGGGGGAACTTGTTCAGAGGGCTCTATGCGGAGCTGTTCCTAGCCTGCCAGCTCATCTAGCTGAAGTGCGTCCAGCTGCGCATGCTCCTGCGCGCTCCCTCCATTCCAGCTGGAATCAGGCCATAGATCCATCCAGTCCTCGGCAGGAGCTCTTCTGCTGTAGCTGTCCTGTGCTGGCTTCTCCTCAAAGATATAAGAGGCTGTGCGGTGCTTTCAGTGGCCTCTTGAATAAAAAGGATAAACAAGAATCCAATGGTAGTGAGTCTCAGAGGTGAATGCTAACGTGGCGTAACAGAGGCCTTCTGTACCTGCTTTAAAGGTGGCCTGATGTTCTGGTTGTGAGATGATTGCTTTACTGATACGAGGTGACCAGTGCTTGAGGAAACAGGCCCAGAAGGAAGTTTTTTTCAGACATAAAATTAAGGAGCCTGCTGGTTTCTGTTGGTTACATGTCCTGTGGTTTGACTGACCTCTGAGCTGCCTTGGCAAGGTTAGTAAGAGTAGTGCAGTACTTAAAGTAGCGTTGTTTCACTTGGAGAGGAGACTTTCCACATCAGCCATGGTTCCTAGAAGTGGCTGCATGGGGTAGGTAAGCCTGCCTGCCGTGCTGTGGCTCAGGTGAAGCCTTAGCACCCCTCTCCAAAGCTCTGGCAAAATCTTCCCCCAGGGCTGGGTGTGACGGAGCGTCTTTGGGAGACTGTCAGCAAGAACCTGTCCCCAGAACACTGTCGTGCAGCTGATAACTAATAGCACACGTTATTCTGATATGCTGTGCCTTTATGTGGGACAAACAGTAAGCTTTCTGCCTGGAGGATTCTCAGGTAGTTCCGTCACTCAAAAATCACGGCATCTGTTATCGCTCCAGCTGCGTTAGAGCAGAAGAAGGGAAATTGGGAGTGGTTGGGAAATGGGGAGTGATGCCACCTAACATCAAAGCAAATGAAACAAATTCAGGTCGGCTTTTGTTTGTTGCTGTTTTGTAAAGTTGCGTAGATCTTAAACTATCAATTGTTTGATTTTCCAGCAAAGATGAAAAGACCGAAATCCACTATACTAAAAATTTGGCGTTAAACTCTAAAAGAGCGCAGTTTCTCGTTACACACTGAAGATAAACAACAGTCAAAAGTAAAGCGGGGTAGTTGTGAAGAGATTGCACTTGTTTTGCTGACTGTGGAACTGAATTCTGGATGTTTGTGTTCTTGCTACTCGACGTTGTACGATTTCCCCTGCTTGATAGGGTTGAAATGAATAGAGCGTGCCTGCCCCTTCCAGGTGCTTTGTCCTGAACTGCTTCAGCGAGCCCTTCAGTTTTGTTGAAGCAGGGCTTGGTAGCACTGAGATTTGTTCTTCGTGGAATCGTAATAGCTTCTCAAATGGCTCCCAATCCCCCGTCAACCTCAGTTGGGTCAGGGTTGTGCAGTAATCCGTCTTGTTTGGCTCTCTGCCCTTGAGAAAGGGAAGTAGTAGTACTTAGGTTATCTTGTGTTTGCCCGAGGTCTTGTACAGATTTTTAAAGGCCTAAGTTTGAAGTCTGGTGTCTTGATCCGTCTGATGGAAGAGCCTTGCTGAAAGAATAAAAACGTATCTTTTACAGGACAAGAATGAGTGTTGGTGTTCCAAGATGCGTTTTTTATTCTACTTCCATTCAGTAGTCCATGCTCAGAGCTCCTGATAGCCCCGTTGGCCAGTTGGAAAAAATACGGTGGTAGAACAGTGTTGCAAAACAAGGTCTGTGTGTGGGTACCAGCGGCTAACAGAAGTTTCCTCATGAAGGCAGCCGTACCGATGTTGGCTTACGGGAGTGAAAATAATGCTAAAAACAACTTGTATAGAAGCCATTTTATGGTATTAGGGAAGGGAATAATTTTTAAAATTGTAACGGTGAGTTCAGATAGCATATGCAAAGAAAATACATGTTAGGACTTAGTAAAGGATTTACATACAGAAAGTGATAGACACTTTCTTTCTGAAGGAATCTTAAATAGCTTTGCTTGCCTGGTGTCATTGTACGCATGGGCAGGTGAGGTGGTTCATAAACGGTCCAAGATACCACGGAATTGTTACGGAAATGGAATTGCTGTGTTCTTTCAGGGTGATACAGGTAGTTTCAAGTAGCAACGAGAAGTCCGAGAGCGATCAAAAGGGACTTCAGGGCTTTGGGGCGACTACTTAAAGGATCAGGGGCACAGATTGTGTTTGCCTCTGTCCTTTTGATAGGGGACATTGATGCTGACAAGCGGGCTCATCACATTAACATGTGGCTTCGGGACTGGTGCAACCGGCAGAACTTTGGGTTTTTCGGTCACGGGAAGGTCTACGTGACACCAGGCCTGCTGGCACCAGACGGGATGCGCCTCTCTCAGAGACGGGTAAGGATTTTTGGTCAGGAGATGGCAGGGCTGATAAATAGGGCTTTAAACTAGAGTTGAAGGGGGAAGGGGATAAAACCAGGCATGCCGGTGACGAGCTAAGGGATGGTGCGCTAGAATCAGAGGGACTGTGTGCCAGTGAGGTCCTTCGGTCTGCTCCACAAGGTGCTGCGTGTAGGGAGGCGCATCTGAAGTGCTTCTACACAAAGGCACGCAGTATGAGGAATAAAACGGATGAGCTACAAGTCTTGGCCCAGCCCCACAGCTACGACATCATCGGCATAAGGGAAACCTGGTGGGATGAGTCCTGTGGCTGGTGTGCTGCAATAGATGGTTACGGGCTCTTCAGGAGGGACAGGCAGGGGTGGCGATGTGTGTGAAGCATGGGCTGGACTGTGTGGAACTTCAGGTTGGCGATGGCAAAGTTGAGAGCCTCTGGGTAAGGATTAAGGGATGAACAAATAAAGGGGATGTCGTTGTGGGAATCTATTACAGACCACCTGGCCAGGACGACAAAGCCGATGAATTATTCTTTGCAGAACTAAGATGTCTCGATCTACTCCCCTTGTCCTTATGGGGGATTTCAACTTGCCAGACGTCAACAGGGATCACCACACGGCTGACACGAGCAAGTCCTGGAGGTTCATAAAGCACCTCGATGATAACTTCTTGGTGCAGGTGCTAAGGGAGCCAACTAGGAAAGGTGCCCTCTTAGATCTGTTCCTGGAGAACAGAGAGGGTCTTGTGGGAGATGTGGCAATTGGCGGCCGTCTCGGTCATAGTGACCGTGAAGTGGCTGAGTTTAGAATTTATGGTGACAGAAGGAAAGCTGCCACCAAAACTTCAGCCCTGGATATGGGGAAAGCAGACTTCAGGCTGCTCAGGGAACTAGTCGGCAAGGTCCTCTGGGAAACTGCTTTTGAAGGCATGGGTGTCCATCAGTGCTGGTCAGTCTTTAAGCACTGCCTCCTAAAAGCACAAGATCGGGCAGTTCCAAAACATTGGCAGTCAGGCAGGTGAGGCAGGAGGCTGACCAGGGATCTTCTACAGGAGCTTAGGCAAAAAAAGAAAGTGTATGGCTGCTGGAAGGAGGGCCAGGCGACGAGGAAGGAATACAGGGATGCTGTTCATATTTGTAGGGGGAGAATTCATGTGGCCAAAGCCCAACTAGAGTTGAAGCTGGCCATGTCTGTGGGAGACAGTAAAAACGGTTTTTTTAGATATGTGAACAGCAAAAGGAGAACCAAAGAAAACATAGGTCTGCTACTTGATGGGGAAGGTCTCTTCACAGACAGTGATGTAGGCAAAGCAGAGACATTTAATGCCTTCTTCACCTCTGTCTTCAATGCTGACGATGGGCTTCAGGACGCAGGGTGCCCTGAGCTGGAGGACCATGACAGTGGGAATGACAGACTCCCAACCGACCCTGAACGTGCGCGGGATTTGCTGCTCCACCTGGATCCATGCAAGTCCATGGGTCCGGATGGGATTCATCCCAGGGTGCTTAAAGAGCTGGCTGACATCATTGTGGGACCTCTCTCAATTATTTTTCAATGATCTTGGGAATCTGGAGGGGTCCCGGTAGACTGGAAGCTGGCAAATGTTGTGCCAATTTTCAAGAAGGGTAAGAAAGAAGACCCTAGCAATTACAGGCCTGTCAGTCTCACGTCAGTGCCAGGTAAAATTATGGAGAAGATGATCCTTGAAGTTATTGAAGCGCACCTGGGGGACAACGCAGTCATTGGTCCCAGTCAACATTGGTTCATGAGGGGTAGGTCCTGCCTAACAAATTTGATTTACGATAAGATCACCTGTCTAATCGACCAAGGGAAACCAGCTGATGTGATCTTTTTGGACTTCAGCAAGGCTTTCGACACAGTTTCCCATAGGATCCTACTGGACAAAATGTCCAGCATACAGCTTAACAAAAACATTATATGATGGGTGAGCAATTGGCTGACGGGCAGGGCTCAAAGGGTTGTGATAAATGGGGCCACATCTGGCTGGCAGAAGGTCACTAGTGGGGTCCCTCCAGGCTTCTTTTTAGGGCCAGTCCTCTTCAATGTTTTTATAAATGATTTGGATGTAGGGCTAGAAGGTGTTTTGAGCAAATTTGCCGACAACACCAAATTTGGAAGAGTTGTAGACTCGGATGAGGGTGGAAAGGCCTTGCAGAGAGATCTGGACAGGTTGGAGAACTGGGCGATCACCAACCGCATGAAGTTTAACAAAAGCAAGTGCCGGGTCCTGCACCTGGGCCGGGGCAACCCTGGCTGTATGTACAGACTGGGCAATGAGACGCTGGAGAGCAGCCCCGCAGAGAGGGATGTGGGGGTTGTGGTTGACAGCAAGTTGAATATGAGCCAGCAGTGTGCCCTGGCAGCCAGGATGGCCAACCGTATCCTGGGGTGCATCAAGCACGGCATCGCTAGTCGGTCAAGGGAAGTGATCATCCCGCTCTACTCTGTGCTGGTGTGGCCTCACCTCGGATACTGTGTGCAGTTCTGGGCACCACAGCACGAAAAGGACATTCAGCTGTCGGAGAGTGTCCAGAGGAGGGCGACAAAAGATGGTGAGGGACCTGGAGAGGAAAACATGAGGAGCGGGTGAGGTCGCTGGGCCTGTTCAGCCTGGAGAAGAGGAGGCTGAGGGGAGACCTCATCGCAGCCTACAACTTCCTCATGAGGGGGAGTGGAGAGGCGGGTGACCTGTTCTCCATAAACACCAGTGATAGGACCTGCGGGAAGGGGGTGAAGCTGAGGCAGGGGAAGTTTAGGCTGGACATCAGGAGGAGGTTCTTCACTGAGAGGGTGGTTGCGCACTGGAACAGGCTCCCCAGTGAAGCAGTCACTGCACCAGGCCTATATGAATTTAAGAAACGTTTGGACTGTTCACTTAGTCACATGGTCTAAAATTTTGGGTAGACCTGTGCGGTGCAAGGAGTTGGACTTGATGATCCTTATGATCCCTTCCAACTCGGGATGTTCTATGATTCTATGATGATAGCGTTATGTTCTACAAGCTCTTGGAACTCTCCAGAGCTGTTACATTTGGAGGAGTGTTTCCTTGTGTTGTCCTCCAGGTGTAAACCTGGTTACCGGAGTTACTTGTGAGTGCATTTAGGGTCTGTGTGGTGGGGAGTGCATAGAGGCAAGGGGAAATCACTGTCATGAGAGAGGAGAGGTTAAGTGAAGATGAACATTTGGTACCTAAAGGGGGCTATAGAAAAGCTGGGGAGGGACTCTGTCAGGGGATGTAGTGATAGGACAAGGAGTAACAGCCCTAAACTAAAATAGGGCAGGTTTAGATTAGATACAAGGAAGGAATTCTTTAATATTAGAGTGGTGAGGCACTGGCCCAGGCTGCCCAGAGAAGCTGTGGGTGCCCCATCTCTGGCAGTGCTCGAGGCCAGTTTGGATGGGGCTTTGGGCAGCCTGGGCTGCTGGGAGGTGTCCAGTGGGGTTGGAACCAGATGGCGTTTAAGGTCCCTTTCACCCCAAAGCATTCTGCGATGTAAGATCGGGATATAGCTGACTTGTAATGAAGCTGTTTTGTTTGCTGCTTTCCATCAAGCCTAGGAAGGCAGGCTTCCTGGAACTCCCCCAAAATAGTCCCGCCAGGAAATACCTTTTATATGGCTCTCTGGGTTTAGGTGTGTATTACACTAACAAGACAGAGACCGGTAATTTGGGGTTCTGTAAGCAGCCTGTTCTGAAGGTAAGCGGAAGTTGTGCAGTGGTTGGCTGGCCGTGTGTCAGCACGGTGTGCTTACTGTAGCCAGCTTTGAGGGAATTGAGCAGGGTGCTTTCTGACACCTAAAAAGGTTGTTTCTTGATGACAAAGGGAGCTGAGTATATTTTACAACCTACCTGATTGCATGTGTTCATCAAGTTTACATGAAAATTTGAGTTCATGTGTCATGACCTGTTTCACTTTTTTTATAGTGCCATCACGCTTCTTGACTGTCAGTAGTGAAATTAATTCTTAGTGACACCTTGCTCTCCGATAACTCAGCTGCTTTGCTTTTATGTGATTGTAAACCTTTGTCTGATGTAAAGATCTCAAAACTTGCACTTGTGTTCTGACTGATAGAGCAGTTTTGAGGGACTTCCCCAGTTGGCATGAGTTTTCTTGCAGTGCTGTATGGCTTGCGGTGACTGATAGCAATGTTCTTCAGTCTGTGAAATGAGTGGATGAAGGTCGTGGATGGGCACTTCTTGATTCTGAATCGAGTCATATGCTCTAGAGAGGAACTTAGATTTATGGTTTTCAGGTAGCTCTGTTACCAGCTGTTCAAGTCTTTGCTTAAAATGGCATAAAAGATGTTAGCTCCTTTTTGTTTCCTCTCAAAGTCTTGGTTCCCAAAGTTAAAAAGGAAGAAGAGCACTTACTGCCTCTTGTTGCTTTCTGAAAAAGCTTCTGAGGACTATTTTAGTGGGAGATGTTATAGGATCTTCTAATAGTTTAACAGCAGATGATATTCTAATGAGTTTTAGTAAAGTTTGTCTTAAATTCCATGTAGAAGCATTGGACTTGTATGTAGTATTTCTTACGCCTGAATGCTGAAAATGCTTAGGAGATTGGACTCCAGTTAAATAGTAAGCTGTTCTTCTTGCTTCTGTCTTTTCTGCTGATTTTGTTGTTCAAAGATTTCTAATAGCATTTCTAAATACTGAATCAATAGGCTGTTAGTAGTTGTTGGTTGCCGTCATTCACTTCAAAAATGTTGAAGCTGTTGTGTAACTTTTAAATGGAAGCCAGCAGCTCTCACGTGAGCAAGCAAGTCCATCAGGATGTGTATTGACTAGCAGAAACAAAAGGTTCTTGATTATTTACAAAGTTGAGTTACTGCTGACTTTCCCATGTGTTTAATAGTGCAAATGCACAAGGCATTTGGCTCTGTTACTTGGCTATAATATCTAGGCTGCTTACTGGAATAAAGCTGAGCTAGTAACTGTTTCATGTGTTTTAGTTTTTGCTGTGTGGTGGTTGAGGTGTTCTCGTCATCTTACAGTAGTTTGAATTTTTCAGTGTGAAGTTTCTTGCTTTATATTTTTGCTGTAACTTCAATACCTCTATATTTTAGTGCAATGCCCTCTGTGCTGGCATAAGCAGCTTATGTAAAGGTGTATGCTTTGTGGTTGCATGATGAGGAAACCTGTTGGTTTTGTTCAGGTTTCCTTCTTAAGAAAAGTTCAGAATTAAATGGAATTATTCCTTTAGTTTATCATACTAAAAGAACAGCCAACTTGTGAATAGGCTGGGAGTGTAGCGTAACCCAAGTTGTGATGGTGTTCAAAGGGAGCAAGCTCTCTGAATAAATTAATGTTTTCCTTTGTTTACCAAATCTGAGTATTTTGTGGATTTTCTGAAATAGTGGTGAAATACAGGGTTATTGTGGGAGGGGCTGGCTTGCGTTTGGATTGTGGAAAAGTTTGCATTGTGTTTATGAAACAGTGGTGCAGAAATAACAGACCAAAAGAGCTGCTTAAAGGTGACCTTGTAAGGATGAGAGAGACTTTGTATTGCTTCATCTCCGTGTGCTTATAACAGCTTTGAATTCCAATTTCATGTTCTTATTAGAAATAAATACTGTAAAATGGAAACCTTGGTTCCAGAGGGAGACGGTACGTGTGTGGGGGTAAGCACACGCCAGCAGAGGAACAAGTGAGAACTGGTGTTTTCCTTCAGGAGTTGTCAGGAGCAGAGAATAATTACAGTGCTTTTGTAGAGGCCTTTTTTCATTTGTTTACTATGTGAACTTATACTCTCTTAATATTTGTCCCCAGTTTGTTTCCAATTTTGCATCTTTGTTATTCAGTGCTAGACAAGGAGGTAGCCTTACAGCACAGGCCACTAAACTGTACTGCAATAAATAAGAACATGTGTTGTCCGGGGGTGCAGCAGCTCTGCTAACACGTGGGGCTAAGAAATACCTCCTCCTGCCAGTTGTGTTTTGTTGAAGTGAAAGTGAGAGCCAGTCCTGCTGCATGTACTGACAGGAAGAGTTAGAGGTTTAACAGCTCTTAAATGCTTCGTCCGACTTGCGTGCAGTGAGCTTTCAGCTTACAGCATGTGGTGATATTTTCCGTCAGTAATTCCGGTAGAAAACAGCAGTGCTTTCTTAGCTGACACAGGGTGGAGGTCGCACGTTTAACGGTAACTGTTAGAGATGTGTGTAGGATTCCTAGGGAGAAGACTCGAATGATCTCTTCAGCTGGGGTTCTGGGGTTCACAAGACTCTTGGCTTCTTGCAGTCTTCGCACTGCGACGTTTATACCTCATGCGCGTTTTTTTTTTTCAGATTGCATCACTTGAAGAATTAGATGACTTGCTTATGGCTGTGAGGAGAGCACAGGCTGACAGGGATAACACGTACACTTAGACCTGTTGCCAACTCAGACAAGTCATTCGTAAGAACATTGACAGCAACTGGCTCACAGCTGCTCTTGAAAGTACCAATTTGTGGAACAATCTCAGAAATGTTAATTTTGTAGTTTGTCTTGTATTGATTGATTCTATGACAGAGACTTTAAATGTTGGCAACACGTAAGAACATGCTAGCCTTCTGAAGACTTAATTTGGCGGTTCAGGCAGAAGATGCTGACCAGAGTAGGCAGTGCCACCTACCAGAGATCTTACTGTTGCTGCCTTAGTCTTTTTTGTGGCCTTGCGGACATGCCAGATGTGCTGCTTGAGGAGCCTCATTTCCACACGAGGTACAATTACGCAGGTTTTTTTGAAGCAGCCTCCTGGTGGTTCAGCACAGCCTGCTGTGAGCCAGGTACCACTGGCTACGTGCGTACGCAGGGAATCAGGCTGGTGGCTGATCCGGCTGGGAAATCTTTCTCAGTTGGTCGGCTCTGTAGTCTGTTTTGGTGTATTAACACTTCTGGCAGAAGAGCACGGGAGGTGTTCTTCAAACGAGCTGGGGGGGGTGGCAGTGAAGAGGGAGCACTTAGCTGCTTAAGTAGTACAAGTGTCAAATCTCTACAGTAGCCTTATTTATATGAGGTGCAAAAAAAAAATGGCATTACTTGCAGTAAAGAGTGCTTCAGTGGTTATCACAGCGGGAACCAAGTTCTTTTGTCACTTCCTTTTGGGAATTTAAACAGAAAGCGGAGATGCCAGGTGAAGCAGGTAGAAGGTGAAGTATTACTGAGGCTATTGTTTTATTTGCTTCTCTGTAGTCATCTGGTACAAACGTTTTTATTGGAAATGGTCTTTGAGGTGAACTTTGTAAGTTACCAGCTTGGTATTTGACCTGGAGGGGAGCCTGCCTGGTGCTGACTATTAAGGGTACATGTGATAGATGCTCAATTTCTATTGCGGAGTAGTACATGGGCTGCAAATAGCTTTGTATGCACACTATACTATTAATGTGTGGTTGTTATTCTTTTTAAATAAATGGATGGTTTTCTATTACCTTACCCCAAAATAGTACGGTTCAAAATGTCTCATTTTATTTATTCCCTTGTCAGAAAGTAATTGTGAATTCTAAGTAACTCATTTTTACAGCTCAGTTATTGCCGTACTGTGTCATGCATTGTATGCAAGGCATTTAATATCTGCATATACAGTTTTAGGGGAAGATGTAGGCCTTATTTAAGAATATAGTTTAGTTGGTGGTTAAATATGAGAGCTCTTTACCTCAAGGTCATGCAATTTCTGTAACCAGGAGCATGTAAAACTCATGCTTAACCATTGGTAAAACAGACATTCATGCATTTCGCAGACATACGTTGATATTTCCTCCATGAAAGTGATAGTATTTTCGCTGTCTACAAGAACGTGTATTCAATGCAAGTAATAACAGTTGCGTCTTAACTCAAAATTACATGTCAAGCAGTATTTAAAATATTGTTATGAAACAGTTGTTTCATTTAATCCTGTTTTGCTTTTCCTCAGGGGTGGGGAGTCTTATCAGTAAATGACTTCTTATTTTGGTTTTGTTCCTGAAAAAATCCATATGCTTTCTTTTTGCCTAATGCATGTCTGTTTTTATTTCTAGGCCTTTCTTAAAACTTTCCATGTCTAAATGGACTCCTGAATGTAATATAGTTTATACTCTAAAAGCGGATATGAAGAGTGAAGTTCCTTCTGATGCACCAAAGAGACAGGAGAGTCTGAAGGGGATCCTCTTGAACCCTGAGCCTGTTGGGGCAGCCAAAAGCTTCCCTGCAGAAGTTGAGATGATTGCCAGTAAAGTAGGGAATGAGTTCTCTCACTTATGTGGTGATTCTCAAAAGCAGAAGGAAATGAATGGCAACCGTACAGACCCAGACAAAAGTATTGTGGTGCGGAAAAAACGCAAGAGCCAGCAGGCTGGTCCTTCATATACTCAAAATTGTCCTGATAAAGAAAACCAAGGAATCTTAGGATTAAGACAGCATCTAGAAACACAGAGTGAAGACAATGACTCTTCTTTTAGTGACTGTATCTCTTCACCTTCATCCAGCCTACATTTTGGAGACTCCGACACAGTAACATCTGAAGAAGAAAAAGATGCTCCTGTAAGACACCCTCAGGCAGTGTTGAATACTGCAAGTAGAACTCATAGTGCAAGGTCACAAAAGTGGCCTCGGACTGAGGCAGACTCTGTACCTGGGTTATTAATGAAAAGGCCCTGTTTTCACAGCAGTTCTTTGAGAAGACTTCCATATAGAAAGAGATTTGTGAAAACCAGTTCCTCACAGCGGACACAGAACCAAAAAGAACGAATTTTAATGCAGAGGAAAAAACGGGAAGTGTTAGCTCGGAGAAAGTATGCTTTACTACCCAGCTCTAGCAGTTCAAGTGAGAACGATCTCAGTAGTGAATCTTCTTCCAGTTCATCTACTGAAGGGGAGGAAGACTTATTTGTGTCAACTGGTGAAAACCACCAGAACAATACGGCTGTTCCTTCAGGTAAAACTGAATTCCTGAGGTACTTTTGTTACTGAGCTTTCATTATGTGCAGTATGCTTTTTTCAATTTATAGGTGCTTTGGAGTCGTTGGTTTTGTGATTTTTATAGAAGTTATGCTGCAAATAGACTTACTATAATAATAATTTGAACATTAGACCATAAATTCTCGGGAAAAGCATGTTGATAACTTCCAGTAAAATTATAAATCTAACTTCACCTTTCACATTGAAGGATTCTAATGGTCTAAACAAGGTGCTGGAAGGTTGTTGAATCTAATTAGTCACATGCCTTGGAATGATTCCCTTTTAAAATTATTTTAAATAGCATTAAAGATGTTAGCTTTTACATTATAATTGCTAAACTTTGTAATGCTGTTTTGTTAACTGATTGTGGAAATGACAATTGTCTGGTTTCAGAAGGTAGGAAGAGGTATCTATAACACGTCTGCTAATGCAGTTAACGATGCTTGACAACTTGAAATAAAAAAACATGGTCACTGTGATAATAGTGTGAAATAGGATTCCGAGGAAGGTGGCTTTATTATTGCAATAATTAAAGAACATTCTAAGGCTTGAAGTTGTGGAAAGCAGCACTGTATATATACCAAATACTTAAAGTCAGTGAATGATCTTGCAGTTGTTTACATAGATGCTTCTCTATTATGTCTTGATAGTTATTTCAGGATATGCTCGAATGTTATTTTTCTGCCCCTCTATCAATTATCTTAAAATTCATTTCTTCATAAAGTTGCCAAGAGAAAGGCAGTTGCAAGACTGGGACCAGTTATATTCATGATGTTGCAGTTGTGGCTTCTGTGAATCATTTCAGCTCTTTGTTGAGCATGGGGAGGTAGATACACAGGATACTACCTAGTGTTAGTCTGTGCTGCCATGTTTTATTTATTGTTCAATGAGAAATGTGTTTTACAAAATGAAACCATATCTTGGACTATGCTGATCTTTATTTGAAGAAAAACTGACTGAAATTGCAAATACAAGTTAACACAAAAATCTGTATGTTCATGTTAGGGCACAATTTATGCTTGAACAGAACCACAGTACTAAATAGATTCCTACTTATTCATTGTTGTAGGAAATAATTCACGTTATTCTTTAATGTACTGTTTTAATACAAGAAGAAAAATTTGTAATGCAAAAATCTTACTCATGCAGTGTTAGGACTGCATACATAACTCTAAAATGGGAGGACTGTTGTGCAGGCTTAATTATCTCCATGCATATTCGTGGGGACAGAAATGCAATTTTTTAAGCTTTGAAAAGTTATGTTTCTGAAATGCATGTCCAAGTATATGGAAGGGGACAAGTCGTAAATAATTAACGTAGGAGGACATGCATACATTCATACTAAAAACAAGTTTGGGAAATTACTAACTATGTCAACACTTCCTATTTCCTGGTTAATCATTTCTCATTTTCAGAGAGGATGAACTTTCTTGTAACCGTAGAATGATGTAGGACCATTAACAATGCTCTTTCCACATGCAAGCACACACCGAGCACACCAGGCAATGGTGAAACTAGTAAATGGATGAGGAAATGTAGGTTATGGCTTCTCAGGCAACCATCTATTTCTAACCACGATAAATGTATTTATGGAGAGAACTTTCAGTTCTCTTTTTAATCTACTTGAACTGCTAAAACCTATTGCCGTTTTAAAATTAAAATTCAATTAACACCACGTCTGAGCTTCGCTTTCCATTGAAGGGTAGAACACAAGGATTTCTACTGCATGGCTTTCCTTAGGTATTTGAAAAGAGTGTGTTAGAGAGCTCTTTAAAACAGATGTAATCACTGAATATTCAGGCTGGTCAGGTAAATTGTAATAGTGTAATGTTATTCTGATGGTCAGGAGTCTGGAATTTGCAATTTGTTTCATGTAGTCATGGAAAAGTAAATATATTGTCTGATAGCTTTACTTTTTATGCTTACTACTTGAAACATGCGTTGAAAAGCACGTTTAATTTGAGGTAGTATTTATTCTCATTATATTGATTAACTCTGCACCAGTTAGTTTGAGACGAAACTGCTGGTTTAAGTTGTAACTGAACTAAGTTACACTTAAAGAACAGGTATTATGGTGGCTGTACTTCAGAATTAACACTTGCCTTGAGCTGAGAAGTAATTCAGGGTTAGAAGAGAGGAGTACTGTATTTCTTTTTCCAGCGGACACATTGATGGAAAGGCTTTGAGCACTTTATTTACATGGATGATAGAATGGGAAGTTGAGCAGACTTCCTTTGTGCTAGTGCCCCATTTTTAGTAAGAGAAGAGCATGATTAACACTCTATGTAGCTTTTTGGTTGTATAAGGTATTTCTAGTTATTGAGCTAATTGGGACAAAAATTGGGCTGACTGGGAAAATAGTATTTAATTTCTATATAGTGAGCAAGCATGACAATGTTTTATATATATGGAGAGGGTTGTATTGCTAGCAATGCTACCCTAGCCTGTTAATGTTTGGGAAGATTCCCCTCACCCCCCTCTAGATGGGCACCTGAGGGTTGTGTATGCATCTACTCGAAGTGCACGATGTATTGAAAGACAAAGATTATGAGGCCTGCAGGAAGTATTTAAAAGTGCTAGAGGGTGGCCTTAGGAAAGAAGAATAACCAGAAAAGAAAAAATACTATTTTTAAAGATACGGTAGTAACTAAATGCCTAATAAGCTGTCAGCACAATGATGTGACTGTTATTGTGGCCTACTTTCTAGCAGTTTGTGTGAAGGATATGTCAAAAATACTTCATTTCAAATATTGATTTTTTTTTTTTCTAAAGACACAATGCATTTAAAGACTTGGCGATTTTGATTAACATAAACTGTTAGTGAAAATACTTGAGTATTGCAAGAAATTAAAATAACAAATCTTTCGAGTCAACTAAGTAATACATGAGTTCCTGTCGGTAATGAAACTGACTTGGTTATTTTTGGAAAATGATGTGATTGGAGGTCTGCATTTTCTTTGTTAACCTTTTAATGATGCCTTTTATAAAATCTTTACCACCCCTTGACCCCCCCCCCCCCCAAAAAAAAATCACAACAGAAAAGAACACCCCAAAAAAAACAACATTTCATAGAGGTTTTTCCTCCTTTTTCTTTTGTTACAGGGCTTCAGCTATTCTTCTGGTGGAATTTAGGTGTGTTGGGAATAGAAGGGGATTGAGCAAGTACCAAATAGGGACACCTAGGATTGGATTAGGTTGTATTACCACCTGTTGGCCATAAAGGGCAGCTGTCCTCATTAATTTGGAAATGATCACATGAGGCTTGTTCAGGGGAGGAAGGAGAGTTTGGGGGCATGTGGGCAATGTAAAAACAACTGCAGTTTAATGATACGGTTACACTTGAAATTGCAGTGCTATTAGGGCTATATATTCTAATCTATATGTTGCAATATTAATTGAAATAGGGGGCTCACAGTTAAAATGACTGCAAACAGCAACATTTTTACTGTAAAATGGGTACTGATTGTGTTTTGTTAGGTAGCCCAGAAACTTTTCTCTAACCCTTAGAGGGAGGACCTGTGTAAACTCCTATAGAGAAAATCTGGTGGCTTTCCAGCTTATTACTGGAATTGGATCTCTGTAACGCTGTAATTAAACTTCTCTGATAAGCTGGTATGGATATTCTTTTCAGCTTGGATGTTGGCATTTGGAGACAGCCAGCTCTTCAGAAAAAGCTAAAAGTGGAGCAGGTTTTAGCTTTACATACTCTCAGGTGGCAGTAAATCCGAACCATGAGTAATGGGAAGTGGTGTTTTTTTTTTTTTTTTAAAAAAAAAAAAAGGTATAATTTTGTATTGTTATAAATTGTTGGCCTAATGGGCCTTAAAATTCCTTGCAAGCCAGACTTTGTATTTGTTTGGTTGCTGGTGCTAGACAGGTATTGTCACTTTGCTTAGAATGTAATGCTGGTGAGAAGCTGATTGGAACAAGCTTCTATTAAAAAAGAATGATGAGCCCGAATCCACTCACGTATTTGTTGTGTGTCTTCCAAGAATGTTGACTATAGACATCTGATATTTTAGAAGCCAGAGGCTGGTGAAAATGCTAATCTGATCATGAAGCGCTACTTGTTTGTATTAACGGCTTTCTGCTAACAGCTCAAGATGAGCACGTATGAAATGGAAATGAGCTGTCTTTTGTTAATGATTTTTTCAGTTACTTAATTCCTCCTAAAATTACACCGTGGTCTTCTCTTCCCTCAATAACTGATGCAGGTCATAATTAAGAGCTTTTATCTCAGTAGTGAACAAGGAAGCAAATGTGTCCTTTCTATAGTGTTACTTACTAGATGGGGCTAGGGAAGAGCTACCAGTAGTGAGGAAAGCAGCACCTGGCTGTGTGAGCAGCCGACGTTGGCTTTCTCACTGTACCTATCCAAGGTGAATTGAAGCTTTAAATAACCGTGGTAGTAAGTTAGCTTGGGGGTTCACTTCAGCACTTCACTGTGACTGCTGCAGCTTTTGGTGCTGGAAATATGTTACTTAGAGCTGGTTTGCTGTACCGTTGTTGATAGGACTAAGGCCTATGTGCTTGGTTAAAATACAAGTAGCGTGGCATTAACCCACGTGAACATACCTCACAGCTGGATGAGATCCCCTAAATTCTGGTGCTTGACTCCCTTTTCCGCTAGGGTGCAGAGTCCTAGGCAATTGCATGTTTCTGCAAATTTCTCCTATCTTGCACAGCTATTGAAAAGTATGTTCCACATCAGTCACACGTAGAACTCATTAGCACTATTAGGATACTATCAATTTCAAGCTGAATTACTAATCAGGTAATTAACTTGAACTCCACATCGCAAGGTGCTGCAGAGGCAGGTAGTGCCAGCGAGTTCCCAAAGGCATTAGGTGTTTACTGACAGCTGTCCATGACCGGCGAACAGGCAAGGATATGCTTTCTGGTGTTTGTAACATTGTCGTGACTTCAGTGGTAAGACAGATTTCAAGTAAAGGTTGTAGCCTGGATTTTCTACTTTCAGGGCATGGTTTTGTTTTTTTTTTGTGTGTGTTGCAGCTGATGGAGAATATGGGTCGGAACAGGCCCTTCGTCTGATCCAGTGAAAGCTTGGAACTCAGTAATTCATCTTTGTCACTGGAAATTGACTTCTTATTTAAAGTATCTTCTGTTTTCACTTACGGCTTGGTCAGCCTGTCTCATTTGAAATTGTATGTTGTAAAAGGTGTTGACTATTTTACATGTAATATTTCATCTGGTTAAAATCTAGCTACATACCCTCCAGGAAGGACAGGAGTTGGCCAGCCATAACCTTGGATGTTATAGCAGTAATCTTTGTGTCCTTTGTAGGAAATTCGTGCGAACTGGTGATTTGCTAAATCTCCAAGCCATGCTATGGTTTGTCAAAGTGAAGCGATATTACTGCGTGTAACGCCAAGCTTGTTTATAACGTCTGGGTTATTGAAGCATTTAATATTAAAACTTGCTTCCCAGAACTGCTTGTGGCCTGTCAGCAGCACCTAGCAGATATACTTTTGACACCTCACAGTTTTCTGGGGAAAAGTTACGCTCATTTAAAGATCTTAATACTGGATGGCAGTGTTATTTAAGAGTTGTGCTTGGCTCAGTAAATTAATCTGACAGATTTGCTGTCTTTGTGGCGTAGGGCCTGCGGTGGGGGTTGTTTTGCTTGTTAAGGGATGATTATCATTTGAGCCTGCTTCAATTTGGATTCATGCCGGTGTATCTCATCCTTTCCCCTAGGCTGGCTGAGCACTAGGTTTTTAATATAAAGAAGGGTTTAAAAAGCTTCAATTATGTACAAAACCTAATTGCTAACTAATGCTAATAGGTCAAAGTTTGTAAGGATATGTGAAACTTACAAACTGGAATTTGGTGTCTTGTATGTGCTGTAAAATATAACTCGTGGATGTGGGTAGGGCGAATAAAAAAAAAATAAATAAATAAAATAAAATGTTTAATTTTCAGTACAAGTTTTGGTTTTAACAAGCTTGTTTAAAAATGTTGAATTAATCCTTTAGCAGTAACCCAAAGGCTAATTTTGTCACAAAACATAGCAAGTGAATTATTCTCCAGTTGTTTGTTACTCAGGAGACAGCAGAGTGGTGTATGCCTACAGGAGGGTTGTGTTCTTGCTGTGTAACAGTCTGGAGAACTCTTTTGCTGCCATCAGTCCAATGACTCTTCTTGAAGAATGAGTAATTTCCAGTAGTACAGGATTGTTACAGTGACACTCATCGTACAAATTCGGCTCTTCTCTTGCAGGGTAGATCATTGAGATGATACATTGACGAGTGATGTATTAATATTTATAATTTAAGATCAAGTTTGTTAGAGTTCATTCCAGGAGAAGGTGACTGGTCAGTGACTGATACATCCATTAAAACAAATAATTGTATACCTTGTGGTGGCAAACTACATAAAAACATCCTGTGTGGTGGACTGCGGGGTAGGAAGTAATACTGAGGCCAAAATGCAAGTATTTTCACACACTGTGCATTCTTGGGTTTGGATATTTTCTGTTTTTGTTTCTCCCCTTGGCTGTTGGTGTGTTTTATAAGTTACGAAGTACATTAAAACTGGGTTTTATTGAAAATAATTGCCTGACTCCAGAAGAGGTACTTCATAAGGATTATAAACATTACCTCAGCGGTGTTTTTCTGAAATTTTGCTGTTCAGCTGATCTTTTTGAAGTTATTGTTCAGATAAAAGTATGTAATGAAATAGGTTTATATTGGTAGATAGTTGAATGCCATTCTCCAAACAACTGCAGTGTTCCTAAAATATACTAGATTCATATTCATGCACGTTGCCCTTCGGTGTGCTTCTAATAAACCTTACACAGAAGACCCTTTTATTTAAAAGGGGTACAAAGTTTGTTGTATATGATCATAACTTAACATTCCTATATTTTTTTTTTTCCTTAGGAATATGTTTGTAAGGCATTTATTGTAGCTTAGAGACTTTTCTGCTAGTCTTCATTTTGCAGTGTATTACTGATTCATTGTGTGGTTGTTCTGAAAGTGCTCTGGCATGAAAACCCAGTTGGTTTGTGCTTTTGACTTCAAGAGCCTAACTGGAAAGCATAAGCAGGTAGGAAGGCAGAAGGTTGGAACGTAGCCACACCGTATCCTATTTATAGTACCTTTGACTATTTTCCTGAAGACTTCCTTTATTATTTTGGAGGTTATAAAACCCGTTCAGCCAGTAACAGTCCTGATGTTTCCTACAGTCTGACTCATGTGTAGTCTGTAAAATCATGTCTTAGCTAAAGATTTGCTTAAAAAAAAAAAATCAACTTTAAAACCATGGCAAAGGTGAGCATCTGAATTGCACGGATGTTCAGTTGAGAATTGCCTTTGGTTTTCATGAGAAGCTTGCTGCACAACTCAGGCAGAGAGATGCAGGCTGGAATTACACAGCATATGGCTTTGGCCTCAGGGAGGTGCTGTTTGTTTTCAGAAGTACTGAGATCACACTTCAGCCGAGATCTTACTGCTTTTCGACTTGTCTGAAATTTAAATAATTACTGAGTGAGGCTGCTTGGGCTCCCAGGAGTGCTTTCAAATTTACTGTGCTTTAAGCTGTGTGTGTTTGGAAGCACAGAGATGGGGTAAAAAATAGTTAAGTGTTTTCTAACTGACCTTTCACCAGCTGCTTAGCTAGTTGGTTTTACCTCAGAAGTTCCTAAGACCGTGTTGTGTAAGGAAGCTGTTGTGCATTTGCCTGTTGACTTGTAAGATGTCAGAAGCATGACATTTACTTTCTTCTGAACATGGTGAAGGCTTCAGTTCTTTCACTTTGAGTAAATAGCCTCCCTGTATTTTTCAGTTCTAGCGTCTGACTTTGTTTTTGAGACATTGTAATAATGCGCTCGGTTTCTGCCAAGATTTTCAAGCGAGTTCCGTGACTGAATTCTGTTTCACACGACTTGCGCTCATGACATTTTGGTGAATACCAGGGTTTGGAAGTATGGCAGTTTCCATCGTCAGGTACCCGTCTCTCTGGGATTAGTGTGACCAGAAACAAAGGAAAGTTGTTGGCTTTTCAAAACATAAAAATGTTGGTGCTTGGGGGGAATAAGAGGGAGAGTGGCCCACTCCCCCCCCCCCCCAATTCATTAATCTTTACTTCTTCACTTATAATGGCACAGCTAAGAAATTGCAGAGCTCTTGAGGATCTCTGCTACAGCAGGGCATCCTTCTGCTAGACCAGGGAGCTGTTGCTGCTGTGAATGAATGAAGAGAGGAGCACATACCTTGTCATGGGGTAGAACAGTCCATACAGGATGGAATTATTGACTAGAATGAGGCCAAATTCTTCAAACACTTTTCTTAAAGAAATTCTCAGATCTTAAAATGGTAGACTTTGTTGTTTCTAAGCTAGATAGCTCACTTATTAAATAAATTCTTTTGTGCTCGGTGGCATTGGAAGAGTGAATAAACTTATAGCTCAATTTAAATATTCTGGGTATTCAAACTTGTCATTGCCTGTATTGTAGCTACAGAGAAGGGTTTCCGTATATATGGGTGTTAGACTGGAACTTTAACCACTCTTCCTGAAGCAGGAATTATTTCCTGTTGAAACTTGTCTCTGAGTTGATTTTGTGAGGTATTTGGTTGTTTATTTTTACCACTAATAGTTCCATTTTTAACTTTTCCAGTCTAGTATATGATTGTGAATGCCACTGAAAGTGTAGACTTAAAGATGTTATAAGCATCAGTGCATTTGTGGTCTTCAATTTGTTTTGGAAATGAATAACACTTCTGACTTGGTACATCACTTTTCCTGTTGCTATTGTCTAGCCTTAAGGTTAGGTTTGAATATGTGTGAACATATGAAAAAAATAAAGCTATTAAATAATAATAAGCCACTCCTGCTTTGCTAGTTTCAAAGCTTTTGTTTTTATATTAAATGACTGAATTTCATTGGTGTTACAGCTGATAAAATTCACCAGAATCACTTCCAATACACAGTAGAATGTAAATTTGCACATCTGTAGCTCCTCCCCTTGGCATCTTCCTTTTACGCTTCAATATTTAAAACAAAATTGCTACCTCTCATAATTAGGTCGTGTATTTGACAGTTGCACCTAAAGTTTTGACATAAAGTGTGAAATTCTGTACCTACATCTTCACGGGGGAAAAAAGTCTCAAATAACAGCTTTTAAAATTAAATATGCGAACTTTCTTCTTCCTCTTTCCTCATTAGGAAGTATTGATGAAGATGTTGTGGTGATTGAAGCATCCTCCACTCCCCAGGTCACTGCTAATGAAGAAATAAATGTTACCTCAACAGATAGTGAAGTGGAGATCGTCACAGTCGGTGAGAGCTACAGGTGAGTGAGACTTGTGTCTCTTTGTATTAGTAAAATTTTGCTTGACTCAGTGTTTGTCACAAGCATATGTATCATTAAAAAGTCCATAAGGTACTGTTACAGAAATTCTATCCTACCAGGCCTAGTATGCATTTATGTTTCCAAAAGGAAAAAAAAGTCAAACCCCACAGCTTTGCTAAAGCTTGAAAATACAACTGATACGGATTTGGTGAGGTGGTTGTGGATGGTGTGACTGAGAGAGAGAACTTTAGGGAAGCAAAGCTGCGTAGTGTGATCCTAGAGAGAACAAGCTTGCTCTGAAAGTGTATTTCTTTGAAGCCGTTGCCTCATATGCTTTCCTGTTCTTCTATGCCCCTATGGAAATTTTGTTCCATATTTGTCAGGTTCTGTAAAATTTAATAGAGAGGAGCTTCTTGAAGTGGAAGACTTGAAACTGTCACGTACATGGGACTGTTGGAGATGCCTGCCAATTAAATACACTTGTTAGTTTGTGAACAGGAGGACAAAACTGTGGAATATGAAGAATGGCCATCAATTTTTTATAAAATGACAAAGGAAAAATAGACAGTAAAATATACAAACATCCTATGTGTTTCTCAGCAGATCGTGCTTTCATTAATGTAATTCTAAATTTAAAAAACAGATGGATTTTCCTACAGACATCACTTCATTGGAATAAATGGCATATCATAGCAAAACCCATTTCATGGTTTAGTCAGGTGTGTGCATAATGAGGACGGATTTCATGAGTGCTTCAAACAAGCTCCTTGGTATTTTTTTATTTTTGACACACAGAAGATATACTTATTTGGGTTGCATATTTTGTAGCAGAGAGAAAACAGGGAGAGGTGAGAGAAATCAACATCTTAAAAATGCTTTTATTCGACAACATGTTTCTTTATATTTCCTCCTTTTTAAAGATGTAGAATATTTTTTCTGTAAGAAAGCAAAAGCTGCAGAATCAACAGATACTTTCTCTTGAGATGGTTAGAAATATGTTTCCAGAAATAATTTCTCCATATGAATGTGTTGTTAAGAACAATTGTAAAACATATGAAAAATATTTTTGCAAAGACTTCAGCTAGAGCTGGATCAAGTTTGTTTTAGCCTCTTAAAACTTCATGTGAAAGTGTAGGGGTTTAAAAATGAGGCTGTATGAAACTGATTACGGAACATCAGTTAAAAGATGTATAAGTTAAAGATGTATAAAATGCTTTTTAAAACTCAGCTTTCCTCTTCTCACCATCAATAGGAAATGTTTGCTGTAGTAGCCATAAAAGAAGATTACATGCAAAAAAATTACTACTTTTCTACCTTACCTTCTGCAGTAGTACTGCCAAGACAACAAGCAGCAACACCCCTCTCATTTTTATTGATGACAATGGTGTCTTTCTCTTCATTGAGGAAGAGACTGAATCGAGCGTATTTTCTGGTGTATTTAAATTTTGATCCATTCAGTTTGTTAGACCTTCTAACATGCAGACTTGTTAAATTAATTTTATTATTAAGTTCATAATGGGATGGGCAAATAAACTTTTTTTTTTGCTGTTGAGCCCTTTATGTACTTTCCCTCCACAGTTGAGAAAAGATCTTACTCCAAAATCTTTATGAGAGGATAAGAAATGGTTTTGTTTTGTATTGGAAAATGTCATGATTCTGTGTGATTTTAAAAAAATATGGTACAAAAACAATTCCAGGAAGCTTGCTATGGCAAGGAAGCGTCTTAAATTCAAATTTTGATACCAAAATGTCAGGAAATGTCCCTTCCACACTAGTCTTTTATACTTTGAACATTAATAACTAGTTCAGGATAAAAATGTAAATGTTGTAAGCAGAGTGAACATTATGAAAATTAACCAAACTCCAGATACTGTTCAGAGCAAAATAAATGGTTTCCTTTATTCTTTATTGTCATGTAATTTGTGTATAGACTTTTGCCTTTTTTAAATTTTTAAAATGTATTTTTTAAAAAAAAAAAAAAAAAAAAAAAAATCAGAATAGCAAAAATTAAAATACTATTTCTAATGCTCTGTACTACTGAATAGAATGGGCGCTGTTACATTACAGAAACAAACCTGTCCATTTCCTTAGGTATGGTACAGGCTTATGATTTTCTTTCCCCAGCTACGCTTCACTTGAGCCTCATAAAATGTTACACAAAGCTGTGTTCCATCCTAGATGGGAGTGAGGGAAATGTTTAGGAGGTAAATGTCCAAAGCAATCTCTGAACTTTAATGTTAAAGTTTAGAAATTATCCTCTGAAAACTCTTCATTGCAAATTAACACTCAGAAAATATTTAGAATTTTTATAATTTAACGCTTCTTTCATCATTGATAGATCTGCTGTTTCAGACTGCATGGGAATAGCGTAGCATTCAGAGACTCATGTTCTACAACAAAGTTAAAACATAGTATTGATGTAATTGCTGCGTGACTGATAGGGTTTCACAGTGATTTTTTTAAACATAAATTATCTGTGTTTATTTCATAGAAACTAATATTAGAATTTAAATTCTACCTGTTAGATACGTGCCGTTACGTCATCTGTTAAAAGCTGCAATAACACTTAGATGCCCTGCTCCATATTCGCTAGATGTGTATTTCAGCATAACAAAATTCTATTACTGAAAAATAAAACAGCGGCCTCCCAAACAGTGAGGTGGGAAAAAAAGGCAAGATTTAGGTCAGTAGTTAAGCCTAATACCTTTTTTAAGGTCTCGTTCAACACTCGGACACTCAAGATCACACTGGGGACAAAGCTCTAGTTCTCATGCTGCACGGCCTCAAGAGCAGCGGAACCGCAGCAGGATTTCCACAGTCATACAGCCGCTCAGACAGAACGCAGCGGAAGTCGTGGACCTTACGGTGGATGAGGATGGTAAGTCTTACTGGTCTGAGAAGTTTCTTCCGTTAAGGTGAGCCGCGTTAATTGTATTACCTACAGCATACTGTTTTGTGAAAAAGCCTGGTAGTGTGTCAGAAAATCTTTTTGCAGCTTTATTTTTAAAATTAAAAGTTCAGATATTTCAGTGGATCTACCATGTCTTAAAAAAACAAAGCAAACAAACAAAAAAACCTTTTCTTTAAAAAACTGACTTGAGTGCGAGTCTGAAAGGTGAGTCACCAGGCAGGAATTACAGACCAAGTTGGAACTACTGCCTTTAAACCTATGTTTATTTCAGTACAACATTGTGAAAGGAAAATCTCATGGTAGTGCTTTGGAGATATGACTCTTCTTTGGAGTAAAAATGAATTAAAAAAAAAAAAAAAGAGTAAAGCATGCGAGGTTTCTGAAACTGTGACCTTTCATTGCCTCTTCACATTAAAACGTACTGGCACTCAAACTTATTCCTGCTGAAAATCATAACAATGATTTCCAGTTATTGTCGGATGTTGCCAGAGGAAATTCTTAAACTCATACGTGTTTTTGTTGGTGTTGCTGGTAGTCACTTTGATTTTTTGGGGTACACACTACTGTTAATTTTTAACAGAAATTTTGCGCTATTGTAGTTCCATCTCTGTATGAAAGTTAGGGTATTCTTTAAGATGTCTTGATTTTGGGGGTGATTTGGACGGTTTGGAATTTTTTGGTCTGTTGATGGTTTTAAAGGAAGAAGATAGGTTGATTTGCAGCTTTTTTTTGCTTTGTAGTCTTACTATGAAATATCCCAACAGCACTATCATTGGAGAGGAAATGGCATTTATTGCTGTAACTTACATGTTTCACATACAAATTATTGTAAAAATAGACATTCTGAATTGAAAACTGTTATAAGGCAACTATGTACTTATTCATAACTTTATGGATGTCTTCAAAGATACCAGTACTAAAACTTTGCTACTTACATGAGTGTAAAAGGGTCATTTTCCCACTTACCTTTGTGGATTAACACCTAGAAAATGTGTTTTAAAATAAGTTTTTCTTAGCTAGCATTTTGAGATTGTCCAAGCCTACTGGCTTGGTGTTGTGTTGCTTGGGGGGGGGGACGCGTGGGCGGAGGTGGAGAGGGAACAGAACTGCTTGCATTATTGATTACAAATCAGTCACAGGCTGGTAGCATGATTGAGGCTAACAGAATAAGTTGCATGACTGCAGGATTGCTTTTAGAATGCATTAGCATCCAGTCTCATGTACTATGTATTCACATACCAGTCTTAGGCTTTGTCCTGTTTCATGGTTGTTTTTTTTTCTTTTTGCCTGAATTTAAATGTACTTCCCAAAAATATTTTCTTTAATTAAAATCAACGTATTGGAATGCCACATTTAAATTTAAAGGGATTTAAGCATTGATATCAGGTAATGCTTTTTAATGTGATCAGCTGGAAGACTGCAGAAAGGGAGATGTGCTTATTCCCTTTCTTGCTGAGTTGCTGATATACCTATTAGATTTGGAGAGAGATTTTGAAAATGAGTCGTATTTTACTTGAAGACTTTGTGTAAGAGAAGTATTTCAAGTATCTTAATGCTTTTTTATTACATCCATGCAGACTTTTTTTACTAAAAAAAAAAGGTGCTCTGTTTCTGATCTTACCTTTTATGGTATCTTGTATTCCTAGTCATGTCATCGCCTTGTCAGTACTTAGAGAGGAATTTCAAATGTAGTCAAAGGCAGGCTTTTTAAAACTGAATTTGAACTATGCCACCATTTATCCTTTTAAAACTTAACCTGTTCACAGTTGTGTAGTAGAGAACAAGATCTATCTAGCATGGTGTATTTTCTGTGGGTCCAATGAAATACATATAACCTTTATAATCTGCAAAATGAACTTGAAGTCTCAAATACTGATTAATGAATTTGATTCTAGTCTCAACGTCTACTGAGACTAGAAACCAAGTTGATCTCGCAGTGGCCTGTGAAAATTATACGTCTGGAATAGCTGAAGCTTGTGAAGTAAAGTAGCTCATCTAGTTTAGATGTTACTGTGATGTTCTTGGTTAGTTATTTAAAAATTTTCTTGTGCTCTATAGGCATTAAAAGATGGTAAGGGTAATACTTAATCTTAGAATACTTTGCCTTTGAATTTATAGAAAACTTCCGCAAATATGTTAGCAACTGTTTTCATCATAAAGTACGAAAGTAACTTACTCAGTAAATAAAACTTGATATAACTGATTTGTTTAGGGAAGTGATTTTCTATTTGTAAAGTCTGAGTTTTAAAATAGGACTTTTTCCACATACAATTGAAACAACTTTTGTATTTTATACTCATCAGATTTTTGTGTTTGAACTTCCTCAGTATCTGGCAAGACCAGCATCAAGAATTTATTGTAGACTAATTAAAAACGTGCAAAAACAGCAATGTAAAAAAAAAAAAAGGTAAAACAAAGCTTTTAAATCTTAACATGGAAACTTTTTTCTTCCCCTACTAGAGCCAACAGTTGTGCCAACCACATCAGCTAGGGTGGAGCCCCAGGTTGTGAGTTCTGCTTCCAGTAACAGTTCTAGTACGTCTACCTCAGAGCAGGCCTCTGATGCAGCTCCAAACGTCTCCAACAGCCAGCCCTCTGCAGCACCAGAGACGACTTCTAGTCTTCCGAACAGCAGCACTGCTGGTTCTTCAGCTGGAGGTACACAATATGAGAGCTTTCTAAATTGTTGTGTTGCCTGCCAATACAAAGGAGGTAGAGGAGGTGAATCAGCTTTCTCTAGCTTAAGTAGCTTGTGATCTTTTAGGACTGAAGATAGCAATAATAAGTTGAGATGGGTTAGATTGACTGTGTAAAGTTGAGAGGAAAGGAATCTGAAAAAGGTGATCAGTTTTCTCCCAAAGATGAATGAGGTTGTGCAGGAGCATTCTGTGCTCACTTACTGGGATGTTCAATTATATCTGATCAACAACCATACCCTTAATTTCTGAGGAGGCAGAATATAGTTCACTGGGAGTGAAGTCCTCCATCACAGAGTTGTAGGGTTTTTTATATGTGTGGTATAAGGAAGTGAAGGATGTGAACCTGTAGATTGCTTCACTGGAAGCATGTCTATACAGATCTATATAGATACAGACCTATAAGAGCTGTAAGTATGGGTAGCACTTGCAGCATCTCTCAGCTGTGGGTGCTTCTTCACTTTCTGCAAGTCAGGTGATGTACAAAAAAAAACCTGAGCTGACCACACTGACAAAGGAATTGGAGGACACTGGATCAAAATAGGTCTGTGCATATTAGCCACAGGGACAGTTTCCTCCTTTCCCTACTAATGTGTATTAAACTACTGGAATAATAAAGCAAGTATAAGTTCATTTCCTTTAGTGGTTTTCATGTGTACTTCCACCAAAACCGTTCATTTTTGCTTCATTTGGCAGGCATGTTTAAATTCTCCTTTTTTTATCCAGTTTGTTTTATTGTAGTTTAGATCTGTTTTCTGATGAGTTAATTATTTAATCATGAAGTATTGTTCTTTAAATTTCAGCCTCTGCTTTATGGTGTTTGGCTTTACTAATTTCTTCTATTTTAATGTTAATGTCTTTAATCTAAAGATGATACAAGAAGAACTGCATCTAATACAACACTGGAAACTGGCCCTCCGGCCATGCCACGGTTACCATCTTGCTGCCCTCAGCATTCTCCATGTGGAGGATCTTCGCAGAATCATCATGCATTGGGGCATCCGCATACAAGCTGCTTTCAGCAGCATGGCCACCACTTTCAACACCACCACCATCACCACCACAACCCTCACCCAGCTGTTCCACTGTCTCCTTCATTCAGTGACTCCAGCTGCCCTGTTGAAAGGCCTCCTCCAGTGCCTGCCCCTTGTGGAGCAAGCAGCAGTTCTGGCACCAGCTACCATGACCAGGCATGTTTATTTTTTGTAACTATTTCTTTGTGATTTCAAGTTTTGTTATAGATATGGAAGAATAGAATAGGATGCTGAATTGTGGATTATTTTCATGTTCTGTAGCAGACATGATAAAAAGGAACTAAACAGAATATTTGAGTTTGCATTTTTGTGTCCACATATTATAAGAAAAGTCATAACCTGACAAATAATCATTGACAGCTGACATTATCTTGATGACTGTAAGACTTATTTTATTTTGCTATTCAGTCAAAACAAACATAAATACCTTGGAATACACTTTGCAGATCGTAGTTTTGTGCATAACTGCGCAGCTTTAAGGGAAGAAAAATTATAGTCTAAGTTTATAAAAAGAAAAGTTGCTTTTCTAAAGTCATTGCTTTTAAGACTTCTAAAGTAACTAAAAATCACAGATTTAAAACAATATTGTTAAAAATCTAAGAACAATACTTACAGTTCTACGTGTTGTAAATTAAGTTTGCACAATCTGGTATATGTTTTAAGTGTAATACAGTAGACACAACTGAAAATGCTGAAGTTTGCTGTTTGCGAATAATTCAAGGTGTGCAGCTCCTACATACTTGATGATTTACCTATCGTAGTCTTGTTGTGTGTTTTTTACATGGTGTGGTATAATTAATTCAGTCTCTTTTGTCAGATTCAAGAATTTAGGAATAAGAAACTTTAATCATATCTAAGGAATGTTCCAGAACCAAGCCTTAAAACTTAAAAACCTGGATCCCAGATAGTATTTATTCTTTTTTTTTTTTTTAGCATGTTATGTTTGAGGTTGACTTTGTTTTCAATGTCTGAAGAATTGCTTGAAAAAAAAGGTGGTTTGTTTATGCAGCAGGCATTGCCAGTAGACTTGAGCAGCAATGGCATAAGAAGTCATGGAAGTGGTGCTTTTCATGGAACGTCTGCTTTTGACCCCTGCTGTCCTGGTTCTTCATCTCGAACTGCAATTTATGGGCATCAGGCTGGTGCTGGTCCAAGCCAATCAATAACCATAGATGGATATGGATCAAGTATGGTTGCACAGCCCCAGCCCCAACCTCCTCCTCAGGCGTCGCTTTCTTCCTGCCGGCATTATATGCATTCTCCCTGTAAGTGCTGATGATGAGTTCTGGATATGTGTGTTGGGGAAGGAGGAGGGAAGGATGACAAAACAAACAAGAAAACAGCTTCCCTGACAACATATGAAAACTTTACTGTCTGCTTACTTTGATCGTAAAAATGGCCTAGAAAAATGCATGCTAAGAAATGTATTTAAATGGTTCAGTTTGTGTAGAGGAATTACACATAACCAAAGGGAAGTTAAAATATTTTCTTTTGGAAGAAGTCACTTTTGAGTGGCAGCTCTTAATATTCAAACTTCAAAAAAAGTGTTTACTATGAAAATACTTTTATCCTCTTTGTTTTTTAGCAACACCTTTTCATTTTTTTCCTTGTATCTTCCACTTCCACATATCTCCAATGAGTTCTGCTTTAGCAAACTCAGAGTCAACTAACTTGTTTGATCTGTTATTTCTTTTATTTTATTATGTCCACAGAATAGTGGACTTGAGGGGAAAAAAGAGTATTTAAAAATAACAAACAAAGTAAAATTTTCTCACCATGTATATCCTTTTTGACATGCAACACAGATGCCTACTTTTTACCAACCTGAGAAAGAAGAGGCTGCAGGAAGTGTGGGCTTGTAGGATATATCACTGGAATCACTTTATTGAGAAGCTGAATATACACAAATTCCCATGTTGCCACTGTTTATATTGGTATAATAACATTGAAGCACCTGTGTGAAGATACTGGTTTTTATAAATTTCATCCAGAAACTATTGACAAGATTAAAAGTCTCTTTTCATTGCAGATGCTTCTTTGACCAGACCTCTTCACCATCAAGCTTCTGCATGTCCCCACTCCCATGGAAATCCTCCTCCACAGCCACAACCTCCACCTCAAGTAGATTATGTTATTCCTCATCCAGTGCATCCCTTCCATCCTTCGATCTCCTCTCATGCATCTTCTCATCCTGTTCCACCTCCACCACCAACTCATCCTTTAGCCAATGCAGCTGCTCCGATTCCACAGCATCTTCCGGCAGCACATCAGCCTATCTCCCATCACATCCCTGCAACAGCACCTCCAGCACAGAGGCTACATCCTCATGAAGTGATCCAGAGGATGGAGGTCCAAAGAAGAAGAATGATGCAACACCCAACGTATGTCACAAATGTACTCAGAACGTTATCTAAACATATAATTCGTTTCCCTCAGGTTTGTAAAATGTTGCATGTGGATCTCAAATTGTAATTGCATGGTTAGGAACTGTTAGCACTAAACCATGGTAGGAAGTGACTTTACATACCGTTGCAGTTGAGTGAGCATTAAGGCTGAACCTGTTCTTGTTAACACATTCATTGTTGTGTCCAGGTGAGGCAAGTAGTACAGTGAATGAGTTATGGAAGAGAAGTGAGGCTTATGTTTCTCTTGCCCATTAGTTATCCTTCAGACAACAGGCAGGAATTCCTTTTCAAGCTGGACAGCCTAAAAAGTACATCATAAGCTCCTTCCAAATATGCTTCTTAAAAATGCCTTTTGCATTTCTGATACTATTAAGATCCTTCTTACATAACTAATGCTTTAAGGTAAGATGGACTTCTCATAAGAGACGGCTTACCAGGTTTCATGAAGATTTAATCTTAGATACCTGCCTAGCTTTACTACACCTTGGTCTTCAGAAGAGAAGAAAGACTGAATAATGCCTATGAGAATGTGACCAATGTTGAGATGTAGCTTTGCTGATACTGTTTTGAGATACTGCTCTTGCTAAACTAGACCCGTGACGCTAGAGAAATCAGGTCAGTACTGGCTTGGATTCCACTCATAACATAACCGAAGCTATTTTGTTTCAGAGATGATACTTTTAGATATTTAAGAGCATTTCAAGCAAGAACTCTCTAGTTGTTTCTTCTAACATTTCTATATAAATTCTACTGGTACCTAATATAAAACAGATTTAGGTGTTAATGCTGAAACAAAGATTTGCTACAACTTCTTAAGCAGTTTTGATACTTAAACAAAACAACACAAAAGAACCCTCTAGGTACTAACTCTGCTGACAGTGATACATGACAGATCTGTGTTTTTCTGTAGGGAAGTCATTTCTCTGCTTTTTCAGTCATGACAATTTTGATCTATTTGAACCTGGACCTGTTCTTTATCTGTTACGCAAATGGTATAACCTCTAAACACCCTGACTTCAGCACACAAGGGTACTGGTTGTGTATGCCTGTGATTATGGAGTTGTATACAAAAAACAGTTTTGGAACGCACAAGCCAGCTCAAGTGAGAGACTGAATTTCAAGCAAAGACAGGAGTGATGTCCATCTTACTTGTTCTGGAAACTTTGTGATAGCAGAATTGATTCATTCAGTTCCTTGTCTCAACATCTCAAGAGTTCTTAGGATGTTGTTTCATCCTTCATTTCTAGAAGTAGCATATGGGATAGTCTTCCAGCTTGTATGCCTTCTAGTGACACAGGACTCTTTCAAAATTGTAAGTAGAGAGTGGTTAGTATCCTCACTGTTATGTCTCAGACGTTGGGTACAACAACTATAACTTTCTTTGGATCTTGGGACTGGCAACAAAATGTGCAGAAGGCAGCACATGACGGTGCGTTGCATTTGTATACCATAAAGTATTTGTTTAAGATCTCTTTAAAATATGTTGTTCCAGATTTTTCCCACAGTTAATGAACTGAACAGAGGTGAGACTAGGAGTAGGTTCTGCTGTGGTAATTGTGTCTGTGTTGGTATGTACCATTGCAGGAAACTAACACTTGTAACATAATTTATACAAGTTCAACAGATTTCTCTGGAGAAGCATCAGTTTGCAGTGGTTAGAATAGTATGCCATAAGTAACTCATTTTTTTAGACGTACGTAGATTACAAAATGTTTTAATCTACTCTGGAAGTTTAAGGTGGAACTGAATGTGAAAGGAGTTTCCTACTCTTAGGACAATACAAATATCTAGGCTGAATAATAATAAAATAATTCTGCTTTGAATGCAATGGAAATAAAAACACTAATCATTTTTTGGGGGGGGGGGGGGAGTGGAAGATGGTAAAGTAGCAGAAATCAGTCAGCAGGTTTTTGCTAAGATTTTGTCCAAAACTGTAGTTGTTCTGTACCAGGTGGAATGGAAGAAACTGTTCTATTACTTGAGCTATGATGCAAACGTATTTCAAGGCAAATTACCTCCGATTAGTGTGTTTGTTTTCCCCTAATAATTTCTGATGCTGTAATTTCACTGGAAATAAACTAAGAATCATTCATGGCAATGCTACAGACAACATCCTTAATCGTGACGTGACCAGTATGTGCACTTTCATTGCTCTCCTGTTCTGCAGCTTGAGATTAGGATTAAAGTGTCAGTCCATTGGTAGTGTCTGTCAGGTGAAGACCAGATCGCAGTAGCTGACAGTGGTTGCAGTATATCTCAGTGTATGGCTATAAAGGCAACTGTATGGTCAGCTTCATGCTTGAGTATGAAATTCTAGCTTTAGACATAAGTTGAAATTAAAACAGCATGGGGAATTTTTTTTAAATTTTAACTTGTTCCAGTAATACAGTCTGTAATATTGATAATGAATTTTACTTTCTTTTGACCCTAATAAGTGTCTGGAATTAACTGTTGCTATTTTATTTTTAGACGTGCTCATGAGAGGCCTCCTCCGCATCCTCACAGAATGCATCCAAATTATGGTCATGGGCATCACATTCACGTGCCTCAGACAATGTCTTCCCATCCTCGACAAGCTCCAGAGAGGTCTGCCTGGTTAGTAATCAGATAACTATTTTAGTTCTTTGAGACTCTGTATAAAGGACCATAAGATGCGCTGATAATGCAGGCTGTTTATTTTTATTTTTTTTAAAAAAAAAAAAAATGCTGTGTGCACCTGTAATTTCAAATTGGTATATCTTGATTTGGCTTTGAAATGTTGCTTTTAGCACTCCATATATTAAGCATATTTCTAGTTCTTTATCCATTGCTTTTTAGAGGGAATTGAGGATCACTGACAGTAGGTAGTCATTTCAAGAACTGATTTTTTTAAATAGGCAAGTAAAATATTGCTGAAGACAATTCTTGTATTTGTTGTTTATAAAATAAGCTTGTAAATCAAATCCAGACCCTTATCTATTATCTCATATGTATGTCTGAGTTTACTTAAAATTGCATCAAACCACGTGTGAAGATTATGTTTAAGTTATGCTATGTATTTAATATCTGGAAAAAAATACTTTTGAGCCATCAGAGACGAGGTTCATGGGTTATGGCTTCTGTTTTCATAGTGTGTGAACTAGTCAACACAATAAATATGTAGTTGTCTCTACTGATTTATCGTACTGAATCTTCATAGCTTATTTAAAAGCTGGTTTTAGTTATGGTAGGATTAAGAAGATTTTCAGTGAAGTTCACGTATTTTTTTTAAAAAAAGGTGTTAAGATAGTGTTGCTGTGGTTTATGCTGTCCAAAACAGTGGAATTGTATCTAGGAGGCAAGATGTACCATTACTGTAACGCTGCTTTCATTCATGTGACAGGGAACTGGGAATTGAAGCTGGTGTGACTGCAGCCACTTACCCTCCAGGGCCCTTGCATCCTCACTTGGCCCACTACCATGCACCTCCTCGACTTCATCACTTGCAAATAGGCGCTCTTCCCCTAATGGTAAGGAGATGGCTTATGAAAAATCACAATAATTGGTCATTATAATTATATTGTTTGTTAGGAAAATTATTTGGGGGATTAGTGTATTTGATTAGGCATGTATACCTTGTTGTAAAAGGTATTGGTTTAACTGAAGAAGACAATAATCCGGTGCTTTTGTGTCGTTCCCAGATACAGAGCTACAAGAACAGGCAGGCTCATGTCTAATGAGAAAAAATAGTTTAGGACACTAACATTTCTAACTTCAGCTCTTGTAAAATGAATCATATTTTAATTAAATTGTCATGTGCATTGCAATGCATTGACCCTCTGCATCTGATTTCTAAAACTTGTGTTCTTTAATGAGCTTTAGTTGTTAAAGGTACCAGCTTTCCACCCAGTGCATAAGGATTGGCACTGGTGCTTCATTTAATTTGAAGGCCCATATGTACAGCGGGAATTCTGTCTAGAGATTTGGTTGGTTTTGAATAATGTTTGGTGTTCATCAACCTTATTCCATATGATAAAATAATAGAATTTTGTAGCATGAAGTGTTACAAGCAGAATGAAGTGCGAAGGTTAGTCCCTTACTAAACATAACTTTTTTAATCTATGGTAGAAAAACGAGGAGAATCTGCGTGACTTAGACAGAATACTAGTTTTTGAAAGAATTTTTGTATGGTTATATAAAAATATTCGTAACTTTCTTTCAAGACAATTCAAGACAGAAATATAGTTGAACTGAATATGTTTACCATGTCTGTGTAGGTATTCTGCATGGCTAATCGGCTTTTTTTAGCCCTCTAAAAGCTAGACAATCTAATCAAATGGTGGCCTCATCTAGAGATGGATGCTAAAACTGTAATTAAATCAACCTGCAAGTCCTGTCCATACAAGATTTCTGTATTAGAGGCCAGAACTGACATCTAGAGATTGGTTTATAAATTTATAACTAATACTGTAATAGTGGTCTCTTTGTAGTCTGTTCTTAAACTGCTTGATCCATGCTACTTAACTAATGTAATAAGCCTCAGGTACTTCCCTGATATCTGTAGGGTCGGTAATTCATTGTTGCACAGCTTTCATAGTTACCATAGACCATTCATAGCACTCTAAGAATTCAGTGTTTTAGCATAGCCAATAAAATCATATACCCTTATCCCTATGCGTCATCTGTACAGATATTTTTTCTGCAGTTGTCTTCAGGTTAGGTTTCTGTTTTTACAAGTGGACAAAAAATGTTTCTCCCACACTTATTTTATGCAGTGTTCGGTAACAGGTAACATCAGTTGCTTTGTTCTCCATGAGAAAGGGCCCTTTAATAAATAGGTCAGTGAACTGCAGTTGTAGTAGGAGACAGCAAGTTAAACGTGCCTATTTTATCTCACTATCAGGGCTAGTTAAGTCAATTATGAGACCTATTTCCACTGTTGCTGTGGAGCTTCTAGAAACTTGACAGATGAGCTCATCCTCATGTTAATGTGTTGAGAAACTTAGTTGTATTTTAACTACCGCAGGGTGTGCATACATCTAAAATGATACACGAGCAAGTAGTTGGGACCCCCTTTTACCTTCCTGTTAGCAGCAGAATGGAAATAAAACTGTGATAGAGAGTATTTAGAAGTATTTGATGAAAGTCTGATAAAATACCTGGGGAGTCTCACCAAATAGATGCTGTTAGTAACCAGTACGTCAGATGAAGTAGGGTTCTTTAATGCTACAAAAACTTGTGCGTGTGTTTGTGTAGGGCTATCTGATCCTTATAAGTCATTCATGAAGCTGTGGATGAAGTGGAATTCAAGTTGTTTGTGTCAAGATTTTGTACACTTTGTCCTGACAGGGCGTTTTGCGGTGTACAGACATCTGTAAGCAGTAATTCCTTGAAAGTTTGGGTTCTGTTTTGAACCCTGCTGAAATCAGATCAAGTGTTAGGCTTTCAAGTGGTGGTGTTCTGAGTAATTTGAAATGTATGCAGATTACGTGCACTAGAAGAACATAAAGGCAGGTTAAAGCACTGCTAGCAGTTGTATGCAGAATGGGCTCAAAGCCTGTTGGTGGTTCTGCCCCTTCTATGGTGGTAATGAAAGCCAAAATTTTATTTGTTTACACGTATGTGAGAATATGGGAGACTTGTCAGCAAAAATGACTAATGAACATGGAACAAATCTGAAGTTTATGTAAAAAAAATATTTGAATCTTAACCAAAAGTGCCATTTTATTAAAGAACAACAGATGCAATTGCTTCTGTCGCCAAGATCTTTTCACTGTAATTTTAGGAATTGGGGCAGGGAAGGAGAGGCTGAACTCTAGTTAGAGTCCCTCTGCTAAGGTTAGTTAATGTTATGAGGAGTGCTTTCTTTTTCAGAAAACAGGGTGTACTGAGTAGCAGTTTGCAAGTTCATTACGTTCTGTTGTTTTTTGTTTTTAAAAAGTCTTTTAAAGTAACTTAGGCAGTAGCTCAACTGAAAATCATTTGTTTAATATATTTTCCAAAACCAGTGAATTGCCTGGTAGGCGGTGTGCATTTTTTTCTGTCTTTTTTGGAGTTACAAAAAAAGTCTTAGAAACTAATGTCTGATGTAAAGGGCATAATGGATTGTTAGGGCTAAAATGACATCAGTACTCTAATGTATCAATTTCAGATCGTAATCGGATGCAGGTAATCTAATTTTCATCTAGTCTACTCAAACATAGACTTGCAATTTCAATCCTCAGCAAGACAAGATAAGGATGCATTAGGGGACAGGAGTAGCATTCAGAAGCTCTGCCAGTCCAAATTTTTTCTCCCACCCTCTTATTACCTTGGTGGAGGCAATTTTCACTTGTTTAAGTGTTGCTTCAGGAGGAATCCTAGATTAAAAGCACTTCAGAGGACGCTTCTTTCATGCCTACCTAGACAAGGATTAGTCTACTTCTCTCCTTGAGTTAATGCAATTACTTTGATCGCTGTGACTGCCTTAGAGTAGTGTGTGTTCCCATCATTATTATTTCAGTGTCTTGCATATGGTGAGGGGAAAAAAGCTTCTGTCAAAGTGATTTTTGTGATGGATTCCATTCTGCACAAAGAGCTACTCAGCAAACTTGAACAACGTTTTTCAGAAGAATCAACTAAAGATCCATATGTCACATAAATAATGCAGCACCACACGAGAGACACAGGAGATACAGGCTGTGTATGTTCCTCTGTAGTGTAGTTTAAGGTGGATGTTAGGTTTGAAACAGGTTTTAATTAACTGCAACAGATTTAACTGTGTTTCTCAAATAGGAAAAATGGAACTTTGTAATACAACCGATCCTTTTTTCCTCCCATATAAACATGAATTCATGTTTGTTTGCTTTTTAATAGAATATGGACTGTTGAAGAGCATTTATTTTATGTTCTCCTTTGGCCCAGATAGACCTAGGTCTTTAGCTATGCAACATATGTTAACTGTTCTTTCCCACAGTGTCTGTCTGAAAACTGCAACTTTTCCTTTTTTGAATTTGGCTTATTTAAGATAATTGATCGTTTTTTATTTTTTTTTCTAGTATTGACATGGATTTAAGCAGTTAATTGGACAGGTGTCTTGTTAAGATCCTTAATGTGAACAGTTGAATGGAAGGCTGGGATGGGGAAGATAAGTAGTACAATACAATGGAAAAATCACTGATGGTGGCAGCTGAAAGGCAGAAGAATCCTGGAAATATGGAAGGTGTTGAAAGCAGGATAGCAAGGAAAACTTTCTTGTAGGCTATTTCAAACTGTTTCAGAATGGTTGTGTTGTAAGTGGTTCAGACTTGAGCTTGAACTTTTGAGTCAGTGCAAATTTTTATTGGTAGTAGGAAACATCATAAGGAAGTGTAAAACCAGAAACAAGTGATCCTTGTTCTACAGGAAAGACAGTTCTTGGCAAGCGTGAACTGAACTTTGCAGATTCAGAGTATATTGTTTTAAATTGTATATTACTATTTGACTATATCCAAAAAAGTAAATTACTTAACGTAGACTGACATTAGCTGTCCCTGCTTTCTTCTGCAGTTTCAAAACTTACCGAAAGTGCACTTTCGTCTGTGCTTAACTTTCTTGAAGTTGTTTCAAGAGAGTAGAAATCTCTTTTGCAGTTGGTGACAGTTAAATGGGTAGTAGTTAGGCTATTCTCTCTTGGGCATGGTTGTTCTTTCTCTTGCCCATTGTTGCTTGTAGGCGCAAATGTAATCAGTTAAAGTTTTGCTGTGTTAGCACACTGCTTATTCTGCAGGTATAAAAGCTAATTTGTTCTTACAAAGATGGCTGTTTCAAGATACGGTGTTTTTACTTGGCCAGAAATGTAAGCTGCTCTTCAAGAATATTCCATAAAAGAGCCTGTACATGCTGTGTTCAGATAGTTGTGTAGAAGTGCTGTTTCCCATCAGGCTAATGTGAAGGCACGTTTATTACTGTGAAAATATATAATGTCCCACCCAGTGTTTCTGTTATGTAAATTCAGTTTTTTGTTGCAATATGTGTGCTGAGAAATTTTTACTTGCTTTTGTGGTGGTGTTAGTAGGCTTCTCAAATAGCTTCTAGTAGCAGAATTCACTCTAGTTGGGAGACCTGACTGGCTGCATGTCACTGCAGTTGGTAAGCTCTGAGCTTCCAGGCAATGTCAAGTATAATTACTGCGTGTGCTAGGGAAAATAAAACTGTTCAGAAATTTCTGCTATTCATGTCAGCTTTTAGCTACCAGGCTGGATTTGAAAAATATAGAAAGGAACTGTATTGGTCTGTTAATGTTACGTAGGTAACTTTGTCTAGACCTGTGGCTTCTTAGGATGCATTAATTCAGTTTTACGCCCTTATATTAAGCATAGAAGCACTTGCTGAAAATGAAGGAAATCATACAAGTATCTGACTTAAAGGATATCATTTGAGATGTCTAATTTGTTGACAGACTCACAAGATGAATTTTGAGTTGTGACATACAGCAGAAGGGGCATTACTAGCAGACAGCACAGAAAGGAAGATAGCACTTCTAAAATACATTGTGGTATTTCCAAATGAATTGCTGCTTACAGTCCTTATATCAGTACATTCTCCGTGTTTAAATTGAATCTGCTGATCATTTTTTTTCCACCTTTTTTATTAAAAAAAAAAAATGCTGCTGGTATGTTTCTGACCAAAAGGCAGCACCATTATCCACTTGTTTTGTGTTAAAATGCAACTAAGATGCTCTGATATGAAGGTGATCCTTTGTATTTTAACTACCTTTCTGCTCTTCTGTATGAAAGCACCGGTGTGTGAAGTGCCTGCAGGGTAGTAAATCTCTGAATGCTGGTAATTTGTTCACTGCTTGTATCTCTTAATATGCAAGGAAGTCAGTGGATGCTTGAATATGTAGTGTATATAGAGATGTCTATGACGTTAGATGATCAGATTTATTCAAGTGTTACTTTTATCTGTCTCTAAATGTGAAGGGTATCTGAAGATGTTCAGTTTTCTTGGGTAAGGTAAGGAAATCGGTTGTTTTTCTGGGCTGAATGTTAGCCTTGTTTCTTCCTTGGTACTAAAAACTTGTATTTGAGAATCTACAACGAGTTTTTCTGGTAACTTCATGAATAGTCTTAGGGTGTTTGTTTACGAATACAGGTAGAGAGAGATATATATAGGGTGTGTTTATACAAAGCAGGTTGAGACTTGGAGAGCTGGCAAGTGACGCCAAGAAATAGGTAATGCAGATATGGAGAGCTGATGACAGAGGATCTAGTCTCACTTCTGTTTTGTTCCTGGTTGTATTCGGAGAGCTCAGAGTGGTGATAAGCTGTCAGTTATCATTGTGTACTCAAGCTGAGGAGTATAAATAAGTGATTCAATAAAAGCAAAAGGATCTTAAATTTTACAAAGTGAACAGTAAAATTCGGGAACTGTTCTGAATAGGTTTAACTTAACATCTGCTGTTTGAATAGGTACCAGACATGGCGGGCTATCCTCACATCCGTTACATTTCATCGGGATTGGATGGAACATCATTCAGAGGCCCTTTCAGGGGCAATTTTGAGGTTTGTAATAGAATAAAACTAGATCAATGCCAAAATATGTCATGAGGGAATACGGGGAGGGTGTATGGTAGAGCTAGTTTTATATGTAGATGTAAAAGAATCATAAAATATTCTTAATTCAAAGAATGTCCTCACTGTCATGGACTGGGAATAGATGCTGAAAGCATCTTGAGTCAAGAAAAGGTGCCATAGATAATGTAGGTTTAGGTGGTTATTAACTGACAGGACGTCTTGGTCTTCTCCTTCCCCTAAGTAGGATGTAGTATTCACATGTCTCTGAATATCTGTGCCAGAATCCTCCTAGTGAGGGTGAAGCTTGGCAGCTTTGACAGTGCTGTGCAGGAGTTGAAGCTGTTTTTGTTTTTGTTTTTTAAAAAAATGTATTAATAAAAAGTATCAGATGCAGAGAGTTAATGACCTAGTCCACTGAAAACATCTTCAGTGACATCTTATGTTTCTAGTAAACTCATTGCTGGAGAAAAAGAAATCAGTCATTGTACTTCATCTTAAGAAACGTCTCCCCCTGCCTCCAAGCCTTAACGACTGTTAGAAAGCAAATACTTTCCTGGTACATTTTAATTGCTTTTTCCTCACTAGAAACACAAGTATGTGTAAATGATGAACATTCCTAGCTGGCAAGCAGTTTTCGATTCTCTCACTATTAAATGAGTGTTTCCCTGTAACTTAAAATACCAAGTAGCGTTGTGTTCAGGGGTTTTAGTTTGCTTTTTACATAAACCCATAACTTCTCCTATACAGTATATCCTTTTTTGCTTTTCTTCCATTTAAATAACTAGGGAATTAAAATTTGTCAATCTGCAAATGGGTCAGAATAAAAATTATATTTTTTTCAAGGTAGTTCAACTATCAGTTCTTATGCTGTTTATTCCTTGATATTTTTTTTAGGAGCTGATTCACTTGGAGGAACGATTAGGCAATGTAAATCGTGGAGCAACACAGGGAACTATAGAAAGATGCACATATCCCCATAAATACAAAAAGGTGAGGATTTTTTAAACTGTGGGCTATTATATTTTCCGTAAAATGTAGTAATGTTTGTATTTAGCCTAAATCTGCAGAAGTGTTGATTTCAAAGAGTGCATGTTTACCCTGTCTTGCAGTTTCAAGGATTGTAAGCAAAGCATACTTCCTTCATGAGGGCAATACAAAAAATGTGGTTTCTACAACAGATGTCTATTTAATGTGATAAACAATGTTTTGGTATTCATATGTTTCTGAAACACAAACAGGTCAAAGCATAGCCTTATTTTGTATTGAATGCTTGCACATACAGTTATCACCTTAAGATAAGGGTGATGAAAACTACCCCTGGTCTTCACAGACTAAAAACTAGAAACAGGAAAATGTTCTTTCACAGACCAAGGGAAAAGGGAAAAACTACACTTTTCAAGCTTAATGGGCCAAAAAGTTTAAATACGTCGTTTCGACAAGATTCATAGCCAAATTCATACACACAGTTTTGCCTGGGATGCTTGGTAGGTCTGATCAGTCCCATTTCATTAGCACTATAAACCCTCCTCCACTTAGATTTCAATTTCATTCTGTATTTCTTTTCCAGATCAGTCAGAATAATGTTCTTTCAATTGTTAGCTGATAACTTTACTGTGGTTTTGAACTGTGCATTTGGCATTGAAAACTGTATTTTGTAGAATACCTTAAGCAATGAGGGGGACAGGGAAGTAAGTGCTGTAAATGTAGATGGGGAGAAGAATGGGACAGCTGAAATTTTCAGGGTGGCTTCTTCAGTATTCAGAATAATTGAGTACTTAAGAGTGGAAATGTCCCTTCTGTCCTAAATGCCTCTGGGTAAGAAGGGAAATAGTAGACTCAAATTTAATTTCTTCCTGCCTCCCAGCAGTGGCAATCAGATGCCATCTTCAGCCACATTACTTAATAACTTGTCCAGCAGTTATGAATAGCCTTGTGAGCAATGAAATAGCTATTGGTAATAACTAAATAGTCAACAGGCTTCAGGGATAACTCATCAAGAACAGTAAGGCTTTATTTGAAGTTGAGTTGTAATAATTTGTTCACAACACTTACCAGCTTGATACTTAAAATGTTATCCTTCACCATGATCACACTAGGATGGTCAAGTTTGGAGTCTGGTACAGAATTTTCGCAACTTATATTCTCTATCAATTGGTTTATTATACCATAATACAGAATCCCATCCACATTTTTGTAGTATTCTTTATCACTTGATTAAAAAGTGACTTTTAAGATATTGTGTATTTTTTGCCTCATCGTGAATGAAGATACTTGCATATAGGCCACAAATGAAGGGACTGGTTGCAACAATACTAAATGCATATAGTAACAGTCCAGTCACAAGAATTAAATTTGAACTATCTTGTGACTTTTTTTTATTTTTTTTTGCTACAAGTGTTAATTCTTCATTTGGTTCAAACACATTTGAATAAGTAATACTTAAGAATATGAAATGTTTTAAAAGAAATTTGTGTTGAACTTGTATTAAAAACAGATTTTACTCAGTTTGTCAATAATGTCATCTCTACTAACAAGGTAACAACTGATTGGTTCTCACAGAGGAAACTGCACTGCAAGCAAGATGGGGAGGAAGGAACAGAAGAAGACACAGAGGAAAAGTGTACCATCTGCTTATCTATATTAGAGGAAGGTGAAGATGTCAGGTAAATAGTACCGCCGAATATCATAATACCATGCTAATATTCTGGATTTGAGACCATACTTGGTTATGTTATGCTACTCTTTCCAACACTACCTTGTTTAACTTTTACAGTTAATCATTATCTGTCCTCGTAACCATTGTATAAAACAAGCTTTAATGGGAAGCACTTATTGTTCATTCTGTGCTGTCTTAGGGTAGAACGTAGGTTCTCTTCTTATGGTCTGTCTTAAGTTGACTGTCTGTCTTTTAACACAAGACCAAGATGATACCATTTAAAAAAAAGTTAGCGTACGGATGATAGCACTTCATTCAAATCATACTGTGGTCTCTGCTTTTGTATCTTGTGTAAGGAATTAATCAGGTGAATTCCAGATTAATTTCAACTTTTTTTTGAGTAATGATGGTATTTAAGCTGTGTAATAAGTTTAAATTGTTGTAACACGTTAGAAGTAACCTGGTACTTAACTTCATTGCCCGTTCTTCTTGGAACTGGACAAAAATGCAAGTCAACTGGAAAGGCTAGTGAGTGAAACTTGTGGAAGAACATACACATGCAAAAAGAATATAGTGAGGTCCATGTTGCCATTTTTTTCAATGGCTATGTTGTTATGAAAATGCTATATTAACGCTAATGCATTTTTTCTGTTTTGATAACAGGCGACTTCCATGTATGCACCTTTTCCACCAAGTATGTGTAGATCAGTGGCTGATTACTAACAAGAAGTGCCCCATTTGCAGAGTGGACATTGAGGCTCAACTGCCTAGTGAAAGTTGACACCATTTTCCAGAACTATTGTCCTCCTCGCTCCCTCTCATCCTTCCTGGTACTGCAGTCAACCAAAGATGGCATGACTTACCTGCGCAGATTTGGAAGCATTGAACCTAGAGTGCTGGCTCTGCTATATGGTACAACTAATGCTAGACCTACAGTTTATGTAGAAGACAGTTGAGTTTCAGTATATTTATAAAACTTTTTTTTTTAGGTTTTACATTTTTCTTTTGATTCATTACTGTATTTCTGCATGGTTCCTTGTATTGCATTTGTTTGCACATATTATGGGCTTTGTGACCCCAAACTTGCAGGCAAGATTAGCTGCTTTAGTAAGTAGAACTGTGTGGTCTCCTTTTTTTTGGTTTGTTTTACATAGTATCGAGCTTTGAAAGTATGATTTCACTCATTACTAACCTCGGATTCCTTAATTTAATCAATCATATATTTTAGTTTAATGTATAAAGATCATCTAGAAGAGGATAATATTATGTATTGAGACATTCCTTAATTAGGAAAAAATGGCTGCTGTATATTTACAATATCAGTTCTGAGTCAAATAACATCCTTAATAGTGGGAACAGAATATGAACTATATTCAGTTTGACTGATACATATAGCATACTCATCACCAGAGTTTTTGTCTGATCAGATTTTTGTGTTTGTTTGAAGATTTCAGCACAATGCAGATATATTTGAATGTCAATATTAAACATTTAGACTGCTGTTCAGATTGTATTTATCATTTTCTTCCTATGTCTAGAAATTTGAATCCCTAACTTAATATTTGCTGCTGTGAAACAGCTCACTAGTGAACACTAAATGTTGATTTCAGTTAGCTGGATTGTAGATACTTGCAAATTGAAAGAATTATTAGGGAAATGGAAAAATAGCTTAGAATCTTTGTTTGGTCTTCTGCTAACTTAAGTTGAAGTATCTGCGCACATCAAGGTTGTTTGTTTTTTAATATAAATACCATTCAGTCAGGATTTAGAGCTGCAGGGGTTTTGTTTTTGGTGTTTTTTGACAGATATACATGCATTCGTAGAACTTCTAAAGGTTCCAGGCTTGTCTTGGGATTTTTATTAGTTTTAAAGTTAATAAAACTAGCAAAATTCAGCTGTCTCTTGTTTTATTTTTCATTAGTAAATTGAAAGCCTGTAAATTTCTGTAGAAACTGAGACACAAATTATGTGGTTACCTAGTTTTGCCTTGATCATAGATGCCCTCTATAAATTACCAACAGTCCATCACTGATTGAAATATTTTCTATAGTTAAGATTTGCTGCATAATATAGTGTATAGAATTAAGTTATAATGTACTAACATTTCGCCTTTGGAGGAGGTTTTAATCCACATCAGGTCTCAAGTTGCTCATCAACATCGTTTCACATGTAATAGATTATAGTTTATTTAAATGTGCTCAACAGTTGCTGAAAATTGCAAAAACATCGAGACAGTATTACTGTCACATTGGAAAAGATGTTCCTAGGGGATCATATATGAACATGTCAATAAGCTTGCATTAAGCTACCTGCTTTGTAAGTGGATTGAATAATAAATACCTTCAGTTCCTCTTGTCTTTGTCTTTCATAATCAGATTAAGTGTAAAACAGTTTACAGTAAACCTAGAAAACAATGTTATGTTTACACTAAAGTGATCCATTTATAAATATTACCTTATCTAATTTAATGCCTGTTTTTTGTCTGGTTAAAGCTGCTTCCCCTTTTTTTTTGTCCTCTAATCTGTTAGGAGTAGCATTTCCCAATGCAGTGTCTATTGCTGGCAACAAACTTAACACCTCTGGCACTAAGGCATTAAGTGAGGAGAAATTTTTTTCCAGCATGTGTGATGAACGTTCTTAAGCTTAATTGCATTGCTAAAACTGAACTTAAAACCACTTTGTGTTTGTACAATGGGGGATATGGGAGAGGCAACATGATTTGATTGCTTCAAAACCTGGCATGGTTTTATGCTAAACCTTCTTGAATATTATGGCTATAGGAAACTGAACGTGAGTGTGAAATTGAAGCTACATTTTTTTTTTTAAAAAAAGTGACTGGGAAGGACTGAAGAGCAGACACTTCCTATTCTTCAGTGACTGTTTGTTGAAAAGGAGGGAAGTTAGTTGGCCACTGATGCTTGAAGTTTGACAATAATCACTTTAAAAAAGTTTCCAAGAAGGTACTTGAGAGACTTGGGGCAAAAAAACAACAACCAGGGCCTGTGAAATAAATGAGACCCTAGGTATGTGATGTAATCTCTTTTGGATTTCTTAAAAGACAAAGAAGCACAGGTTTGGGGGGATTTATTTTTTTTTTTTAGGGATATTCTTATGCACCTAGTCTGGGTGCCTGGTACTAGAGGTATTTTAGTGGCCCATGCGTTGACTTGTTTTATAACTGCTACTGATATTGTCTTGCTCTTAAATGTATGCATAACATTGTAATGTGATGTTGAACACTTAGGTATTTTCCGGGAATCACAGTGTTCTGATCTGATATGCTATTGCAGGGGCTAATAAAGCTGCAGCCTATTTCTATTCCAGAAAGTTGTGACTTAACCATAATTTAAGGGAAGGAAAATGAATAGGCTTTTTGATTTTGAAAATTTCCACCACTTACTGTGCTTTACATGCTTAGATGCATTGCCTTAAGTTTTCTGCAGCATCTTTGACTTTAAAGATAAGATTCTCAACAGTATGCATTAAATTACTTTTCATATAAAGTTCCATTGTCAAAAGAAATCCTTTTGTATGCAATAAATAAAATGTTAGACTGGTATCATTCAAGATCCGTTTCTCATGCAAGTTTTTTTCCTTCTGCCGTCCTTACTTTGCCTTTGTAAGTCTTGATCTGTACAAATTCTTTTGTTCACATGCATTCTTACAGGTAACAGGTACTGACAAGGAAAAATTTTCTTAGTGAAGGATCAACCAACACTTAGCTGCAGTTCAGTGTGATAATAAACAGTGTGTTGTTTATCTGGAATTCAGGAATTCAAGAAGACTGATCTTACAAAGGCTATTACAGTGCTAATGTGTGCATGTGAATAGACAGAAAGCCAGTCAGTTCTGGGAGATTGTTAAGCAATTGTAAGTAAACTTTTCTGTCTTGTTTTAGGTAACTAGTATTCCTTAATCTCAGGAGTGTGGTACAAAATATATTTAGGTAAACTGAGAATTGCATCCTAAATACATAGTAATATATATATATATACTATTACTGCTCTTTGCAATTCAAGTGATTTGTGCCAGTTACATCTTCAGTGTGTACAGGCTCCAGAGTGAGAGCTTTGGAGGCTTTTACTCAATCTTCAGTACTGTTATGTTATAAAATACCACAAGCAAGGTAAGTTTTGTATATATATTAAAAAAAAAAAACTGTAATAGAACAATGTTGAAATGGGCAAGGTGAAGTAGTGGGGAACTGGTAGCAACAGCACTTGAGCAATCTTAAGGTTTTTTTTTGGGGGGAGGAGGGGGGTTCTTAGGTTTTTAGATAGTTTACTTGCAGGAGGAAATGCAAGAGCCGCACAACAGTGCTCATTAGGAAGCTATAGTGATTATATAGTGACCCCTGCATGATTTTTTGGCTCTTTCTTTAAAGAGAGGGGACGGGGGGAGGGAAGCCCTCCCGGGATACGAGGAGACCTTCTCCTCAGTGTGCGCACCCCATAACAGGGGCGCCCCGCCCCTCCCCCCCATCAGCGCCGGCCGCCTCGCGCGAGACCAGGTGGGGCGCGAGCGCCGGACGTGATTGAAACCGTTTCCTTTTCGGGCGGGGCCTCGAGGGGCGGGCCAATAGAGCGCGTGCATCGTACGAAGCTGCCCAATAGGAGCGCGGGAGAGAATTTAAAGGGGAGCCGCGGCGGCGCGAGGCAGCAGTTGGGGTCTCTGTCTGTGAGGAGCGGCGCGGAAGGCAGCGGCCTCCCTCATCTCCGTACCATGGCCGTAACGCGCCGCGCAGCCGTGAGTGCCGCTGGGCCGGGAAGCGCCCGGGCCCCGCTGTGAGGCGCTCAGCGAGCTCCCGGCAGCCGCCGGAGCGTGAGGCCCGCGGGCGGTGGTCGGGCAGGGCCTGGGGCTCCCAGCGCCACGTGCCTCTGGGGGGGGGGGGGGGCGCCCCCCCGGGGGGGCGGGGGGGGGGGGGCCGCCCCGGAGAGGAGAGGAGGGCCGGGAGGGGAGCCCCTGAGGGGAGCCGCGGCTCTGAAGTGAGCCCTGGGGCGCTGGGTTCTGCTCCCCGGGGCACGGGGCCGGGCGCCTGCCCCGGCGGTTCCTCAGCTCGCACCTGGTCCCGGCCTCCCGCTGCTAACGAGGGGCAGGGGTGGGCACGGCCGGGGGGGTGGGAAATGCAGGCCGCTCAACGGCGAGGTCAGGGAAAGAAACGAAAAAAATATATTTTTTCTGACATAATTCTGCAAGGGTTAAAAACGCTTGAAAAGTAGTGTGTGTTTGGTGTTGTGGGGTGTTTGTTTGTTTGTTTTTGTTGTTTCCCCACGGTAAACAGCAGACGCTTATCTCCGTCTATATAACAATTTTCGTTACACGGCGTGGAATTTGGGGAATGGTTGGACCAGATGATCTTGGAGGTCTTTTCCAACCTTTAGAATTCTGTGAACAAGAAGTTCCTTGCTCATCTTCATGGAATTACTGCTCTAGCTACTGAGTGGGGAAATGCAGTAGATAGCTAGGTGGCGGCGAAGCGCTCTTACTAAAAGGAATTAAAAGGCTGCAAGGAAGAATGAGATGGGGTGTGTTTTTCATGGTGCTCTCTGTCATCTGTGTGCTTGAGACTTCTTCTTGAGCCCATGTGAATGTGTAGGAAATAAAAACTACTACGTTTGGTAGTAGATGGCATACGCAGAGGTATCCCAGTACAGTGGTGGTAAGTGCTATAAACATAGTCGGGTATCTGAAAATTAAATGGAGTTAGTCTCTGACTTCTAAACTAAGTTTTTATTTTTATAGATCACCAGGGGGGTGGAGAATGCTGTGACTCAGCTTAATGGTAAAGCTAAAACCCAGGTGACTGCTAAAAGGGCTGCTTTGGAAGAAATAGGAAACAAAGTTACAACAAGAGGAACCCGTGTAGCTAAGGTAAAATAACATTTGAAATTTATTGATAAGGAAAAGATGCATAACTAGCTCTATACTAATAATCGCTGATTTCACTATAGAAAACAGACTGCTTGAAACCATCCGTAAAGCCCAGTAAGATGACGAATACAATCGTACAGCCTAAACCTCCAGCTGCTGCGAAACAAGCGTTCAAAGAAACTACTGCTCCAAAGGTAGGAAGTTATGAGGCTAATGTGCTTCTTAGTTTCAGCTCTGTAATTGAGAGTGCTGTCATCAAATTTATTTGTAGATATGTCCCATTTCCATACTGAAAAAGCAAAACCTTTGTACTGAGGTTCTGGTTCAATACATGTGCTTAAAGGCTAATATTAAAGCAACAGAATTAGTTGTTGAAGTACTATGGGGTGATGCCTACAGATCTCTCTTTCAGTGGGCAGTTACTAAAAGGTCTACTGATGCTGGCTGGCTGGCGTGTGGGTGAAAGCTTGCCACACTAACGTGCAAATTCTGCTTCAACTTTTATCTTCAGAAATTGTTACATTAGTAACTTGAAAAACGTGGGGATAAAGGAACGGTGCTGCTTTGTAGTTACGTAAGCACTGACCTGTTGCTTAGGTTCTGTCTCCTGTCCCTATGGATGTATCTATGCAAGAAGAGGATTTGTGCCAAGCCTTCTCTGATGTGCTGCTCAACAACGTAGAAGACATTGATGCCGAGGACTGTGGGAATCCCCAGCTCTGCAGTGACTATGTGAAGGACATCTATCTGTATCTGAGACAGCTTGAGGTATGACTTACTGAATCTGTGCTGCTGCAGCGTAGTGTTTATCTTGTTTATTTTGTTGCTCATGCAGCTCTTTCTCCGACAGCTGCAGCAGTCGGTGCGCCCACATTACCTTGATGGGAAGACAATCAATGGGCGTATGCGTGCAATTTTAGTTGACTGGCTTGTCCAGGTCCACTCAAGATTCCAGCTTCTGCAGGAAACGCTGTACATGTGTGTTGCAATTATGGACCGCTTCTTACAAGTAAGTCCACAATGTTTATCTACATGTTTGGATTACATGATTTGTTTAGTGACTGGAGATCAGTCAGCCTTGTTAGTGTCACTGATAAGCACCAGCCTCAAGCAACAGGGAGATGAACAGCTCTTCAACAACAGTTCTTCTGTCCCCTGTAAACATGTTGTGGATGGAGGTCTGCAAGCTCGGTAAGAGAGCTTGCTGAAGGAGGGAGTCCTCTGTTGGTGGGATGGCCCTGTTCTTGTGACATAACAGAATCTCGAGGGCTGCAGTGCTGGAGTGAAAACTTTAGCTTCATTATGTGTAAAATGAACGCTGAAGTTAATGCCCCCAGATATGATAATGAGCTTAATGTACATGCTAAACATATTACTACTGTAGTGCTAAACCCTTCACCCAAATTGTGCTAAACATCACACCTGAGATGGAACAGTTAAAGAAAAAGTTTGTGTTAGGGGAAAAACAAAGTTATAGTGAGGAAAAAGAAGAGCTTGGGGAAGAAAGAAGAAATTGAAAGCCTAGAAGAGGCAGTTAATGGATGGGGCTCCTTCTCTGCCAAGACAGGGGGGACCCCTTGGTAAGCTCTGTGCCTTCACCTTTTGGTGAGGGATGGCATTTTGCTAGCTCTATTATGTTAGTGCTGTTGCAGTAAGTGTATTTATTCAATGGCAATTCCAAGTCTGTCATATATGTCACCTTATTAAATACATTCAACTTTGTGAAACTCTCTCACTGAAAGGCCTTGGCACGGCTGTGAAACAAGCAAACATTTGACTTTGTTCATTTTAATGCGACAGTAAAATTGGTGTAGTCAGCAGGATTACTGTGGGTAAACTGCTGCGAAAATCTAAGTGCTCACCATCCAAAGCAGGAATAGAATGGGCCCAAAAAATATGGAAATATGAGGACAGAGTGACAGAGCAAGTAAAACAATCACGGAATCATTTAGGTTGGAAAAGACCTCTAAGATCATCTACTCCAACCTTTAACCTAGCACTGCCAGATCCACCATGTCCCTAAGCTCTACATTGACATGTTTTTTGAAGACCTCCAGGGATGGTTACTCAATTACTTCCCTGGGCTTCACAATTCTTTCAGTGAAGAAACCTTTCCTAATACCCAACCTGAACTTCCCCTGGTGAAGCTTGAGGCCATTTTACTCTTGTTTTATCACTTGGTGCTTGGGAGAAAAGATCAATCCCCACCTTGCTATAGCCCCCTTTAAGGTAGTTGTAGAGCACCATAAGGTCTCTCTGAGCCTCCTTTTCTCCAGGCTAAACAAACACAGCTTCCTCAGCTGCTCCTCATAACATTTGTTCAGTGGAAGTGAGCAAAGATTTTGGAAAAGTAAAGGCAAAGGAGTTATTTGTCCAGTACTCGGGGCTTGCTTGTCTTGTGTGCAAAAGGAAATTAAAGAATCTCCTCCCCCTGAAAGAACTGTGGGTGTGGAACGAGCTGCATTAGAATCAGCAAATGAAGTGCTGAAAACATCACTGTTCTTTGGAAAGGAAAATCCAGAGAAACTAGGGACAGAAATTAGGGAACTTAAAATGCTATTGGTCTCAGCTGAAAGGCGAGGAAAAACAACTACAGAAAGAATTTGATCTCTGACTAAATCATGCTATCCTTGGTCTCTGCTAAACAAATCTGCAAATAAATACACTGCAAATCCTGGGACATGGGATGGACATCGGTATGGTAATGATACTAACAATTGGTGGGATCTTATGAGCTTACCCCAGAACCAGTACTTACATGACTATTAATCAAAACTGAAATTGCAAATGATGGAGATAATGATGTTCATACTGCAGTATGAACCATCCCATGGTCTCTAGCTGAATCAGCAAAGTTGCAGAAAAAGTACAAGACAATAACTATTCCTTTAAAGGAGTGTGATTAATCCGAAGAAGTCTGCTCTTCATGTAAGAGTTCTGTAACGCAACATCTTGACTCCAAAGCTGTGATTCTGTGAGCTTGTCATTATGGGGACACTTCTGACTCAGAAAATTTCTTCTATGTCTTTAAGAATAAACACTGACATACTGGCATTTAAGCTGATGAATTTGAATCTGTGTGTCTAGAGTTCGATATTTTGGGTCTTACTTGTCAAATTCCTGTATTGCAGACTCATTCAGTACCTCGTAAGAGACTTCAGTTGGTGGGTGTAACAGCGCTGCTTCTCGCTTCAAAATATGAAGAGATGTTCTCTCCCGATGTAGCAGACTTTGTTTACATTACTGACAACGCTTACACTGGTGCTGAAGTTAGAGAAATGGAGATGACTATACTTAAAGAATTGAACTTTGATTTGGGACGGCCTCTTCCACTTCATTTCTTAAGAAGAGCATCAAAAGCTGGAGAGGTGGGTACTTGTCCTTATTGCCTAGAACCTTCCTTCCTATCACAGAACGGTTGAGGTTGGAAGGGAGCTTTGGAGGTCATTTGGTCCTACCCCCTGCTGAAGCAGGGACATTTAGAGCTGCTTTACCCAGGACTACGTCCAGGTAGCTTTTGAAGATCTCCAGGAAGGGAGACTCCATAACCTTTGGGCAGTGTGTTCCAGCTCCATCACGTGCACTGTAAAATGCTTCCTGCTGTTCAGACGGAACCTCCTGTGTTCCACTTTGTGCCCATTGCCTCTTTTCCTGGCATATGGCACTGCTGTCCCCATCCGCATTGCACTCTCCCTTCAGGTATTGATATATACTGATATGAACACCCCTGACAGTCAGGATGGTGTAAAGGCAATCATTATTGCTTTGGGCGTTATTATCTTGCTTGCTTGGTGCTGTGTCAAGGAATGTTTAGTTGTGAAACTCCAGGCAGACCTCACACTGTGGCAGCCAGTAGTGGTTTCATGTTTGTATTTACTGGGGCCTGTGTTCAGTCTTAATTGCAGTGAGCTTACTGTTACAGTAAACTGAACACACCTAGAGCAAAGCCCCAGCTTTCAGAGTAGCCTCTTGTCTGGTAATCAGGGTGTTCCTCATAAAAGGCAAGCAGTATCAGTTCTTCATGATTCTTGGATGCAAATGCTGTATTATCGTAAGAATCAAAAGGTAAGCTTTCTGTTTGAGCTGAGTCTTCACTATTAGGAGGCTCTTACACTTAAGTAATCTGCCCGCACTTGAAGTGGGCTTCATTTACTTTAACAGACCACTAAGTAGTTAAAGATAGTTGAAGTAGTTAAAGTAGTTGAAGTTAGCTGATGCTTTAATGAAGATCTACTCAACATATATTTTCCCCCACCTACTAGCGTATTACAGAGGGAGCACTTGCAGCCCTTAGCTGGGCACAGCAGTGCCTGATGCTGCTGTTCTTCTGTTAAAATCTCTCACTTGCCTGTGTCTAAATGCCAAATGGCTGCTGGACTGCACTGCTTTGGAATTTTGAGGTAACTGCTAATTAATGTGGTCCTTAGGCAAAACAAGATTGGTCGACTTATTTGTAAGTTAATTAACAGAATAAACAACCCTGAAGTATCTTGATGAGGTGAGGTGAAACATTGTGTGTTAACAAACTCTCAATCTGATAGGCTGATGCCGAGCAACATACACTAGCAAAATACCTGATGGAATTGACATTGATAGACTATGACATGGTGCACCATCATCCTTCAGAGATTGCAGCAGCTGCATTATGCTTGTCTCAAAAGATTCTGGGACAGAACAAATGGGTAAGTGTTTTAATCAAACACATTGTGTTGTTTTTTTCCTCCAGTCAATGGAATTAAACTGTTAAAACCACTACTGAAGGAAATTGTGTTTAGGTCAGTAATAATGTGGGGGATCAAATGACATTAGGACAGGTTGATGCACAGCTGAAGGTAGAATATGGAACATACCATTAAAAACAAAACTCACTCTTTTTTTCTATATGAACACCATTATACAATGGGATTTTTCCTGTGAAAGTGTTGAGTGAAGACTATGCTCTAAGTAGCTCAGGAAGAATAATGAAACCATGGACTGTGAATAGTAAATTGTAAATCAGCTACTGGTTGCTCTTGCAAGGGTTGTTTCTTTTGTCCTCCATGCAGTACGAAAACATGATTCTTGGTATTTATGCGTCCGTATTTCACTGCACACTAGATATGATTCTGAATCTGTCTTCTAAACTGACAGTACTACAACTTCTAGCACTCAGAGGTAGTAGTTGCAGCCTGGGCACTGGCTACCTGAAGTGATTGTGCCGTAAGCAGAATCCCCACTTCGTAAATCTTAAATTTCTTACTGTTACACTGTAGGATACAAAGCAGCAGTACTACACTGGGTATGCAGAAGACAGTCTTGTGATGACTATGAAGCATATGGCCAAGAACGTGGTTAAAGTAAATGAGAACTTAACAAAATACACTGTAAGTATAACTACTTAAACTTTCTAATGTTTTAGAAATACCTTTGCCGCATATTGTAACTCCTCAGATAAATGTTCTGTGTATCTTACCTTAAAGCGTATGCTGTTTAGACAAGCCTGTGAAAAATGTTCCATCGGTACTAACAATTACCAAACATTTTAAATCAAACTGTGCTCTTGCTATTCGGTATGCTGGTTCACTTCTAACCTTACTTTTGTTTTCAAAACAGACTAATTGAACAAAGTAAGGATTGTGTGTAGATCTTCTGTAACGTTATTCCTCTGCCTCTGCAGGCTATAAAGAACAAGTATGCAAGTAGCAAACTCCTGAGGATCAGCACAATCCCTCAACTGAACTGCAAGACAATCAAGGACCTAGCATCATCACTCTTATGATAACCCTAGACAGATCTATCTGATGATATGCACTTTGTCCTTAGTTGTCTATTGAGGCAAAGCTACCACTCTTTGTAAATAGCATTCCAGCCTTACCACAGACGTTTCAGACCCCTCTGAAGGTGAAATTTTAAACTTGCTTTGTAATACAACTGTATGCTCAGAAATAAAGCTCTTTTAAAAATAAAAATAATTAAAAAAACGAGCAACAACCCCCCTCTGCAACAGTGAATCTCTAAGGCAATATCTAGAAATGCCTGCAATTTGATGCTGAATTTGACAAAGTAGATGACCGATACAATTTGCAGTTAGATACGTGTATTTTCTGTGGTTGTTCAGTATCTTTTGGCTTTGTATTTAGTAGTTTGTTCACACTTTTAAAGAGCAGGACTTTCCTGGTATACGTTATGGGATAGTAAATGCGGTGTCTATAGCAGTGCCATGTCCCAAAGGAGTCTTCAAGAACTTGTTTTTTTGTAGTCTGTTGACTTAAAGCTGGGAAAAGCAGGAGGCTGTAACAGATACAGCCTTGTAAGGCTTTATGTTTAGGCAACTGAGTGAAGATAAGGCAATGTGTTTTCTGTCTTTGTATGCCTAAACAGAGAGCTGAGGCGGGAGACTCCTCTGTAATGCCAGACTACTGCATGCACTGGCTGTAGATGTAGAACTACAGGGATCAGACCTTTGTATCAGCTTACCTCTTAAAACCTACTCCTTAGACAAAAACAACAAAAACCCCTAGCTTCTCATTGCCTGTTCTTTTCCCCCTTTTTATTTTTTTCAGCAAACCTCAATACCTGAACGAATACAACACACAATTTTTGATTTCCTTTGTTACTTTTTTCTTCTAATAAGCACAGGTATTTATTTGTGTGCTCAGAGGAATACAAGCGTGTAAGTAGTGCAGCTCTTCTCCCTCACTTCATTTATGCTTATTAACTTAGTACTATGTAATTAATGTTGACTTGCAGACTGTTAGATCGTCTTTAAATTAGGCTGAACTCTGTGTTCTCTTCCGTATGAGTGTGCGGGCTCTGATGTAGAAGGCAAGTCCGCAGTACTACAAAACTGTACCGAGTCCTCAATGCCCTGCCTGTTGGAGGTTGAAGCTACAGGCTTTTATCTTTACGGCAGGAGACTTCTCTCCCATAGAATGAGCTAAGTCTGGCACTTACTGCAAATAGGTATTTTTGAAGGAGTCAAATCTCGTAATGGAGATGGAGTTTGTGTGCCTAAATGAAGTTTAGGCAGTGGCTATGGGGAGGGACGGGATTCAACACTTCAAAGCAGAAAAAGCTCAGAGGAAGAAGTGTAGTGCATAGCTCTTCAGCTGGGCAGAGTGAAAACAATCAGAGTTAGAGCACAGTAGAGGGATTTTTTAAACAAGTGGTTGTTAAGAAATGTTAGTATGTATAATATCTGAAAACAAACTGCACAGTGAACAGACCTGTTGAGCTAACTGCTGCTTGTTTTATTTTATGGAGGTTCACAAGGCAAAGCAATGAATGCTGGTAACTGTACGACAAGCAACAGTCACTCTGAATGGTGTGGGAGGCAATTAGACTTAAGCAGTAACACTTGCTTTTACCATTTAAAAGGAGTAGTGCATATCTGTAAGTACCTGGCATAAAAATTCTAGTAGAACTACTTTATGGTAAGAACAGTGGAATACTACGTTATACATTCATACATGTTTCTACCATATTCAATTTTTATATACAGTACAGGATTCGTTTCTATAAATGTACAGCTGTGCATAAAGACATTTCTTATAACAGGTAGAGCATTAAACAGAATTCCAACATGGGCCAGCCATATTCCAATATAAATCTTGAAGGCAACGTTGTTTAGCATACAGTACTACATAGTTTTGTTTAAACTTTTTGTAGTGCCTGTTGGGAGTCCCTAAATACATCAGCAAATACAAACCAATTCCATTACATCTCTGTACAGAATTATTTAAATATACCATCGCAGTAGATTTGTAGATGGTAATATCCCAAATGACCCTAACTCTTTTAAACATGTAGCAGCATACTTAACATGTTCCCCCAGAATGATCTGCATTAGAGGAAATGTGCATTTAACATAATCTTCATCAGATAATTAAAAAGATTACTGATATTCAACTAAAGGCACTTATTAAATACACCTTAAAGTCCCTGGTCCCAGACTGCAAAGCACCTTTCTGTTTCAGAACGATGATAGGTTTGCACATTATCACTTACTAGGTGTTAACCAGGTTTTAAATACAATAAATAATTAGTCAGTATGTCTGTTGCTGTATGTTTCTGAGACAAATGTCAAAGTCTCTGCTGTGGGTAAGTTTCTTGCTCCTTGTATACAACTTTACTGGTGAAAAATGCTGAGAATAGCAGATCTCAGGAGAACAGTGTCCTGAAGATAAGGGAAAACATCTTCAAACATTGTTAGCTTCATAGCATTTTCTTGTCTAACAGTCTTTTATATCTTGGCGACATAATTGTTAGGAAACAGACCTTGTTTCCCTCGTAGTCTTCCTGTCCACCAACCAGAAGGATCTGTGACAAAGAAAGTAAAGTAAGGATTGAGGTTTTGTATACCTTATTGTATGCTTTCTGAGGCAGGCTCCCAAAGCTGTTCTACTTGCTGACAGCCTTCTCATGACGGATGATGATAAATGGTTTGGAGAACTGAATTTGCTAATCAGAGCAAATTCAGGTTAGGTTGCTTTGGGAGAAATCAAAGGGTTGGAGTTGGATTGACTTGGTTCTTGTGGATTAGGCTTTCAGTCAGAACCTGGATCGTTACACTCTAAATTGACAGATCTACAGTAGCAAATAAAGTGAATAGCTTTCAACTGTCAACTCGTATTTTAAAGTGCATAGGTGTGAATGTTGTGGATGTCTCTGCTCTCTGAGCTATCACAGAAATTTACAAGCTTTATCAGGGAAGATAACTCTGGGGTAACTCCAAAAAACATGTCTTAACTATTAGTAACAAAAGCTTTTTTCTGTGTTTACGTACCTTCTTTGATTATATCGATCACATCGTTGGCATTAAAGCTAAGTTCATCTGTGTCCTGAGCATCGTATGCATACAGTGCCCTGCACTGTGGTACCTGAGGCTTAGGTTTTGGCTGTGGTTTAGGCCTTCCTCCAGCTGGTGGGGGGCGGTTTGTGGTCTGCCTGCGAACACTTAAGAGGATGGGAGGGAAATGTTAATGTGTTTCATAGTTTATTATGACTTGAACCTAAGCTTTATCAACTCATCCTGATGAACAGATTGTAAAGAATATCATAGAAAAGGGAGAAATAGCTCTTAAATTTCACACCAATTAAAAATAGGCATATAAGACTCCTCCCTGTGAAAGGGTTAAGAGTTGCTCTTTACTTCCTACTGAAAATGGATGAACAAGTACTTCCAAACAGCGGTTTATCTCCATAGGTGAAGACAGTGCTCAGACCAGAATGTAAATGGCACATGCAGTTCATGCATATCTTAGCAACTACATGGCTTAGTCTAGCTCTTTCTGTGCCCCCATTTCAGCAGGAATTCAATTTCCAGTAATTAAAGACAAAGATCTAGCTCATGGGTTTGGTACTTTACCATTCTTGTGACTAAGCTGTAAGAGAGACTGTCCTAAGTTGTCTCGGATTCCAGGACCCCCTATGGATTTGTTCTGTTACAGTCAGCTCTGAAGCAGCAGGGGAGATGCTGCACAAAGTCTGTCACAGCTATGGCCACTCCAAAGATTAGGAAAGGGAAAGGGAAGAAATGCATTTTGCCAGCTCATCAGCTAAGAAAGGCTGGAAGAAAGAACAGGTATTAGATGCAATGTGTCATTTTAGTTGTGCATTGCATTTCCTGTTTTAAAAGCTGTGATGGGGTGGGGGTGGGGGAGCTGAACTGTGGTAATGATAGGTGATACCAGGACACTGCTACATAGCTCTTGCAGAAGAGGTTTGTAGTTACTTATATGTCCTACACTTCGTTTTTGTCAGTGTATTTCTAGGAAATTCTAGTTTAAGTTCCTGTAGTGAGCTGCATCACTGAATGAGCTGGGGCTTAGCATTTTGGTACTAAATTTATCAAGTGGAGGGAGGATTGTTCGCCTGTTGTTAGGCTGCTGATTTTGCTTGGGATACAATACAGTGTGAAGCCTCGACCAACTAGATAGATGTGGAAATAAGTTAAGCATAAGTCTCACAAAAGTAACGGCTTCTCTGGGCCTACAGCAGAACAAGAACATCTTAACTGAAATGTCTCGATGGTGAGAGCATGGTGGGTTTTTGTTTGCCTTTTTTTTTTTAATCAGACTTGTATTAGATTGTTAGTAATGACTAGAAATTAAAGATGTGGCAATACAGAAACCTTGATAAAGATAAAACTTAACTTGGTAAAAATACTACCCTTAAAATGACATCTATAATGGCTGTGGTCTTAAAATAATAAATTCATAACGCCTCTAGCTCACGTCTTGTGTACAGGAAAACTAGAGGGAAAAGTGAAAAAAAATCTGGAAGCCGCTGCTGAATATAGCAATATCACTGCATTTTAGTAAATTAAGGACCTCAACACTTAGGAGGAAAAGCCTTGCAAATGTCCCTTGTGTACTTCCTTAGTTCTGTTGCTTTTTGGGCTATTTGGTTTTCATAGTAGCTGAATGTGTCAGAGAAACTTACAGACAGTACTACTGAAGTGTCTGGCTATGCCACTGAACAGGTTCAGCTGAAAGGAAGAACAGAAGAACCCCTCAGGTGTCCTTTCTGAACTCTGGCATACCTGCTGCCACCATTCCTTTGTGAGCCTGTCTCTCTTTTTTATTGTTTTTAAACTGTTTTTGGACTGACTGGGGGAGTGGTTATAGGTGAGAAATTATATGCTGGCGTGGTGAGATACTGTTTGGACCAGTTGTATCCCTAATAGTGCTGGCCAAGAGTGCAGGTACTAAGAAGTGACATGATGAAAAGGAACAGAACTTGCACTGCTGGCTGTACTGGATCTTGTGGTATTAGTATCAGGGAAATTAAAGCCTGAACTATGTTGGTGCCTTGTCATACTTCTCTGCACGGGTTTCAATGCAGCAACCCATGTGCACTGATCAGTGTAGTGCTCATACAATGGCAAGGCTTTGAGGTTGCTGCCAGTCCCCAGGACTGTATAGAGGATTAGGAAAATGGATGACTAGGAAGAGAGCTGCCAGGTAAACTATTTAACATGTCTTCTGCTGGAAGATGAGCTACACCTGACATGTGCCTTAGCCTTTCTGCTGGAGTGGTGAGACACACTTGTATTTGTCCAGGCTCTCTAAAAAAATGGAATATGCTGCCCCTCGCAGCAGGAACAAAAAGCCAGGCAGTGCAGAACTCCGCTGTGCAGTGCACTGTGCGGTCATACCAAGTTCCACCAAAAATGCTCTCACCTCCCGAGTCGGGGCTGCTCCTGCTGCCTGCGCGTGGCTTGAGGCTCCCCAGGCTGCCAGCAGGGTGCGGACTGCCCCTGGCTCTGCACAGCCGGCCTGGGGACCAGCACCAGTGCTGGGCAACGAGGGGGCTGGCCTTTGCTGGAGCTAAGTTCCCAGAACTGCAGCTTCTTGACAATTTAGACTTATTTTTATTATATTTGCTGGTCTCCCTCAGGACACTACTGTATTCTTATAACGGACCGTTTGACAGTGTTGCAGCGTGCTTTTTCTGCTTGGAAGCTAGATTATAAAATGGCTCTGGAAACACCTGCTGAAATACGGCTCAGGAATGATTAGTACTGGTAGGGAGAACAAGGCTGTATTATTACTATTGTGGTAGTTACAAATTGGACTTCTGAATGTACGCTCAGAGTTGGGCATTATTAGCATTAACACACTGAATACACAGCATCAGAATAAATCTGTCTTCTTCGTAACGGCTTTAGCACTGTATATTCACTCCAACAATATCCCAGCACTTTCCAAAGCTGTAATGTAATGCCCACCTGGAATTACTGTTTGGCTGTATTCTCCTCAGGGTGCAGCACCTCCCAACATTTTTGACCAAAATACTTCTTCCCAAGCTGTATTTTACTGTATTTTAAAATTTGGAACAAACAATTTGGTGAAGTTGTGGGGATTACTACATAGCCAGCAACCTGTGTATTGCAATATTAAGGGCTAAGAAGTGACTTTGCTGTTTGTTTTGTTGTTGTTTTAGAACAATAAAAATCAATTTTCACTCTCTCCAACATCCCCTTCCTTGTGTTCTTTAGAATTGAGCAGTCTCTCTCTCATTTGTGGCTTCTTATAGAAAACTGACATCCATAATATCAGAGAGGTGGATGGCTGATCCATACTTGTTCTAGTTGCAATTACTGCTGTAGCTGTTTGTGGGTTTAATTGCTGTTGTGTTTTTCTTCCTACATGTCTCAAGCATATATTGTTGTCAGTGCAAGCTAGGGCAGACAGTGAAGATGTCTGAGGTACTGTTTTTATTCTTGGTGAACTATTTTAAATGGCCATTACAAGAAGTAGAAACTTGGATACATAGTAATGAGCCTTATAAACTGATCTGAGCAACTGAAAGAGATGGATGTGTAGGGTATACCCAGAGCATTAGGAACTATACAGTATGATGCAACTGATGTTTTTAATCCTACGTGGTAGCGTGACTAACATTACCTCAGTAGGTACTTGACAGATGCTACATTTTACAATAATAAATTTTACTCGCAGTTGTCTGGCAGAAATCACAGTGGCCTTACCCTGCATATGGCTTGCAAGTTTTGTTGCTGTTACGTAAACTACTCTCAAGACAAAATAAGAATCTAACATTAGCAAAACACCTTTGCTCATTGTATGTCAATTTAATGAACTTCACTATTTTAAGGCACTGAAGATGGAAGCATGCTTAAAAGTGTTAGCATCTGCTGAGGGTTTTGAAATTGTCAAAATTAGTAGTAGTGGCTACAAATGCTCAGAATTTGTAGCCGCTGCAAGTTGCTCACTTGCAACTTTCTGTGGTTAGCACATGGTTGATAGTTCCCAAGAAATAGTACATCTACTCTTTATTATCCCTAAACCAGAAGGGAAAGAAGGCCTGCTGTAAGTATTTCAATATCCTTAAGCAGAAGGCACCATGCAAGTTTAAGATAGTTAACTGGAACTGGTTAACCTTCATACCCAAAGGCCTACAACCTGTTAGGAGCATGTGTTTTAAAATCCTAAGGAAGGTGAGTTTTGAGTGCAGCTTAATGGCCTAAGCTAGTCATCCATGATAACTTTATCAGCCATGAACAGTTTGTGTATTAAACTATTTACAGAAATTAACGTAGAAACTTACCCGGCTGCTCCTTGGTCAGGTACTTTCAGAAAATCCAGGCTTTCTGGTTGCTGTGAAATCTTGCCCGATCCTCCTGACAGTTGCCGCGGTAAAGTTGGTCGTGTCATATTTGTATACAGATTTTTCTGATTGGCCTGTTGATTTGCTGGGACTTGGGGATATGGTACAAACTGTGCAGGATTTATTACTCCATTTTGCTGATGTCCTGGAAGTAAATAAAGCATGAACACATCCAGTCCAAACTATGGATATGTGTGTATTTGTATGCAGGCACACATGAAAAGTAATACACGGATGTATATACACGCAAATGCACACAAGTGTGCATGTGCATACAGACGCACATGGACGTGTATGTGCAGACATGTACAGACATACATGTGTGCACGCACACTGTTTTAGCTTCCTTTAAGTGTACATGTACCTTAAAAACTGATGTGACTGAATGAGTGAATGAAAGATATCTGCTCACCTTTTAAGCATGCTGTTTCAGTGCCTATGGGTCAACACAGCAACTACTGAAGTTCAGTAGTTACATTTATCCTGCTTGAATACTGCAGCGTAGTTTTACTGCTCTGTAATTATCTACTTCAGTGCCACAGTAAAGTTAGCCCAGTGTCTTGCTGGACGCAGAATCAGATTCTTTTAATTAGGACTCTGTGACATGTCTGTTCAGCAGCTGTCATGAGCGCTGGGGCTATGTGATGACAAAAGGCTGAATTGCAATTATGTGTTGGCTGTGCTTTGGACTTGAATGCAAAGAAAATCTACATCCAAACTTGCCTTATTGTAAGGCAAGTTAGAGCTTGGTCTGCAGTCATAAGACTTCTTTATTATTTGTTTTCGGTCTCTTTTTTTCCTGTAGCTGTGAAAGTGCTGAGTTTTGAAAATGCAAATGAAAGCAACCCTCCCTTGCTTTACTTAATTCATTCTGTATGAGTATTTACTGCCTGTGTCCACGAACTGGTTAACTTCTTTAACTACAATAATTTGCCAGTTTACTAGAATATACACAGTTCTTGTTGATCATGCAGTCCTTTGTTTGAGTCATATGGCTATGAGGTTTTTTTTTTCAATAGGATCGGGAGTTGGCATTTGGTAACCAAGACTGGTTGCACACTCAACTTAATCATTGTGCTTCTCAAAACAACAGCAGCTGACTGCAAGAGAACCTTTTGTTTAAATAAATAATTAAAAAAACCACTCTGGGAACGTAGAAAAAAGAACTACTTGGGAAGTTGTAGGTCAATGGAATATTGTTCTTTCCTCTGAGTTCACAGGCTAAATTAATCATATCACTCAAGGGCAGATGTGAAACACCCTAATTACATCAATCCCATACAGAAAAAAAAGCCACACAACCTGCTGGCAGAGCTCAAAGTGCTCAGCATTCAGTACACATGAAAGTTCTTATCTAACAGGGTAGGACAATGAGACATAAATTGCATTCTGTTGTTTATGGCCCTGAAAGCAGTTTCATTACAAAATGTTGTCTATATCCTGATTAATGTGTATGTTTTTCCCTAAAAAAGAAAATAGGCTATGGGGTTAGTTTTAAGCCAACAAAAGCACAGATGAAAAGAAAAAAGTGAAAGCCTAAATTTTGAATTTTGTTTTAAACTTGAGGCTAAGAAAACTTACCGGGAGGAGGAGGTGCAGCTCTCATAGGGTAAGTCTGAGTTTGAGACCTGTTAGAATACCCTCTAGTTTGCGTAACATTACGTCTAGTAGGACCTGAAAGAAACCAGCAACATTTTGTTACCCTTTTGTGATTACATTAATTAGGTAAGGTTATGGCTACCAGGCCCCTCTGTGTTCAGAGAGGCTGATCTTAGGAGTAATCAGTCTAATGTGGGGTGTTGGCCATGTTCTGCTAAAGCTTTAGGTGCTACAAGGATGCCTTGGGCATATTCTCCCTTTTGTGATCCAGTTCAGCCGTAGCATTTAAGGTAGAGATGTCTCAAGACTGCAGTAAATTGAGCCTTAAAAACTATTAACTTCAGGGACTAGTTTTAGAAACCACAGACAGCTGGCACAACAGTACTTTTTATACCATTTTCTGATCATCAATTTCTCTACCCATATAAGTAGACTTTTTCCAGTTCAGTGATACCAAGAAATCCTGCCACCCCCAATTTCATTGCAGTGTCCTGTTTGGTAGGAAAACAACAGGAAAACAATTTAGCAGTATGCTTCCAGGTCTGGTTAAAAGATAGGTGTTTTACTTTGAAAGATTTAGTTTCTTCCTTCTTTTATCTTATAAGGTAGCTGTGCCAAAAAACTTTCCCTGTTCTCCCCATAGAACCCTCTAAGAGGTAGAAGCTTCACAGAAAGCATTTAATATGGCAAAAAGGTAAACACTTCTAGAGACTATTTTTTACAGACAGTACTATTTGGAGCTCAATCTTTGGTGACTTACAAAAGTCGCTTCCTTTCTGCATCAGCATGACTGTAAGAACTGCAGGAGCTCTGAGTAGAATGAAGCATTCAGCTTCAAAATGCTTGGCCAGTTGTGCTTGCTGTTTGTACTGTGTCATGTAAGTTAACACCCGTATTTATTTTGCCACAAGGAAAAGAACCTCAGACACTTCAGAAGCATTCAGTATATAGGGAAATAAAAATTTATAAATAGAAAAATTTATTAAATTCCAGAAAGACTGTAAAACAGTAGGGAAATTTGCTGCATCAGTAGGACCTATAACTTAGATCTTCTTTTCAGTGTTACAGAGACACAATGCAAATGCTGATGTGAGAGAGAGGCAAGGAGGAAAAGCAGGAGTCATTCATTTCTAAAGGAAAATGATACGTACGGGAATTCTTTGGTAGCCCTGGTCCAATGCTGATCTGTAGCACTTTATTGCTTGGCTTGAGAATGGCTATATCTCCTTGGCCTTGCATAAATTGCACTTGTCGAGAACCACTACTGCTCCAGGGCCCCCAGCTCTCTTTTTTCAGCTTTACTTCAAGCCTATAAGCGCATGAAAACAAGAAAAAAAAGAAAAAAAACACCAAAGAATTTACATGACAAACTACGACAATATCACTTGGCAGCAGATAACTTAGAGATATAAAAAGCTTAGATTGAGAATCTCTATTCAATGTGTGAATAATGATATAAAACACCGAATTATTATTTTTTTACATGTTCTACTTAACTGATCTTTTGGCTTTCGTAGTACAGGAAGGAAGTTTAAGACACTCTGGAGAGGATAAGAAGATAAATGAGCTTTGAGGAAAAACATGCAAGGGTCTGAGCAACAGCTGTGTCTACCATAAAACAGATTCCACTAGAAGACTTTAGTAGTGCAAGCTCCATTCCTAAATATTCTTCTGTATATGCCATTAAGGTGACCAATATGTGCTTCATGAGTGGGCCTTGTGCATATTTGGGGAGTGAACATTTTTGCACACGCTTTTCAATCTTTCTAATTATTTTCACATATATATGAAATATATAAATGACTCTACATACACACACACACACACACACACACACACACACACTCTCTTTCCAAGTATTTCCATACTATCTGTCTGCTTCTGCTCTGTAATGCAATCAGATATAAGCTAAGAAAATCATGGTTTGGTTTGGGGCAAGACCCAAGAAATATAACACACTACATCTGGCATGAACAAAAATTTTTATTCCTGGTACTGGATTATTAAAAACATTTATTCCTGACTTTGAGTATAGGAGCATATGCTACAGGAATGTTCCAAACTTCAGTTGTCCTCCTCTATCCTTTCAAACCAAAATAAGACTCTCCCGTTAACGTTTATAATTCTTGCACTTCTTTTAGGGAAATGAACATACAAAAAATCCAAGGCCTTCTGCTGCTAATCTACTTCAAGGGTAGGAGTATTAACAAAAACACATTTGTTGGGATAGTTTCCAGCACGCCCTTACAGCTAAAACACATCAAACATTCACTAGCTTTTCAGGCTTGTTTATAAGGAATGTTCCCAAAATAATTTACTTAACAATTCCTCCAGAGGAATTATCCTCTCACCTGGCAGAAGACACCTGATTTCAGATTATTATATTATGGCTCTGTAGTTGTGTTCCAAATATCATAATGTTTCCACTACTGGGTCAAGGTTAAGGAGTTTGAAGAGGATGTTCCTTTCTCATGACAGGAAACAGCAGGCAGCAGAGAGATGGGAAAGCTTGTTCTGTGGGTGCACATTAATTGTGCAGTGACTGGCCTGGCCCCTGCTGCACAGCCACAGCACTGACAGCACAGAGTTGATCTGTGACAGGCCAAAGTTGCGGACCCTTGATCCTGATGCATGTTCAGCAGAATGAAAGCAACTCACCTACACACACAGACAGTGGAAAGTGGCAGATGGCCCAGATACAATCCCAATCTATTACTCTGATGAGCTAAAAAATGTCTGGTTTCCTTGCATTTTTATAGTGTACTGTCTCTTATTATTCTAAATCAAAGCACTAGGCAGGAGCTCAGCAAGCAGCTTTCACTCATCTGCCTTGTCAGCAAGAGCAATGATTATTTATTCTTTAAAAGCCCATTGAAAAAACATAACTCACGTATTGCTAAATTTCAGAGGTAGTTTTCTTTGTGTTTTCTCTTCGTATCGTTTTGATAAAAGGCTTAAAAACTCAGTTTTGAAGACTGATTCAAGCAAGCTATCGTATTCCTGTTCATGTAGAATGAAAATGTCATCCTGCATCGTGCTGAAAAGAGATCAGAGCATATACCATTCAGATTAAAATTTCAATAGCAAATAGAGGCAGCATTATAATGACATTTGTACACTTGGTTAATTTTTAAAAACATGAAGTCCAAAGAGCATATACCATAGACCATACACCGCCTTGCGTTATGAGAACACTTTTTTAAGCAGCTGATAATGAAATACCTGAAACAATCCTGTCTGAAACATAGGAAAGCTATTTGGTCATTTTACAGTAATCACAAACATTGAAGTTAAAGTCCATCTCTTCAACAATGGCAAAATCTGTGATTAGAGATGAATTGGAAACTTGAAAGTTACTGCTCATAAAGACTGAAAGTCAAAGCAAGCAAAGTCTGACTGAAAGCTCTTAACTCGCCATCGTTTCTAGCTTAATGGCTATACAGTACAAAGAACACACATTGGCATCTATTGCCATGAATGGATCAATGCCTGCTTACAGATGCTGCAGAATACTCCACAGAAAATTATATCCATATCAGCAATTTACTTGGCTGATTTCTGCCAAGTCCCCACAGTTGCTTTGAGTTCTAGCTAGATTAGTGTTGTTTCAGCATGCTAATTTGTTTATAAATGTGTTGTTTTTCCTTTTAACAACATGTTGGCATACTTCCTCGCTGTAACTACATTAGTGTCTATCTGTTTCTGCATCCTCTCTAAAAAGCAATACAAATAATGCTTTACAAATAAAATAAAAGGAAATATATATATTTTTAAATCTAATATAACATGATAGCTTTGTGAAACAAGATTTCACTTTGTCTAGCCATGACCCCCTCTCCTCGCTCCAACAAAGATGAATACAGATTTTATTTTTTAAGAGAAGAAAGCTGAACGCAAGGGAAAGAAAGCAAGTCATAAATACGGTCAGCAAGCTATCACAGTCACAACTGATAAAGATATTGTCAACACAATTTCTAGCAACTCCATCCACAGCTGCTGCATTTGAAAAACAAACCACCCTATAATTGTTACACTGAAAAGCTATTTACAGCAAGATTATTTACCTTTACAGCAAGCAGCTGATCTCCCTGTCACAACATGCTAAAATCTCACAAATTTAATGTTAACCATACTGGTTGTGACTTTGTTATTTACTTGCTTCCATCTAATCTTCATCTGCTTTTAGTAATATTAGCAAATATAATTGTAGTATAGCCATTTATTTCAATACATTAGATGGTGTCTCATAAGTGAAAAAAGGTGCTATCCATTTGGATTTCTTTCTGGAGAAATTTCAAAGCCTGGATGTGAAAGGTTCGGATTTAGAATTAGCAGTTATTAGTAGTTTTCACAGTTTCTTCTAAAATCAATATACTAAAAACTTAATTGCTGATGGCATAAAACTTGGCAGTGTCACTATCATCAGTGATTAAGGTTGTGGAAAACCAGGCAGGCAGCTTTGGCAGCCAAGCAAAGGGCAAGCCAAAGTTACATAACAAGCACCAAGGAAAAACGTCTTTAAATGGTTTGCACAGCAATAAATCACACAGAGAAGGCACTGATATCCCATCTATGCATTATGCGTTACTTCGAAGTTTCACAGTAAGTCAAAAAGTAAATTAAGTCTTGGAAATAAGGAACTTTCAGCTCAGAAGAGAAGTCCCTTCTCTTCCATCAGAGAGAAAATTAAATCTATTTTCCCTCATCACTCTTTTCTGATCCTAATTACCTAGCAATTAACAGTTTTCCACTTTAAGCACGCTCTTTCCTTTTCCTCTCACAGCTGGTTTGCCTGATTGCTGACTCTTTAAATACGAAGGTGGTAAGCAGAGGTAGCTTTCTCATCATCGTTTTTCATCTAGTTACTGAAGACTATGACTCCCTCTAGAGACTGTGAGTACCAATTTACTTCACACAGAATTGAAAATAGTTTTGTTCTATTGCTACAGATACTCTTGACTGTTAGATATGAAAATGTTTCTAACCTGAGATGAAGAATGAATTGTACCACTATCCAGTTTTTTAAAAGTTTACCCACCATGTATTCCATAATCCCCTTTCAAACTCTGAAATCTTTCCTGTAGCTTATGAAAGCATGTATGAAGCCACAAACTTACCTAATTGCCTACCCCTGAGTACCTACTTAGTATTTAAAATAGCAGTAAGAAATGTAAGAAAATAAAGTAAAATCATGACCTCCCTTCCTACCATCAAGCAAACTTAGAGTCACAGCAGGGTTCTGAAAGAGACAAGTAAGAAAAACCCCAGCGCTATAGGAAATACTATCCAGCCAGTGGTCCTATTTTAGCCTGCTTGGCAAAGAGCCTGCCTTTGCAACTCTGTTAGGATATCCTGTGTCAATGCTTATCAGATGAATTGTAAAACTCAGTTATTTACTGCTATTAAAAACATTAGCAGACTTCTATGAGTAGCTGTCATGCTCAATTCACAGAACAAATCACCAATTAGGTAATTGCATTTTAAAGTGCAATTCCTTTAGAAATTTTTACATAGTGTTACTTGATGTAAATGTGTCAGTGCTGCTTGAATATTCTGCCCTTGTCTGTAATACAGAACAAAGCTAAAATCCAGTCTGGACAAGCTCCCAAAAAGTGTCATTTCAATTATTTTCTTCCAAGGCAGAGGACTGAGATTCACTTCAAAACTGGTCAGAAGTCAATTACCTTACAGGTGTCAAAATTTAAAGTACAGGGAGTTTCCCTTCCTTTTTAGTTGAGAATTAACATTTTCTTTTAAAAATAAACTACGAACTAGAGTTTTGAAAACACATGAGACAATGCAAGCTAGAGAGCTAACGCAACTTTGGTTTGAGCCTGACCTCTGAAAAACTTTTATTTCTTTCAAAAATACAAAGGAGTATTGTCCTGTGCAAAAGTTTCATTCTGGATTTATTAATTGAAGACTGTTAAATACTACAAGCTGCAACTCTGGTCACTGACACAAAATTATCTCAGATTCTAGTGAAGCAGTAATTTGTGTAGCCTCAGCAGCTAGGGGATTGTATTATTAATAAAGTGTATCAATACAGAGTTAAAATATTCCTTAAGTAAGATCCATTATGAACTCGGCCCATACTAACACAAAACCAGGAAAAGCTCTCCTGATCCTGTGTTCTGTGGGCAGCTTTGTTCTGGGGGGAATACCTGGATGGCTTGACGGTTTGTAATTCTGACACTACTTTTAGAATGTACTAAGAACGGCTCTTCCAACAAAATAAAATTAATAAGCTAAGTTTAAAACATTATTAGACACGATATAATATGCATATTTCCTCCAAACTATGCACGTTTTGTTTTCCTTCAAAACCTTCTGTGGAACTGTTGTTTACTTGTGAGAAGAGTGTAACAGCTTTTGCTAACTTGGCAGGCAGCTGTGCTTTTAGCTGACTCAGTGCAACTCTGCCTTTGGAAAGCTACAGGCTCAATTCAAGTGTCTGGCTGAAATCTGTTTGATATTTGTACAGCACACAGTTGAAACTTGGAACACTAAATAGGCAGGTTCCACTCTTTTTTAACCTGGATCTAACGCAGTTGCAGCTTTTGTTATAAACCTGTATGCTAAAATAAACCACAACATTTGAAAATGGTATTGTAAAAGCAGACATTTCCCTAATCTTGGAAAGATTTAATTTGGTCTAGAAAAGCAAAAATGTGAAAATCTACTTTTTTTAGTACTGGATTATGTCTGTGGGAAGACTTCTGAATATCTTAATAGGAACAATGTTCTATAAGCATATTATTTTAAAAAAAAGGCACTTTGCAGTAGCTGTCAATACTCAACTATGGAGTATTCTCTTAAAATACAAAATTTTAATATTTATAGAATTCTTGTTGGTCCATTAGGCTGGATCTGTATTCTTTTGTATTAAATTTAATGCTCAGCTGCCAGCTCTGACAAACTGCAGTAACAAATGCAAAGGTATTCACAGACTTTTTTTGTTCATCTTCAAGGCGATGAAGTGATATAGGTAAAAATCTATGGGTCTCACGGGCAGTTTCTTCCTGTTTTTACTTACTCACCTAACCAGGTTTCTCAGCTCTTTGTGGGCACCACCACAGATATTTCCTGCAAGTTGGGACTGGTTTGATATTCAGTCATCAGAAGTGATGTGAAATCCAACTAGGAATAAAGGTTTTAACAGCTCACCACAGAGAACCAATCCTTAGGAAGCACTGGATACGCACAAGGTGTACTTACATATCCAAGAATTACTTCTCGGATATAAGCTTAGGCCAAAACTCACTAAACCTTCTTGAAGAAATAACAGTGCATATATGCTTCACAGAACACATTTTGGTTGACATCAGATAGGTGAGACTTCAACCAAGCGAACCATTTTAACAAGTAGTCAGAAAATGTTTATAAACATGAACATCTGTTGTTATAACATACTAGGGCTGTGAGTGAAAGTAAGTCCAGCTTTGTTTACAACATTCAATTAATACAGCTTATGGAACTCAACCTTCAATCAACTTATTTCATTGTTTTATACAAACTTCTGTCAGTGGAAAGATGCGTTCAAGATACTGACCTTAGAGAAACAGAAAGAATTCTCTCCACTTCCATCCTTCGCTTTAAGACTTCCTTAACTTGACCCTTTTCTGGACCCTGCTTTATCTTTTCACGCCCAATCAGGTATATGCACTTTGGAGTGAGGACAAGATCTCGCTTCACACTCTGAAACAGAATTGTTTGAAAATACAGTTTTACAGAGATCAATGCATTAATGTCATGATGCTGTTCCAAAAATACGTAATGTAATGTGATTTGGGACAAGGCTATCAGTCTTTGATTTGAGTGTGGGGGGGGGGAATCTGATCTTATCACAACCTCAGAGTCAGATTGCACTGGACTAAAGTAGCTTTTCTTCCCTTTCTTAATTTAGCTTTCTGCCCAGCAAGTCCCATAAAGCAATTCCCTTTTGCCCTGGAATAAATGGCTTGAAAATCTCAATGTTGAGAGTAAGAGGGGTCAAAGACTAATTTCAAGCTACTATCCTAGATTTTTTTCATAGCGTTTTTCATAGATTTTTTAACTTGGAGTTTGTTAAATGATCGTAGAGACATCAGTATAACTTCCTAGCATAATTTATCATCAGTGGATCTTGCTCTTCAGCCTACCTTAAACCGCCTGTCATATTTAGTTACGGTGTCTGCAAAATCAATCTTCTCCCGTTTGCCCACAAACTGGCGTAGCTCTGGATGGTCCTCCATGCCTATGTAATCTCCCACAAAATTCCTGTTAATGCTGTTCCGTCTTCTCTCTTTCTTGTTTAGCAATAGATCTGATGCTTAAATACAAAAAAATAGACATTGATTAATACTATTTACTAAATTTTCTAAATTCAGTGTAAAGGAGCATTAATGGTTTAAAGCAGAACTTCCGGGGAAAAAGTGATAACCAAATCCCTTCTAATAGGGAAAGAATAGTGAGGCACTGCTACTAATCCTTATGTAAGGATCCATGTGGTTATTAAATCCATTCCTACTAAAATACACTGATGGCAAGCTTGGCAGTTCTGACAAATCAGGATTGCTTCTGGAACTACAGAAATTCTCTCCTACTCAGTCTGGCTTTGTCTTGAGACCAAAGCACTGGGTAGTCCAAAAAACCACACGTACAGAACAGTCAACCTCATCAGTGGTACCTCAGGGGTCCAAAAATTTCCAGTCATTCATGGTCTGCAAAGCCATCATATTTCCTTTATCTCTCGCACCATATTTTTTGTTCTGGGAATCATGTGAAATAAGTCATCAACCTACCTTCTTCTCTCATTTGTACGTATTTTTTCCTGGCTGCATACTTCCTCCATGCCTTCTGGATGGCCCTGGCATACCCATCATACTTCCTCTCTCTCATCTCTTCTAACAAAAAGAGCTGCACAAAAAGACATTGGGTAGGTCAAACATTTTACAAGAGAAGTTTTGGAAAAACACTTTACTTTCAACTTTTCAATGTATTTCACTCCAGATCCAAGCTGGTGCTTCTACTATGACCGAGGATTCTTGGATCAAAATGGTAAGGTAGGAAGACATGAGAAGCTTTAGTGGTTCTGTGTTTTACCAGCTTACCTATTAACCTTGAAACCCAATTAGGAAGAAAAAGCAATATGGGTTCTCCTGAAATACTACTGGTGCAACTTGTAGTTCTCCACTGGGCATCCATCCAGTCTCCCTCTCCAGCCTGCCACATTCTTTAAAATTCACATTTCTCCTGTCAGCGTTAGAATGTCAATGGGCATCTGTGCAATGTGTAACACAATACTGCACCATATTCAAATGTAACTGTCTTCCTCATCTAAATTTTACCCTGCTGTGTCCACTGGTTCTGTTCTTCCTCAGCAGTGAAGCCTGCTGCAGGACTTACAATTAGAATATGATCTTATATTTCACTATGCTATGATAAGACTTGTTTCTACAGTGTTGTCAGAAATCAAGAGGACATGCTGATTTATGAAAACTGAAACGGCAGGTGCATCTCCTTTCCAGGTCTCACTATAATATATGTAAATTTAATGCATTAGAGCAATTTCATAATTATTGAATGAGGATGGCATATTTCACTACAGTCGTTTTACATAATTTATTTTTTCTTGTCTCATCAGAAGCTCAACATTTGGCTAACAATTATAATATTAAATCAGTTCACTAGCTTGGCTCTTGCTAATTACTTTCCTATACTGTGACTTAAATACACGTAAGGGCTTCTCTCCTAGTTCTCAAAAGCGAGAGTTAGTTTAAAAAAAAAAAACCTACAAAACAAACAAAAAAGGTATATCAAGAAGTCAGCTTGGGCTATGGGATCCTTTGTGAAATTTGCTTCTAAGTGATGCAAATCTAGGAAAAGCGTTGTTCATATTGATCTTAAGGAAACTTGATCTAATGCAAACCATTTCTGCAAGACCTCACTTGTTCGTGTACAGTTATTTATTCAGGTGTTTGATGGAAACCTAAATAATGAAGCCTCATTTGTTAGCCATAAAACCTTATTTTGCAGTTGGCAAATCTCCATCTACAGAAACTTATTAAAAAAAAATCTCTTCACAAACATACAAGCGCTAGATAGGGTTTCAGCACACAGAAGTGAAACACACACATGTTCCTGATGCAAAAACTTCCTAAGCTTCAGCAGGGGCATGATCAAGCCCTCGTCTAATTCAGGTTACAGTAATCATTGATCTCTCGTGAACGTGTCATTTATTTCTCTAATAATGCTAACTGCAAAATATCAGTGTAAAATGGTCTGTCACCTGCAGTTGAAGGTCAGAGTCCCAATTATGGAATTTCACTGAAAATATCAAGTTAACTAATATTTTACTGACCTACATTATAAATTAAAAAATATTGCATATTTTTTTCTTAAAATATGTACGGTAAAGCCTCCCCTCACGCTCCTGAACAAATCAAGTACTTTTTCATTCAATTAACTACGATGGTCACTTTCTTTAGTGGTGGAAGAAAATTTCTCATTTAGTATGTCAGAAGTAATGACACTAGCCTTAAATTTAGTAATTTCAGGGATGTTTCTTCAGTACTTTAAAAAAAAAAAAATGTTTTAGAATATTCACCTAAAATTCTTTCAACTTAAAAGGGAAAAGGCCCCAACTATTTTAGTATTTTTAAAATTAACCTCATGGCTTTTCAAAAAAATATATTCTTAAAAGAAAAATACATAGTAATCAAAAGCACTAATTGAAATTAAAATCACAATGCAACCCTAAAAGTTTTACTATTTTCAGTCACCCTCTCTGCAGTCTTATACTGCAGAACTGCCCTTCAATAAAACTCACAGACATGCCATTAAATGGCACTGAAATATAAACAGGACATATTACACAAATGGGAAGATGTTGCAAAACTGGAAACATTTTTTTTTTTTTTTCTGGGAAACGGAATAGTAGCATGTGATATTAGAGTACAGAAGATTAAGGTTTTAGCTACTTCAGAATAGGCCATGCTGGATACATCAATCCTAAGTGACTAGTTGAACCATTTAGCTATTAAATAGAAGATGGGTACCAGCAAACATTTTTCCTTTCTTTGAAGATATGGCTGCTGGAAATCTGCCCTCTTGTAAGGGGCAATCATACCAAAGCTTAGGGTCTTTCAGCATTCAGGGAAGCTTATTTCCTTACAATTTATTATAAAAACCAGAAAAATAGTTTAAAATTTTAAACTATTTTTTCCTGAAAATAGCATAACATCAAGAAAACGGCCTTTACACAAATTATTTTGGTTTCTTTATCTCCCAAACTGAGACTGCATTGGGTTTGCAACTTACTACAATGGATGCAAAGTAACTTCACAGTGAAAACAGGAAAGAACAATTTTATACAGTGTAAGACAAACTGGAAGATGCTGCTTAAATTACTAGTTCTGGTCCCTTGTAATTACAAGCAACTAAGTAATCTGTATTGCTCTAAACTGCTACTTGACCAGAATGGGTTTTTGCCGCTGCCCTATCATAAACTTGAGGTCTTCAGCAAAGGATTAAAAGTCCCAACTGTTGCCACAAGAAGAGATATCAAAGACATCCACTGATGTCCAAGACTATCACGCCAGCTTTGTAAGACTCACCAAAATCTTAATAAATAAATCATGACCTGTGCTATAGTGGAAGGCAAACAAAGCTCATGCTTCTTTATAATTGACTGGTTAAAGCTCATTGACTGCAATGATTAAGTGAAAATAATCCTCTACTAGAAATTCCTGCTCTGTCAACATGCATACAAGTATTCAGATACCATATACACCTCGAACACTACAATGCTTTATTATATAAACAGATGAGACTATCTTACTCTATTCATGATAGAAACAATTTTGATTAAGACTTGGACAAGTATTTTCTCTCTGAGCTTTGCCCATGTGAATGGGCACAGCAGAATCTACTGCCTGAATTTTTGCTACTATAAAGAGCAAACCCAGAAATTTTCTGAAAAGGAAAATGACAGCAACAGAAATATTCTGCTCTTATTTTGATGTGTAACTTAAGGCAAATCACCAAGAAGTCACCTACTTCTAATAAATAAGGAACACAGGATGGTGAATTGTGTACTTTTCTTCCTTGATCAGTTTCCTGAATGATGTGATCTAAGAACTTTTCTCCAACACTTCGTGCAATTTAAAAGCCACAGGAAAAAGACAGTCTTAATACGCCTACCTAATGTTCTTTCTGGATGGGATTTCAAGTTAGTCATCCTGGGACATTGATTTATTCCATAATATATAACACATCCTTACTATATTTGTTGCTATTCTCTTATTTTCATCAGTAGTTCTTATACTGAGCAAAGGACCTGTTTTCTTGGACTAATGGCTGTGGCTATCTTCTCAAACCATCGTATTCCTTCATATGACAGATTCACTGATGGAACATCGTATGTAACCTGACAAAGCATACAAAGCATCCTTGTATGTCCCACCTCTTCCTCCTGATGTATTTAATGCTCCTTGTGTGTCAAATTTATGCAGTGTCCTTATACTATACCCATCACCGAACTGACTAGAATCTCTACTAAACCCATGGACTTGAGGCCTCTGTGACAGGCTTGCCCAGCCTGACATTCTGATTTTTCTCCCACCATAGCAAATATCATGTGAAACTTCTGAGTGGGCAGGCCTCTTATTTCAGCTAAAGCTTCATATTTATAGACTCATGTCCTGCCACACTTACAGACTCCGGAGCTTTGATGAAGACTTTGGATTTCCCGAGTTGGTATTGGTCAGGATCCATGTTGACGGACTGAAGCAGATGGAGAACTCCTTGCTTCTCTTCTCCTTTCCAGGAAGGCCAGGTTGCTTTGGTCAGAATGGCGTATCTTAACCACCAAGGAAAAGAAGAGGTTAAAGCAGCAAAGAGCAGCAGCAGAATACCACTGATTCTTAGTATTATTACCCGGGGGGCGTACTGACCACCTTGGTAGCACTTACAGAAGCTCTGAGCACATGAAGATGCAGAATATTACGGTGTTCTTTGCTTAGCAAGACAAAACAGCTGCATTGAAAATGGCAAGTGTCCACAAGTCTCCCATTTCCAGATCCTAAGTTAACTATTTGGTAACTGCAATAGTTAATTCCAGAAAGTTCTGCTCTGCTCTCTTTAAAGCCAGAGCAAGGTTATTTACTAGCAAGGACTTTCAGTACAAGTTTAAGTACCTCCGTGTCCTTAACATGCTAGATTTTTTCCCAGGTATGTTATCAATTTCCCACTCAAGCCTTTGTCTTCCTTATTCTTACAAAGGTCTTTTGTGTTTCTGAGCAAGCGGACAGCTCATGCTCCTAACCCACCTGTTAACAACAGCTGGTCCGCATTTAGCAAGGAGCCAGTCTTGGCCTTATCCCAGAAAGCCTTTGGCTTAGCACCTGCTACAGGAGGGAAGATACTGTGATGTTGGTGCTATCTGGAGGGAACACTGAGGTGAACTGACCATATCAACAGCTAGGAAAGGAAGCAGGGAAGTGCTGTAATACCATGTCTTTGATGGGTAGTGGTGAGTAGTTTTCTGTCTCATAATACTGCCCATGCTTATATTAGTAAACTATTCAATTAATGAAAAAATTGATAGAGTATGGAGTTTAGTTTGTTGTAATTCCCAAGTTCATGTTTCTTAGGAAGATTTAGGCATCTTCTAATAAAATTTCTCAAAATCACACGAGTTGTTAGAAACTTAATTCAGGAGATGTTCATTTCTTTATCTTGTCATATCTAAATCATTATCTAGCCAGAAGCAGAAACAGTGTCATGCAACTTAATACCACATAAAAATAACAAACCGTTAAAAAGGAGCATATCACAAAAAACACAATACCTCTAAATAGCATGTACATGAAAAGAAAAGGCCAACATAAATAATTCAGTAAGATTCAAAGGGTCTATACTGCTAAATTTGTTATCAAATACTCAGACACTAGCATGATGTTATAACAAAAGTAGCTCTTACGACATCTTATAGATGTCCATTATACATAATCTGTTTAGAGACAGTATAACTTACTTATCAGTATTATGGGATAGATAGATGTGTAGTATTAAGGAGGAGTTGTGAGTTAAACTAACTTCCAGCTTATTTAACAACCTCTTTTGCAGGTTCCTCATGTAACTCCAACAATCTAGTTGGATAATGAAGTCTGAATATAAACGTGCTGAAGTTAATACAGGCAATCAAAGTTGTGCAGCCCCTCACATAACATAATTTGACACTACATTTCAGCATGTTACAAGTTATTTCCTACATCTAAGCTATATAAAGGAGGTCATAGGGAAAAATATAACTGAAGACCTTAAGTAAAGTTCTCAGGTACAGAGTAAGAAAAGATCAGAAATTCTCCTTTTTCATAAACTTAGACTAGCTTCTTCTTCTAACTTCACATAATTTACTGTTGTGACAAGTCTAATGGGCAGAAAAAAAAAAACGTTCTGTAACATGCACCAACTGAGCATATCACAATTCTGCAATTTAGTATTTTATGTGCGTCCATTCTATCATTGTCCACTGCTATTTAGGAATGAATAGCACCTTCCTCCAATGTACTTCATACTTCTCATTAAATTGGTCATGTTGATATCCATATATCTAGGTTTTGTGACTTTACGTGTAATTTGGGCTTATGAGGGACTTCAGCATGACCGTGTTCCCAAAATTCTGTGAAACAATTAAAAAAAAAAAAATCTATTACAGATTCACAGTATGGAGTTAGGTCCTATCTCTGAGTATGGAGTTCAGCTTTCAGACTGGTTATGCTTTGAAACACATGGGCCTTTTCAGTGACATTGGCTTTTTGCATGCAAATGTAAATTTTGTACATAGAAGTCTATTCAGCTATCCAAAATCTCTTCTTACATCAAGATGCCAAGTAGCTCCCAATGAAAACAAACGTACAAGCATGCATTTCCTGACCATCCCATGCCTCAGCCCACTTTTACTCACTGACTCATCGTGTCAGAACAGGTTGTTCTGGATATTAGGAACTGTGAATGGAAAGGTTGCAGGAAAAGGTTTACTCTTAAATTGTTAAATTTTACAAAACCGATTTGAAAGAAATGGATGAATTCCACAGAGAATGGTTTCAGCTGCTTGTGGATCTCTGCACATGAAATGAAGTATAGAAATCTATTCACCTTCCAGAAACACCATGTGGCTTTCCTCAGGCAGACCTCAGGCAGATTTCTAGACAGCCCTCATAATCAGTGTTTGACAACTGTTAGGCTAGATTTCGTACTCAGTATTATCTGTTATTCTGTCTCAGCAGTAGCCTTCACATAAGGTTTTATACTCTGAAGCACGTTCATGTTTATTATGTCTGGGCTTGAAGATAAAGAAAAAAATAGGATTAAAAATTATTTCATAATGAAAATGGAGTCTGTATGTTAAGGTGTGAATTTGCACTGAAATGGCTGAATGGCAGGCACGTATTTCTTTGCCTATCCTGTCACTGGCAAAGAGCAGTTGGAGAGCTACCCTCAGATTCCAGAATACACAGCTCCTAACTCTAAGTTCTCTTGTCTTCAGTTCTAAGTTTCACTAACCCTTTCAAAAGACTACCAAAAAAATGAATTCTTCAAGTTTACAGGAACATGAAAAGACTTTCAAAGACATAAATAGTCTTTAAGACACATTTAAATCTCTGCATAGCCTAGATGAAGGTAAATAGGAGAAAGGTAATATAGGTAAATAGGTCAACAAGGTAAATAAGAGAAAGCAAAAGTGGGACATGAGAAGCGCTTAAAAATTGCAACTTCTTTTTTTCTCATCATGTAAACAAATGTACTGTAATATTTCAAAATTAGTATTATCCTACCTCTGCAAAAACTTCTTGAAAACCCGCCTGTAGGCATAACCAGCTCTTCGTACTCGAATATTTTCTTTAAGACCTAAGTATTCCACTTGATGTTTTACCCTGCGGACAAATCAAGATTTAAAATCTATTTTATTTTTAGAAGTAAAGAAGACTACTTAAAAATTTCATGCACATATGAAATAATACGTTTCATATATGAATCTATTTATTCTTGCATATTACCATGCACACTGTGTGGCAGAACAAATACTCTGGGCAGGTAGACTACATTACTGAAATATACGCAGCAAATTTACCATAGCATTCCCTATTGTAGCCTGCCTACCTACCTACCTGCTAATTCACGTATAGATTTCTTCACTAATATTACCCATAAAAAGCCAAATAACTACCTACATGATTACATAGCTGATATCCAAGGCAGTGGGAAATTGTTTTCTTTTATTGTAGTTTTCACCTATGTTTTATACAGCTCAAACATTGACAGTTGCACACGGCTCATTTTTAGCTCTCCTGGAGAAGAACTGCATCTGAGGAGACGGAAAGGCCCAGATTCCAAACTTCCAGCACACAAAGAATCAGAAATAGGAAACCTTGGGCAGTATATTCATGAAAAGCTAGCACTGTTCTTGACTTTATCATATTGCAAAGGGAGGATCTGAGGATAGGCACAAGACTTGCAGAAGTGTGCCTGGTAAGCTTGCTCATGGCATACTTTAATTCTAAACAAAAACTGAGCTGGTAGTAGTCCAGCTGAAAGTGTTAATTAATGGCTGTGGGGTGATTCTGCTGTACACGTGAACTGAAACATCGTTATTCCAACACCATTACAGTTCCCTCATGCAAAACTCTTCAGGTTCTAAACAAGGAACAAGTATTTCCCCATAAATCTTCTGGCACCTTTTCCTGTCTCTGGAGCTGTGGAACATATTTTAAGTTCTTATCCTGCTAGTCTGCTTTTTAATGCTTGGAGATTTGATTTGAAGAATCATACATAACAATGTATGATTTGTGCTGTTTTCCTTTGCATTTCCTTACTTTTCTCATCTAAGTCATGTGGTTGAAAGAAGCAATGTCAGCTTTTAATTCTGAAATGTGGTGGTCAGGGGTTCTGTTGCTGTTTTTTTTTTTTATAGGGCGAATTATGCAAGCTTTAGCTTTCAGTCAGAAATAAGATTTTAGTCCTGTAAGTTTAATAAATGGTATATAAAAATTCTTCAAATACTAAAAAAAAAAAAAAAGTGAGTCTGTAAGGAACCATTTAATTTTAATCCTTTTTAAAATACTGTTTCTCTGATTTTACAAATTGAGATATTTCAAATCGTGAAAACCCTCTAGGTTAATTTGGTGTTATTTATTTCGGTATTTTGAAATGCTAAATTTCAATATAAATTTCATCACTCGTTGACTTTTTTTTTTTTGGTAGAGGCATTCTTTTCACATGACTCAGTATAAGGGGAAAAAAATTGAAATCCCATGCTACAAATGACAGAAGCCCTGTGGTTATTTCTTTTTAGAGGTGTTTTATTAAAGTGAGACGCCACTCTTTTATAATAAAAAAATCTGCCCATCTTAAATTTGCTGTGTTCAAGGAATAAAGTATGTTTTGTACCTACTCCAAAAATTCTGGTACAGTAACAGTAGAAAATTGATAGACAAAAATATGTTTTCCTGTTTATAGCTTTTCCCTCCTGTTCACATCTGGAATAATGCACTGCAGCAACAGTATTACTCCCTTTTTCTTACTGTCCTGCCAGTATTAGTGTCCAGCAACAGAGAATTTGAGACATTTTTCTGTTTTTCTTTTTCTTTCTGAGAAAAGGCACACTGAAAACCTCCCTCCAGGCATCAACCTCAAGCAGGTCAGGGTCTGGGAATTCAGCTAATGCAGCAATTTTGAATACACGTCCAAGTGGCTGTGCCAGGATCTGAACAAAAACACATTTCAAGGAACACCCCAATTTTTTGAATAACTAAGGTATTATACAAGGTTTAGGTATTATACAAGGTCTATCTTAAAGTACAAAATAATCTGAAATTATTCAACAGCTATAGAAGGCTGAAGTGACATGGGTTGTATGAGCATGAAGATGAGTTTTTTGAAGTTTCTCCTTACTTGATTACACTTCCACTGTCTAGTAACATGCTACTAATAAGCAGATTAAATATACCATTCCCATCATATTTTTAAGTATGGCAGCATGTGTATGATACAAGACTAAATAACCACATAAGAAAACCAAAAACACTACTGTAACATCCAGAAAAATAACACAGACTCAGTTGTGTTTTTGTTTCCCTCAACAGAACTTTCTCATGGTAAAATCATGAAATGACAAAGTTAAACAAGCTGAAGTTTGAGTTGATATATGCATTTAATTATATTTATTTTTCCTGGAAATTTCACTAAATGTTACAGCATATGTATGCAATATGATGTCAGAATATATGAGAAATAGCTTGAAAAGGGAAAGAATGCTAGTATTTGTAAACAGGGATGAAGGATTACTATCCTAAGAACTAATTCTATTTGTAGTTGAGTTTGATACCATACAGTCATTTGTATTTCATTTATCTTAGAGTCACCAGTTGCTGCATTTGCTAAATACCGTCCCTGTTGGGAGGGGGGAGAAATCTTACCCACTTTTATTCCGAAATGGGCTTCCTGAAAGCTGGCCTTTTGTCAGGATTAGTTTTTTTTTGTTTTGTTTTGCTTCATTTCATTGGTTTCCTAGCAACACTTCCCACAATAATAGGCCTGTTTTCCAATATGTAAATGATTGATTTTAAAAGTGCCCCGAATTTATATTTTTTGCTTTGCTACAACTTTTAGATGTGCTTTTACTAGAACAACTTTCCTCCTTTGGTCCCAGTGTGGGTGAGAAATTAAGTGCCACATAGTAGGATTTTAAAAGGTGGGAAGAGCTAGAGAAAGAGGGTCTACGTTTACTGCCAAGACCTACATGACACTTTCAAGGGGCGGTCTTGATTGTGGCTTCTGTAAGTGCTCTACATCTGCATGTAATTGTGCTAGTCTGTGTGCCAAATGGCAGGAAGTGAATTCTGGCATGCTGTTGATGTGGTCAAGGATATTCTTTATCAGACTTCACAAATCATTTCACTGTGACAAAAATAACTAATTGCTATTATCAGCACTTCTACCAATACCAGAAGTACTTGGTATATAATTAAAAATGTTAAATAATGTACCTGACCTCAGTGCAAAAAATAAATTTATCGTTTTTTTTAAATACTATGAAGATGTTAAAAAGTACCACATGGCTAAAGGTGACTTAAAACAGATGCAATAAACCAAATTAATGATTTAGGCATCTATTCAATGTCTGTATGAATGATATTCTCGTTACTTCTCTTTAAAGAGCTAGCTAATGAAACTGAAATGTTGGAAATTAAAAAAAAAAAAAAAACTATATTCTTTGCTATAGACACTTTTTTCTGTTTTTCTTTTTCTTTTTTGTTTGATACATGACAGCAAATAAAGATGTCTTGTTGGCTTTCAGCTATCTAATAGAAGCTGTTTTCAAAGCCTAGAGCAAAAGTTAGAATTGATGTATAATGCATTTGGTGTGCAAATTCCATATGGAAAACAAAGTCCTTAATATACTTATAGTTTTACTGCTACATATTCTGCAAATTTTGATCATCTGTAACTGATATGAAAAAAAACTAAGAACTGCTTCTACTAACTGCTTATTTAGATCATGTGCCCAATTTATTGTCTGTAGGTTATAGGATTAAAAATTATGGTTTTTTGGTGGCCTTTTTTTTGGCTCAGTGCTGGTTCTCGCATCCTCTGCTTATTCACATACCTGCTCTCCTCCCAGTCTCGAGGTTTCTTTGTTTCATTTGGTTTGATGCAGCGAATATAATGGGGTGTACACTTCATCAGGGTGCCAACAAGATCATTTGCTTGTTTCTGAAAAATCAAGGAAAAAATAATAGGATCTGACCTAAAAAGTAAATCCTCTGAGAGAGTTCTAAAAATATCAACCATCTACTGAAGATCCAGTTGACTGGATCCAGTTGGGTTTGTTTTTTTTCTCCAGAACTGTGTTGGGATAATATATAGCAGTAGCAGACCTGCACTTTTAGCCTGGAAACAAGTCATGTATTTGCATATATGTGTAACGTAAGAGGGAGAAAGTAAAAACAAAACAAAAAATACCTGTTAATACTAAAAACATCCAAAATTAAGGAAAGGATGCTATTATTTTTATATTACTGGAAATCTTTCTGCTCTTTGTTCCTGTGTTTTTGCAAATCACTTTTGCTCTATCAAATAATTTTATTCTTATTATTTAAAACTTACCCATGTTGGTCACTATGACTATGTATGTAAAAGATGTATAAACACATCCACTTAGAAATTCAACACCTTCCACAAGTCTCTCACCTCAGGAAAACATTTTCAGTAAACAGAAGGCTCTATTACCTCCAACCATGTAATGTATGTAGAATACTATATATAATAACAGGGAGTGGGGAATGCATGTCATGGGGAATGTGTTAGGTGAACTTAACCATCAGAGTAAAATATAAGGAATGACACTGAAAAAAACAATTTCTAAAGTCTTTAAGCATATTATCTAAGCGTTTATTTTATAACCAGTCTCCAAAAAAAAAAGACGCTTGCCTTCTAACACTTGTTGCTTTATTCAGCCCAAACTATGGTCAATAGATAGACTTCTGTTAACTTCAGTGGGTGTAGGGTCAGGCCTTGCTGCATTTCTGCACTATAAAGAGACTAGTTATCTGTAGTTATTTGTAGGATATCAAGTGGCTGAGTGAAGGGGCTCATTCATTATGCACATGCAAGTACTATCATCACTACCATCAATTGCTCATTTGGAAAATTCACTGCTGTAGAATGCAGATGAACAAAAGGTTTAATGAACAGTGATGCTGGGCAAAACACGATTCTAACAGCTGAAACAACGCATTGCTTTGCAGTCAGAACACTCCACTGTCTATCTTTAAAAATATCTGGATAATAAAAACAAGCAAAGACTTTTTTTTTTAAAAAAAAAAAACTTGCACAAACACACACTAATATAACAAAAAATTAGTCATACTTTGATTTTACTGCCTGCAGTTGTAGGGCGACCCTTCTTGTCCACTTGAAGATTTTCAGGAAACAGAGCCTTTATAAAAGGCCTAGAAAAGAATAAACAAAATAGCGTTGGTATAGAAAGACAGTTAAATGCTGGAATGTCAAGGAATATGCTGTTAAAGATGATAGTTGAGTAGAATATAAAGAGCTATTTATGTTAATCCAGAGTTTTATTAAATCTATTTAAAGATTACTATTTTCCAAGAGCTTCATTCCTCATAGAGATCCCTCAGTATTTTAGTGAGCCTTGTAAGGACACGTGATAACAGATTTCAAGACTCAAAGCAAAAAGCACTTCCTAAAAAGCCTCGGTTAGTTAAAATAAATAACAAAGTTTGTTAAAACAGTTCCTGTTCTGAGATAATGCCAAATCAGTGATGGCCTGCTTTGAGGCCAAAAAAATGTTTATTGATATGCTACCTAATTCTGACACTTTGGTACCTTACAGAATTACTGAGATTTGCAGAAAATGAAGACTGAGTACAATGCAAGTGATGCTGTTTTCCTGTGATGGTTTATTTCCATTTTATGCAAATCAGTTGACATGTTGCGAAGTAGTAGAGAAGTCAGGCCCTCTGCATCCAGCTGAACTAGCACATTATTCCTAGCTTTAAGCAAGTTTTGCTTACGTACAAATCACTGCTCTGCATGAGTTCAATCAAGTCCATGAAAAGAACATCCCGATTTCTCTCGCAGAATCCATCCATATCATAAGATACCTGGGCCAAGGTGGAAATTGATTGTTTGTGGTAAGTTGAGAACCCAATAATTACAGAAAATTTATATCCTGTCCTCATCAGTAGCTGATCTGAACTTCGTGGTTAGTCTGGTATTACTTAAAGGCATTATAGTGATTAAAAAATTCTTGCACATATTAGTTAACTCTTTCACAACAAAGGAATTTAATCCATATACTTAAAAAAAATGGAACTAGTGAACAGAATAAAATGCATGTGATTTCAATACTTTATAGAATAAAAATATTTAGCACAATAAGGGTTTGCTGTTATTGAATATAACAGCAGGAAATCATGAATAGTCTGAGAAATATGCCCAAGTAACTGCATATAAGATCTGTATATATTTCTAACTTGACTAGTACATTAAGGATCATTTTTATACCTGAATGCTTTAAACCTACTGCTATTATAACCGACAATGAAGACTGAGGTATTTATTACATTGAATACTAGGTTTTATTTAGTACAGTTGACAGCAGCAAGGCCCAGACATCTATCCTAAGTAAGGGACCTATGTCAGGGCATGTGTGTTTTAAGTTCCATACGTTGTGAAAGGATGGCACTGTCTGATAATCTGCCTATTTAAAATCAGAATAGCCCTAATACTTCCCCCCCTTCCCTTCATGACTGTTCTTTTTCCTTATAAATGCATTATGCAGAATTCAGGGATGATTTTCCATACTACCTTTCCAGCATAATGATGAATGATAAATCCTTGATTCCAGCTGTTGAAATGTTCATGAGTCCCAATCTGCATCTGGAGTTTTTGTAGCAGTGTTTGGTCAGCTCCTTCTCCCACTGCATGCATTGTGGCACATACATCATCTAAAATGCTCATAATTCCAGGGGGATTCTAATGCATTTGAGGAAAACAACAAAGTGAGGAAAAAAAAAGCTCAATGCCTACCCCCAAAAGAAAATTCTTTAGTACAAAAACACAAGAGCAAAGTCACAGCAGGAAGAAATTGCCATCAATCTATACAGTTCATAGTAGAAGTTAATTTGTACACTAGCATGCCAATAATTTAATGAGAGATACAAGTCCATGTAAATGCTAGTGACAGAGTGGAACATTATGCGTGTTAATTAAGAACTTCTTAGAAACTCTGCAAAATAATCTTTCTCGTTCCACCAAAAAATACCTATGTATATTACCAAAAAGTACCTAATGTATACAGGAGCATATGTAATGAAATTGATGGACAAGTTTAGGTGGATAAAGTTGTAATTTCCAACCAGTGAAATTTTCAATCACGTTTTCAATCAAACATGCTACCTTATGGTTCTCTTTTTGGCCAACATCTTAAATAACATATCTTAGAGCTCTTGTAAGATCTTATAAGATGCCTTATGTAAGATTTATATATAGTCTTAGTATGACTCAGTTACTGAACAACAGTATTTGCATTTTTCTCATGAATGTTCTTGACAGCAAAGCAGTTGCCCAAATATTTTAGAAAAAATTATTTTTCTGTTTTTTCCATCTGTTTATGCCAATTACTTACCACTTTGTTCTCTATGAGGTCACACACTATTTTGTTGTTAAAATAATCTATTGGAGTCCATCTGATTCCTTCCTGCACATATTCTTCCTGTTAAGTAAGAGGAAAAATGCAAATATTCCCATGTACCATGGCTCTAGCGGCAGATCTACAATATATTACTTATATACTCTATTTATGTTTAGAAAAACCTGTCAACTCTGTTTCTGGGTAAAGAAGAGGAATGACCCAAATGATGATTAAATCCAGCTCTCTACTGCCTAAGAGCTGAATTGGGATCCTTCTCTGTGCTCCCCACGCATTCTTTTGTCTCTCATAGCCATTGATTGAGTAGTCACTAAGACAAGCAGGAACATTTTGCCAGTGCATTTATTGTCAAAGTCCTTTGCAAATAGCAACAAAATGAGCTTTATGTTATCTTGACAATGCAATTAAGCATCCATGTTCTAAAGTGTTTTACAAAAAAGTTTGTGATCAAGGCATATCAGGCCCTCAAAACAACACATTCAGAAATGGATATAAAATGGAGACAACTCTTTTTATTTCTGTATACAATTACTATAACCATAAGGGTAGAGACTGGAATAAAAATCATACCGAAATTTGATTAAATTGATTCGCTCGGTTACATACATATGAACCTAGCTAGACATTTAGAAGGTTATTTGTGTTCTCAACTGCATTGATCAGTCACTTTTATACAAAGGCAATTGTGTATGCGCATTCTCGAAAACACTGTCCTGAAGTCGGTGCCAGGCCTGAGCTCATACTGTACACAATTACTGTCTCAGCTGCATTATGTCTGCCCTCCCATGCAGAAGCTCCTATTCACATAAAGAGAGGTTTTTCAGTGAGACTGTGAGCAGAGAAATGCAAATACACTCAGAAGTATTTGTGCATTTGCCACGGGGATCTATTTTGTATACATACAATAAAAAGAAACAGAGAGGGGAATGGGTGTGGAGGAAACTAAGAAAAGTATTCCCATTTTACTCTGTCACATCCAATGAAAGCACAGGGATGGAACAGGACTGCAGTTTTCCATTCCTGTCAGTGAGTCAGAGTACGCAGCAAGTCTAGGCAGTCATATGACTGCATTAGTACACAGTATGACGGACTCGCTTGGTTTACATTTATAGGGTTAGCCAACAGCAAAGATTTTTTTGTTTTGGTTTGTTTTTTTTGTGTGTGTTTGTTTCTTGCTTAACAAGGCAAATTTTATTGTTAACAGATGATGAAACCTTGCTTTTTCTACCAACTGAGAAAATGATAGCTCATTCTATGAAGTCAAAAATAATGTTTGGTTACCTGTTCTGCCTTCAGTGTCAGTTCAATAAAAATCTGCTGCAGTTTTTCATTAACGAAGTTGATACAGAACTGCTCAAAGCCATTTTTCTACAGAAAAAGAAACAGAATTATTCTCATGCAGTAATTCTTAGTTCTTATGTTGGCAATAGTAGGAAAAGCTTCATAGAAATATTGTCAGTGACAGATAGGTTTCTGATTAGGCATTGTGTGTAATCTCAGATCTTTGTTTTAGGATCAATGACCTAGTTTCTTTGAACTTTCTTCAATATTTTGTGTTTACTAAGTGAGACATTAGTAGCAAGAACTAAATGTCCAAGAAGCTGTCTTTTTTTGCTTCTATTCTGCCCCAAAACCCTTTTTTTTCCTGTTAGATTTTTTTCCCTTCTAAGTAACAAAAAATTGTCAGGTCAGATCAGCTCAAATGCTGAAAGTTGCATTGTCTCACCTGGAATATTTCAAAGCCGTAAATATCAAGGACACCAATATTATACTCTTCATGGTCCTTCTGCATAGCCTTATTAATGGACTAAATAAAACAAACACAAAACATAAAACAAAGTGAAGCTTAGAATATTTAAATGGTATATTCATGAATCTTTGTATAAATACAGTGTTTCTTCAAAAATAACATATTGGAATGGAATACATATGTATTTAATAGGGTACTTTACTTTTTAATAAAATGTTATTAATATCTAGGAAATGAACAGTATACTACCCTGTTTTCCAAGTCAGTGAGCCTTTGGATTTTCTGTTTGTAAAAATATTTCTCCTTTGGAGTAACTGGCTCAGTGCAGTTGAAGAAAAAATAGTGAACAAAAAACCAGACCAGCTTTAAGTCTGATATTTGATGCATTTTGCAGATAGTAACATGATTTTTTTCACTAATTTCTGTATTCCCCTATTTCATATAGCAGGAATTTCAGAACTGTCATGAAGAGGAAGGCTTCAGAGATACTAGCAGTGCCAACACAGAGCAGATGAGCAGACTTCATTTAATCTATCTAACATCTGTGGCCAAAGGTAAGGTTTATCCCCTGCCAATCCAGCCTACAGTGTCATCCTGAACTGCAGCACGGAGAGTGGAGTTTGAGCATTTGCTCAAATGCCACGGTATCAGGATGCTGAAGGAGATTCTCTGCAGGAGAGTGGGGTAAGAGAACAGGGGACAAGTAACATAACCTATTTATTCTGCTCATTTGAAAATGCTCGATTCTGTAGGAGAAAAATAAGACTGATGTCAGAGAAGAATGGATGGTGAAAGGAAGGAGATGTCAGAACATCATACAGGTCAGCTGTGGCAAGAGACTGAACAAATACAGTGCTGAAAGCGCAGCTCATTTGCTTCAAAGGAAGTGCAGCATTTGTCATATGATCAGTGCCTTGTATGTGGTCGTGTTCCCACCGCACTGCTCAGTGCTGCTGCTAAGGCTTAGGCAAAGGAACACATACTGGGTGAACAAAAGATGGAAAATAAAAGCTCTGCAAGGAACATTCCCACTGTATCAATACTTCAATAGAATCAAGCAAATACAACTTACATCCACCAAGTAATCAAAAACACGGGCATGAAGGGCCTTAGCCAGCGCATCCCTGGTGTAGCAAGCTTGTTCCACGTTTAGTGTTACGTTAATGGACTCAGATTTGCCTCCCCACTTGCTGTCCATCTGTCTGCTGGTCAGTTTTTCCTTTAGGCGGTCTTGGTTAATTCCCAGGAGGAAAGCAGGGAAAGCCAAAACTGTAAGAAAAATCAAGGTCGCTAGATTATGACTTATACACTGAACCAGTGCAGAATAAAATAAAAAAAAAATTAGCTGTATCAGCTGTATCACTAGTAACAAACAGCAGTAATAAACCTCATGGGGCATGCAGCTTTAAAAAAAAATAAATAGGTATTTATGTCTTAAAAATTCCTCTAAGCTCCCCAAGGAAATTTTCAGGTCCTTGCATACATGGATTTTAATTAAGGTAAACCACCTCAAAGTAAAATAGTCATCTATTTCTGTACCTTCAGTACTTCAAACGTGTAAGCTGTCTTAAGCCATAATTTTGAACTATGTGGTTGATGGAATGGCTGGAGGAGATGGAAAAAACACGAAGCTCACATATTAAATAAAATTGAAGTAATTGAAAAAAAAAATGTAAATACATGAAACACATAAAATATAATAAGAATACTATTGCCCCCTAAAATCCTTTCCCTTTCTTCTTCTAAGAATATTGCAAAAAATCTTAAATTCCCTTCCATTTGTCTTTTAAACCCTTATTCTGAAACTACAGGGAAAATTCTGGTTCCTCTTGTACAAAAGCAGAGCAGAAAAATACACATCTGTGCAATAAGCAGCCACAAGTCAAGTATTTGCATTTTAGCACATGGTGCAGATGTTAGCTGCAGGTGTCACACACCTTAAGGAATGGGAAAAGAGAAATTGCTTAAAAGCATATGGAACTAGCTCCCAAGGGTAGGTCTCTTGGAGTTACTGTTGTACTTCCACTAAACCACATAATCCTCTAACAATGTTTTATCCACGCTCCATTACTTTCAGATCTGCTCTACTGGTGTGAGGAGGATGTAAAATAATCACTAGGACAGTGGCCACTTGAGCTTTACACATCTGTAATATGACAGCATGATCTGGCTTCTTTAAACCCGTTACTACGTTAATCCAGAAGTATTTTTAGAACTGTTAATAACTGCCAGACTTCTGATTACAATCAGAAAACTGTTTAAATTTACCCAAGGGTACTAGTAACCAAGGAACTATGCAAAGTTGAGTCTATAGCAGCATCTCTGATAACTCACTGAGAACATGAAAAGGTTAAACATCATATATTTTAAAAGGCAAGAGATTGTAAGGAAGTATAGCCCAAATATGCTCACATATACGGTAAAGATTCCAGAATAAATATTTAGCCAATATTACTGTAAGGATTTATGAGGAAAGTATAATGATAAGAGCCACCTCAAAAACTCTTCCTTCACTGTGCTGACGATTTACTGTAAAGGAAGCAGAACCAAGCACAATATAACTCTACACTCTCAACACAGAATCATAGAATGGTTTGGGTTGGAAGGGACCTTAAAGATCATCTAGTTCCAACCCTTTGCCACAGGAAGGGACACCTCCCCCTAGATCAACTTGCTCGAAGCCCCATCCAGCCTGGCCTTGAGCACTTGCAGGGATAGGGCATCCACAGTTCTCTGGGAAACTTGTTCCAGTGCCTCACCACCCTCTGATACAAAATCGCAGCAAGAGCTGAAGGATACCAGGTCAGTACATTACAAATAAGGAAATATTTCCAGAGTAGATGTATCTGATAACAAAGCACAGAATGAGAAATTCGAGACAAGGAAGATAACATCTGTAGGATGTAAATTCTGAGCTTCAATACGTTTTCAAGGCTACTCTGGGGGATGTGTGTAGGTATGCCCAAGCACTAACTGTACCTGAGACTAGAGATGCTCTACAAGTTGGTAGCTGCTTCCACATGAGGATGATGTCGGACAAACCATTAAGGTTTTTTTTTGTTTGTTTTTATGAATGACTGTTGATGCACTGAATGGAGAATACTTTTAAGTTTGCTTGAAAGACGTTCTCACAATTTCAATTATTTCATACTTAAGGGCTGGAAAAAGATTTCTTAAATTCAAAATTACATTTCTGTTAAAGTCAATGGCATTGTACTAGACAGAACAGGGGCCTCGGTACCATTACTGTTTTTGGAAAAACCTAAATTAGCAGCCTCACACTAAAAGAAATGATGCACTGTGTTTGGATAAGAAGCTCAGGATGGCAGTTCAGCTCATGCCATCTGGGTTTCAGCCCACTGCTAATTCTGTAACAGTTTCCAGAGGTACTTACACTCTTCACTTTCCACTCCTGCATAGTTGCCAACTTCTTTGAAGCTGATGTTTCCCAAATGAAGTATTCCAGCCACTATCTGTAGTACCAATGCCTGCTCTTCTGCAAAGATCCCAATCACACTCATTGCATGCTGGAAGAAAAAAAAAGTCAACAAATCTGTCCAATTACTTTCACCATAAGAGTCCTTTTAAATTTTTTATTTTAAAAAATTTGGTTTATGAAGAGTTCAAATACTTAATGCATCCAAATCACATTACAGCCTGAATTATCTAAAGGTACCAGATATCCTACTTAAGCATTTTGTTTTCTAATAATTATATGCAGAAACATCTACACCATTTAGAAGATGAGATAGCAAAATAAATTATGGAAAAAATGTAGTACTGAACAAGCACCTGCCCTTGAGTGTCACACTGAAAATAAATTGTTTACTGCAAAATGGGGAACAATGAACCTAAGAGACAATGATTTCTTTCCTTCTATGCACAGTTTTTCTACTGAGACTAACAACTGTGAAGAGGTACTAGATGACTCTCAACATTATAGTAGCACAGTCTGTCTGGTTTAGGCTACTTCAGCTACTTATTAGAAAGTGATTCAGCACGTTGTGTTTTAGAGTCAGTCTAGAGTACATGACAACTTACTAAATGTCATTTCAACTTACTCTTTTTCCAAAATACCCAATTAGCTAGAATGTAGAAGTAATGATTTTTTTTGAATGCATTTATAAGTGTGCTACAAATGGAAGTAAGAAGACATGTTAATATGCTTATTTTAAGTGATTTTCCAATAACAGGAAATCAGGAAGTTGATGTGACCTCCATTAATGTTACACAATGAACTAACAACAATATTGGGTAAAGATTTCTAATCTATGCTTTCTAGGTCCCTTTATCCAGCATTTCAGTTGTGATATTTTAAAGAGGAACAGAAGATAAGGCACCACCAGAATTCAGCTAAAAGGGTGCTCTTTTGACTTTTCTTCTGATGGAAATTCCTCAGTGTGTTTGCATTTTCACGTTTTATACTGCAGATTCCAAACGTACAATTTATCTGTGCACAATTCACAAAATTTTCACCCTTATGAGAAAGGACAAATGGAAAACAAATCACCTTCCTATCAAAAGATGGATTTGTAGCTGTCTTCTCAAGATTCTTAGATTGCAACATAGGATCTCCTCAGGGTTAATATGTATCTTATCCAGGTAAAATACCATTTAAGTTACCTTTATGTGAATTTCTCGTTCTCACATTAATACATCAATGTCTTTGCAATGAACAGTGAAGTGAACATACATCCACCACCACACAAAATCAGTATCAAAAACTCACCAGTGTTTCTTGGAAATCAGATTTGTCATTGATGTCATCTACTTTGTAGGACCCAGATAGACTCAGGTAGTAATAGTAATCCATAGTGGTAATGCCAAGACTGCTTTTTTGTTCTGAAGATGCCCCTTCAATCAGCTACAAAATAAAAATCCCAATATTAGGCATCATATAACAACCTTCAGCACAGACAAAGCTGGTCAGAAACAGGACTGAGTCTGAAATTATTAGGAAAGAAGGGTAGTACTGTGCAAAGTTTGTAACCTTCCTATTTTTTGCTAAGTGAAAGACCAGATGTTCGTTCCCCCTCTCATAAATGGTTTAGTAAATGTCTTCTATTATCTTTATCTCAAAGATTAGGCAAAGCTGTTTTTCTGGTCGTCAGTGTTTTACCGAAATCCTCAGGAGCAACGGATTTTCCATATTTATTTATTGAAAGGCAGGCGCAGTTGTGCAGACATACAGCTGCAATAGGAAGGAATGAACAAACTGATCTCAGAACAGAGTAGTCAAAACCCCATAAAGTCCTCGAATCGCCTGCATCAAAAAGCTTTTCCTAGACACAGAGGAAAATTCGCAGGGCACTGCAAACTGTTCATATGCCTCAGAAAAGAAGAATACACAGTTCCTGAAGCAATTCCAGCTCCAACTCAGCTTTCCATCCTCACAACAACACTTCAACTTTATACATGATGCTGTCATTGACAGTCACTTACAATGTACTGTCTTTACTCTGGTTTTGTAGAGCTTGGTCAGCAGCACTTAAGCAGTTAAGAAACTCTTAAATAAAGGACCAGCAAAGGCTAGAAAAGCCTTTTGTAACATAAATTGAGAGGATTTTTGGAGAATTCACTATACTGATATAATCCTAAGTAAGAGTCCCACAAAAGAGAATTAAATCTCTCTTTCACAGCAGTGCTATGGAATTCCAGAGCAGAAGGTAAAATTATATAAGCCAGTTTGAAAATAAATTTGTTTGAAAGTTCTCATTTTCTATTATATTCTATTGTATTTTTCCATATGGAAGATCACAGTGAATTTCAAAGTTGGGCCTCTGAAATATTGAAGTACTTTCCTTTTGGCGTTGAAAGGCAGCTAGATAGGTCTATGTCAGATGGTGCCTTAAGATGCTATGGAGTTTCCCAATGGTATCCAGATTATCTTTTTGAAAACATGTTCGGTAATCTCATTGGGTTGCGAATGACTTTTCAATCAAAAGGAATAACAGGTACAAGTTATTTAAAATAACTCATAAAAAAGCCGTAGGCTTCTGACCTGGTAAAAAATGTGAAAACTCCTCTCTCCAGGATTCCTCATTACAACTCGAGATTTTTCCAGTAGGAAATTGGAGATTTTTCCTCCATCTGGCTCTCCACCTGGGCTGAACTGGATTTCAAAGTATTTCCCCTGCAATAAATAATTAAAGTTGTTGAATTATTAGTAAACAGTAAATCATGCACTACTTGTACTATATCTCAAGGAAGGCTAGTAGCATATTTAATCATTATAGGTATTGTGAATCAGCTACCTCAAGATTTACCAAAGCTTAGAATCTTGAACTATCACATATCTTCCCTTCTTTCTTCATTTATACAGTGCACGACCAGGGATAATACGTCATGCAGTAATGCAAAGGTAGAGAGGAAGTGTGGGGCTTCTTTTTCATTGCTGAGACTCTTGCTTAGCATAAAGGAAACTGTAATGCCCACCTGTACTGAAAGTAAATTTAACAGATTTATGACCGATGGCAAACAGTGTTCTGCTTGGAAGCAAGGTAAAGCAATTATTTTTGTCCTTTCAGGGAGACGTTAATATTACTAACACTCATGTTGGCTTGGGAACAAACAGCAAATTTGTAAAGCCTATGCGTAACTTTTAAAAACAGAACCTACAGTATGTTAGCTAGTGAGCAGTTGTTTCACAATAGTACCTTGAGTATTTTATAATGACACACTGAAAATAATTCTTGCTTTCTGTACACACTAATAAAGGTATTTAATTTTCATCAAGTAACTTTTACGTATTACAAATATATATATATATATGTATATATATATATATATTATTGCATATATTTTACTAACCTGGATGGTTTGTTGCTGTTATTTGCTTACAGACTGCGAATTTTATAAATTTTGACCAGAACATATTGCAAGAGTAACAAATGTACAGTCTATACAGAATTAGAGGCCTCTCAACGTATACTTTATGTTTTAAAACAGTCTATATTTAATATAGTTTTCCTTCATTTGTATGCATTTTATATTACACTCCTGAATAATTAATGATATAAATAACTTTATTTATATATTATTTTATATTTTATCCTGATATATATTTTATCATGAATAATATAAACAATTTTATATTAAACTCCTGAATAATAATATAACACTACAGAAGTTGGAAGCATGAACGAAATCCCTAGGGGAGACAGACTTACAAATCTGCTGGAGTTGTTGTTTCGTACAGTTTTTGCATTCCCAAAGGCCTCTAGTAAAGGGTTGGACTGTAGAATTATATCTTTCACGTGCTAAAATTTGAGGAAACAAAAGAAACAGAGATTCAGAAATAGATATTTTTTAACAGCTTTTTGTTTGCTTGTTTTATGTTCTTAGAGTTTTTCTAGAAAACCATGACACCTAAATTGTATATTATAAAGTAATAAAGACCGTATCTGGAAAATATCCTCTTGGATGCAATCTTTTTTCAGAGCTTTCATGGTTTTTGAAGCTTATTATTTTCTGAAGAAAATCTTACAAAACTGAACAAAATGACTGAGGCTGCAAACAACTGGTCCTTCTGTTCACTGTTGGGCAAAACAACACAGCCAATAAATTGATACGGTTTTGTTGTGTTTTTTCTTTCATCTTCTTGTTTTTAAGCAATTTCCTTCCTCCCCATAAGCACTTAGATCACTTTGAGGGTCTGCAACCACAATGTATGAAGTCAGAACGTGAAATGTAGGCTTCTCCAAGTACTTAAGCAACCTGTTTGAGGACCAGTGATGCTGCTACCTAGCTATCTTAGACATCCATACAGTCTGTTACTATTGTTTCTGTATCTGATCCTAGGAGTTGGAAGTACAGTCTAGCTATTAGTTTGAGAAGAAACTGAATGCATGCTGGGCTGTATGAAGACTGAATTTTACTTCAAGTGAGATTATTCAAGGCAACTGGCTTTACTTCATGGGCTTCTTCTATAGATACAGCAGACATTGGTAATACAGTTATTAAGAAAGGGAACTATTTGTTGTTCCAGATAGCTTTCAGATACTAAACTTTTGATTAGATAACCTGATAAAACAAGATTATGTTCCTGCTGTTGGCTCTCTAATGCATGCCTACAAATCAGAGACATAACAGAAGTAATAAAAGCATGAAAAGCCAGTTCAGTTTTCAATGCAATACTAGTTCAAGAGAGGAAAAATAATCATACCTACTAATAGAAGATTGCTTAACAAGGTTAAGAACGATAATTGAAGTAACTTTTACACCACCTCAACTATATATATATGTATATATATATATGTATGTATATATATATATACATATATATATATATATGCTTGTAGACATTATTTAGTGTGAGAGCTAAAAAAAACTTAACAGTGATCATCCTGGTTTTGTGGATTTTCTCCTCACAGAGGTTGCCCAGAGACCTGCAAGCCAGCAGTTCAGTATTCTCTTCAGCTGACTCTCTGCTGTTGAGGACTTGTATATACTTACAGCTGCTTGCAAGCTTCCGCAGTTAAGTGCCTACTGGCTGCCAGTGTCTGCCAAGACAGACCTTTGCCATTCTACCTCTGAACTCAATCTTGAGACTATGCTTATGCTTCAGTATTGCCCTAAATCAACTCACCTGTACTTTAGGACCACCTCCTGAAATTTTGGAGATATAGCTCATAATATATTTAGCAGCCACAGTCTTTCCAGCACCACTTTCCCCACTATGAAAAAAGGAACACAAAAATGTACCTGTTAGTCTCTAAATAACTCTAAGAACGGAATAACTTAGGGTTTATCTTGTTCAGGTATCTTAATATTGAAAAATAATGCCATAATAATGAATAATAATAAATAATAAGTGTTTTACATCAGGTAAGTTGGTAACAGACTGATACAGTGTTGTAGCATGGTTACTTGTATATTTTTATGAATAAATAATTCTGATTAAATCATCCTGCATGGATACCAGAATCTCTATGAGATTTCAAAGTCAGAATATAATGTAAATTGAGAAACAAATATACTTAAACCAAGATGCTCAAAAGAGCACAAGTGTGCAAAGAACTCAATTCCCATTTAAATTTAATGGGATTTCAGATCTCAACACAAAAACTCATTTGAAAATCCAAGCCCTGAGTGGCATGCCAGATGCCTACTTCTTTTGTTTTAGGCGTTCCTGAATGAAATAATAAGACATTATTAATCACATCCTGAATGACGGAAGAACCACCTTCCGCTTCCTATGCCTCTTGACACAGGGTACAAGAAATCTTAATATTCCATACTAGCTTTAATAATTCCTTCCTTCCGTTTGAATATTTCACTTCAATGGTGAATACCGTTTACATTAGATTTGTTTTATTCTGATTATTAAGAGTTTCTTAAGATGGAAAGGACATTGATTCATCATGCAATCCAACCTCAACGGTTTATTTCATACCTTAAAGCTAACCTCATTTCAACAGAATTTCTCCAGCCTTACATAAATTTTGCTGCAAATTAGCTTTGCCCTTAATTTTACCCTGACCTCAACAACTATAGGAATACAAAAAACTACATAAGGATGTCTGTTCAATGTCATAAAGATATCTGAAATGTTTTTGGGTTTGGTTTTGTTTTTTTCTTGTGTGAAAACCTGTGCCATCTTTAGGCTCCTGAGTAATTTCTATGAATGTTGACTCTTCTATCCTGCGCCTACTTGTTCCTGGATGTGGATCAAGTGCACATCTTTTCCTTCACAAATTTTAGCTATGTTTGCCAGAGAAACATCAGCATGTCCTGCACAGGAAGAGGACTTGCTGAGAATGTCAACTCTTAGCTCCTTATCACCATGACTAATGGAGACATTTACAAAGGCTTAATTCTAAAAATCTTCCCAAAGCTTCCAAAAGGTACAGAAATACTGAAAGGAGGTTTTTTTTTTTTTTTTTTTTTTTGGTCAGAAATATTTTCATGTGTTTGGCTTCTCCTGACTGCAGTTTTACAGATCAAACAGGATACTTAAAAAGGTGAAAAAATACTTCTTGATCAAGTATGGATCATGACTTCTATTATTAAGTCATCTCTTCCTAAATATCAAGGAGAAGAAAGCCTGTATTATTGGTATCTATGGCATTCACAGGAACAGACTGAGTTATTTAGATAGCAAACCATATTTAGAAGTCTGTATCAGCAGTATTTAAAGATGTTTTAGAAAAAAAATATTTCTTCAAACCAAAATTTGCTCACAGTAATTTGCTTATCCTATTGCAGAACAGGACAGAGAAGCCAATCTACCCCAAAACATATTCTTGAGTTTATATATGCATTTTTCAACTGAATGCAGAGAAGGATCTGGGGTCAAACACTGAATAAATATGATCAGATGTTATTTAACAAGCAGTAAAAATGTAATACATTTAAGTTTTTATTTGATGCATACATTATCCTTCTCTTCGTTCAAATTAAGTATGGTTTACATTACTCATTCCATAGTGTCTGTCCTGGAAATCAATATAATTCCATTTTATTGTTCCATCTCTGTTTCAGTATAAGTAAGTTATCCTTTATATTAAATGAATTTGGCCAAAAGACTGCCTTTCAGAGTTTGCTGTAGATTTATGCGTGCATATTCTTTTTCTCAGTTTTATAAGTTTATTGATCAGAGACCAGTAAATAGCTCCAATTAAACTACAGTTGAGCAGCATGATACATTCTTTATGAACTGAACTAATTTTATCTGATGAGATGGCATCTTTCCCCCAGTAAAGCAGAGGTACTCTACTGCCATAGGGGAATTGTGGCATTTCTGGCAAATGATTCTCATGCAGAAGCTTTTTCACATACATTTTAGTGCTCTGTTGCTACTATTTGAGTTAAGAATCATTTTCTAGATTGGTAGTTTTAAGTATGTTGGAAGTACAGTGGTTTTTAAAGGATGAAAAAGTAACAATAATGGCTTAAAGGAAGCATATGCTGGTACAATTTTCTTAGAAACTTTTCTTACTAAAAATAAATCATTATACAGTCTCTATCACTAAACAAAAAAGAACTCACCAAAAGGCATCATATTGTTTTTCTAGCACTATTTGCAATTGCAGAAAAGTTACATTATGTGAGGCAAAGTCAATTAACACTTAGCTGAAATCAGAATAAGACAGGGAAAGTTTTTAGTTCCTTCCTTCCTTCCCAGAGGAAATATAATCCAGTGATTAGAGTACAGAAGCAAGATCCAATACAGAGCCTTATTCATCTCTCTAAAATTAATTTGTGAGTGACATTTAATATTGTCTCCCTGGCTATAAAACAATACTAGTTATCTACATAATCAGGACAAGGTGGAAATTCTAATAATCCATTTTTATAAAGAACACTTGGTTCTACCAGCAAAGAACACCACATATGTAAAATACTCTGTCATGTTTGAATAAGCTTCCTAGTTTCCTTAAATACAAAATTTACTTTCTCCAGTGATGTTCAGAGACCTCAGCAGCATAACAGCAGTGATTTATTTTCCCCTCTGAAACAGAGAGCTTTTACCTAACTTTTCTTACTGCATTAGACTTGCAGGTCTACCACTTCCTCATTAAAATTCAGCCGTATTTCCAGTTAGATTCTGTGTAGACGTTTTAGAACTATCAGACATTTGAGTCTTCTGGAAGTCTGAGGCACAGAAGCTGACTAGAAATCTCTTATTACATTTTTAACTTGGTAGGCTTGAGATAGATAGATAGTTGTTTGCTGTATCTCCTGGCAGAAATCAAAGAAAGAAATGGAAAATAAAGTCCTCAACTTTATAGACAGGTAAAACTTTAATCTGAAGAAATACATAGCTACACAATAGAAAAATACTTATCATAACCTCCACTCTCTTAACTAAAGGACGGTGATAGTCCAGAAGGAATTAAAAGTCACAACAGACGATCCTTCTTAATTAAAATCTTGATTGGACAACTCATTTTTGCTCGTTTGGAAGGGCTGCCATTTCTAGTGAAGGAGAAACATGAACAGTCTGCTGTAGCAGACACAGATTTATCAGCTAGGTTCAGCAGAGGCTTCAATTAAGTATCATGCTTCAGTGCAACATAAACTCAGTAAGAAATCCAACTCCAGCATAACTGCATTACTCGTATGAGCGATCTTCCTTTGTAATTCTGCCTGGTGCACACTAAACTAGGGAAGAAGCTTGCAGGTGCTGCTCCCTCCTCCCACCATAGCACACACTCTGCACCTGCATTCAGCCCAGCCAGAACCCAGCCCAGGATTAACTTCATTGTTTACACTGTTAACAGCCATTCAAAATAACTCACGGCTCCTCAGCCATAATTAGATGGGTACATATAATTTTCTTAAAACATACACATATATACTGCAATTATTCCACTAATGAAATAGTCTTTCCTGGCCCTGGAATGGTTGGTCAGTGAGGATTTTCTTTTTTTCATTAGTATTACCATGTAAAAAGATTATTTTTGGTTACTATCTATGCAGCCTTTCAGAGAACTGTATGTTCGGTTGAATCTGCCTTCCTAGTTCATTCAGTTGCTTTTTGAAGAGGAGGAACTTTTCCCATCAGTGTCCAAACATCAGTTAGAATCCTGGAACTCAATGTCCTGTGAAAAGGTTGAGTGGTCCCCACACGCAAGGTCCTGACCACAGCAGGATGCTGCTGGGACCTTCCTTCACCTGCCTGGAAACCTACATCTGGTGCCCACAGTTTGAATGCATGACCCCTCCCAGGTCTGGAGGTGGATGCCACAGGTGCCCAAACCACACGCTGTGGAAAGACAGAGCTGTGCAGCAACCCCATCCCCATCATTGTTTTGTCTCCACGTGCACCAGAGGCCAGACATGACTGTGCTTCAGCCCACTCTACGCATGATTTTGTCCCTTCCCTCTTTGCAAACCTTTCTTTAAAAATGTTGACTGACATCTTGAGGAGGGGGGGGGGGAAAGAAAAACAATGGACTTGTTTCTGTACTAGCTTGCTCTGTTTCTTTTGTTCCATCAGGGATTTTCAGTGAAGCCAATCCAACTTTAGACTGGTTGCAAAGAAGAGAAGCAAATCAGCACCTCACTGCATTGCTATCATCACTCATTTCCCACAGGATAATTTTTTATGGAAAAAGTTACGGTTCACTGAAATGCAAAGGTTCATATGAAGCTGCTTACATTCCACAGACTTCTGTGGAGCTGAAGACAAACAAATGGAATTGTATCTCAGCTTTCTGACAACCAGCAGTTTGGGGACGGTAATGGTAAAATCCTTGGCAGCTATTAGGTGAAACTGGTGCTGTGATAGTAGACACGTAGCTAGCTAAAGCATCTGCTTAACCTAAGAGCTGCAGGATGTTGGGAACTTCTAGTCTGCCAGCAATTTCAGTGCTTTCTGGTCCATGAAGTAAGGTAAAATGGAAGCAACAGAATGCCAAATTTCACAAAACTTCCCTTTTAAGCCAATCTAGTCATCAGAAATTTTGATGTCATTCTAATCGCAAAATATGGGATATAGCTAAACAATTTAAATGAACTGTGGTCAAAAGGATTGAAATACCACGCTAAACAAAATCAGTTTCATGAAAGGCCCAGTTACAAATGTCACAGAAATTGTGTCCCAAAAAAACAAATACTACCATGAAAACTACCTTTAATTGTAGTCTGCAGTCTTTCCAATGTTTGTAATAAGAAAAATTATAGGACAAATAAAAAATGTTGAGAGTAAGAGGAACTCTTTGAGATACCCCTGAAAAACATGATTTTTCTTGTTTCAGTTTTGCAGTATATTTTAATTAACTCCAGCATATTTTGAACAGTCTGTGCATATATTGAGAAAAAAATCACTCTGCACAGACACAATGCGCACACTCTGAGGAGTGCACCATCCATCATTTAAGCACAAGAATGCTCTCAAGAATTTAACCTGTGAATTCAAAAAGGCCTGTGACTCCACTCTCTGAAAATGTGACTCCTCTGTATACATTACACTTCGAGGCATTAGCAACGTTATCAAAAAATGTGCTTTCTACTAACAGTCTACCACAGTTTAAGAATTTGCACTATAAATTTAGCTTAATATGAAATATTGAAGGTCTGGGATGTTATTTTGTACAAAAATCAAAATAAATCTCAATTTTACTCATTCCTAGCAGGTCTGAATTTGACCAAATGGTACTAGTAACTTCATCAGGGCAACAGGCATCAATTTTCCCCAAAAGATGACAGCTCAGTAATCAGTTTAGAAATACGAGAAGCAAGAGTATGAGCTTTAGGCTTTTTAAATTTCATGGCACCATGTAACAGCAGCCTAGAAATAGGGAGGCCCTTGTAGTACAGCTCAACGTCACAAACTCTCAATGCCTGGCAGACCTTCCTAAATGTAAAACCAACAATTTCTGCATACCTATGTGCACTTTTTACTAAAACTAAGAGGGACACCTGTCAGTTTTTCCAGTGTAACCAACCTGTCACCCAGAAATGCTTTGCCTGGATGACCCCCAGGCATAGATCCAAATAACACAATGAATGTAACTTAGAATTATTCCTCACAAGCTCTCCAGGCAGCACATTAATGAGATATGTAAATATTATACCTGTTTTCACCATGAATCATTCAGTAGGGTACAGGAAAACTTGCACATGGAGCACCTCCACATGTAAGATCCACTCACTAAGCCTGTGTCTTTATATTACTGCTGTGAAACTGAAATTAGCAAGCGGCTGGTGAAAGGGCATTGAGGCTTAACATCAGTGACCCATTACCATTTCCTGGCAGGTTCCAGCCAGCAGTAAGTTACATGGCATCAGATCGGATCACTGACATCCTGCCCCTTGGGGCTCAGACACTGCAAGGCACACGGCCACCCCAGGGAGAAGACCAGAGAGGGTCCCCCGGACAAGGAAAAACACTCAGGTCTTGAAATCTCTTCTGTTAAATTCAGCAGCAGTTAATTCATAGTGACGTCTCTCTGAGTGTTCCGAAGAGAAATGACAGAAAGCTTAAGAATGATTGTTATTAATAAAATAATGGCTGTTTAACTTAAGAGAATTTTTTTCCTTCTCTTTCTTTTACCTGCTTCTTGACTGATACAATCCCACAGGCCAGTAATCTCCAAAATTTTTTTTGGCTGTGCACACAATCAGTAAGAAATTACTGAACACACACTCCCAATATATGTAATTTAATCATTTGCAAAATATATAAAAGTATTTGGACAACACTGCCATATGCAAACTGCGGTTCTAGGTGAACTACAGTGAACCTCTTAAGTTTTCCATTCAAGAAGGAAAATATTCAAGAGGGATAGTGTACAGAATCACAGAATCACAGAATCACAGAATCACAGAATTTCTAGGTTGGAAGAGACCTCAAGATCATCGAGTCCAACCTCTGACCTAACACTAACAGTCCCCACTAAACCATATCCCTAAGCTCTACATCTAAACGTCTTTTAAAGACCTCCAGGGATGGTGACTCCACCACTTCCCTGGGCAGCCCGTTCCAATGTCTAACAACCCTTTCGGTAAAGAAGTTCTTCCTAAGATCCAACCTAAAATTCCCCTGGCGCAACTTAAGCCCATTCCCCCTCGTCCTGTCACCAGGCACGTGGGAGAACAGACCAACCGCCACCTCGCTACAGCCTCCTTTGAGGTACCTGTAGAGAGCGATAAGGTCACCCCTGAGCCTCCTTTTCTCCAGGCTGAACAATCCCAGCTCCCTCAGCCGCTCCTCGTAGGACTTGTTCTCCAGGCCCCTCACCAGCTTCGTCGCTCTTCTCTGAACTCGCTCAAGCACCTCGATGTCCTTCTTGTAGCGAGGGGCCCAAAACTGAACACAGTATTCGAGGTGCGGCCTCACCAGAGCCGAGTACAGGGGGACAATCACCTCCCTAGCCCTGCTGGTCACACTGCTTCTTATACAGGCCAGGATGCTGTTGGCCTTCTTGGCCACCTGAGCACACTGCTGGCTCATATTCAGCCGACTGTCAACCATCACTCCCAGGTCCTTCTCTGCCTGGCAGCTCTCCAACCACTCATCTCCCAGCCTGTAGCTCTGCTTGGGGTTATTGCGTCCCAGGTGGAGGACCCGGCACTTGGCCTTGTTGAACTTCATACCGTTGACCTCAGCCCATCGGTGCAGCCTATCCAGATCCTCCTGCAGAGTCTTCCTACCCTCGAGCAGATCGACACACGCACCTAACTTGGTGTCATCTGCAAACTTACTGAGGGTGCACTCGATCCCCTCATCCAGATCATTGATGAAGATATTAAAGAGGACCGGCCCCAGCACCGAGCCCTGGGGAACGCCACTAGCGACCGGCCTCCAACTGGATTTGACTCCATTTATCACGACTCTTTGGGCCCGGCCATCCAGCCAGTTTCTAACCCAACGAAGCGTGCGCCAGTCCAAGCCAAGAGCAGCCAGTTTCCTGAGGAGAATGCTGTGGGAAACGGTGTCAAAAGCCTTGCTGAAGTCAAGGTAGACCACATCCACAGCCTTTCCCTCGTCCACCCAGCGCGTCACTTTGTCATAGAAGGAGATCAGGTTCGTCAAGCAGGACCTGCCCTTCATAAACCCATGCTGACTGGGCCTGATCACCTGCTTGCCCCGCAAGTGCTGCGTGATGACTCTCAAGATAATCTGCTCCATGAGCTTCCCTGGCACTGAGGTCAAACTGACAGGCCTGTAGTTTCCCGGGTCAGTCCTCCGGCCCTTCTTGTAGATGGGCGTCACGTTTGCTACCAGCTCAAATATCCCGCAGTTCTTGCTCTCTGCACACTTTCTTTTATCATAGACCATGTATAAACTCACAGATGAGACCAAAGCATACCTCTGTACCCAAAATTCACTTTCCCTGTGACTTAAGTAATACATATTATTAAACAAGCTCAGTAATAAATTCAAAGTGAATTCCCTCAGCCTAATAATTAAAATGGAATCATAGTGAGGACAAAATTAATTTGCTTGTATCTCTCTTCTCCTTTTGTCTCTGACTGAATACAAGGAAAATTATAAAATGAATGAAAGTGCATTTATTCTTAATGGGGAAAAAAAAAAAAAAGAACTAAACCCAGAGCATGTTAATGTAGTCAATGTGAGCATTGGATTTTGCACTGCCTGTGGATGCTATAGCTGTTAATCTGTACCTCATGTAGTCATTCAAGCTATTGCAGATTGGTATTGGGCATGAAGCAGAGAGAAAGCAATTTTTTGTTAAGCTACCAGAATTCCACTGGAAAGCAAAAGGGAGGGTCAGAAAATACTTAGCTATCCTAGAAAACCCCAAAATATTCAGTGGTCGTGGACACAGAAGGTTTTTATTAGCATAATAAAAAATAAACTTTTCCATTTCTTGAAGTTAAAACAAAAAAAAGAACAGCATTTTTTTCAGATCTTTTTCTTACCTAATAATGACACACTGATTTTCTCTGTCAATAATCATGTTTCTGTACATGCTGTCTGCAAGAGCATAAATATGTGGTGGGTTTTCATATTGTGCCTAGAAATGGAAACAGAGCATAGTTTTTCCAACACAGCATTAAGCAATATAGCAAGAGCAATATAATTTTTTATTTAAATTGGAAGAACTATTTTCCTGAAAAAAAGAAAACAATTCTCTATCCCACTTTACACTGAAGATTCTGAGGATTTTTTTTGCTTGTTTAATAAAAACAAACCAAAGCCTCTGCTTTTGTTACTGATCTTTCATCTATAATTTTCTCCTGCAGTATTGTGAACAGTCTGATCTAAAAATAGGCCGTGCTTGAAATACATTACTTGTCCAAGAGAAACTCATATAATTTAAGCCTATCCCACCAGTGGTCATATGCTAACAATAAACTACCTAAGCCACTACACAGAGCCTGGTGCTGTGACGGAGTCATTTTCATCCACTGCACCCACTCAAACCGAATGGTTTCCCTAGTCTTCTGTCTGGGCATGTGAGCAGAGCAGGAAACTGCATTTTAACTCCCTAATGGCCTTGTGCTGCTCACTCTTCAAGCAGTATTTTCACAACTGGTATCTAATTTTGGCATCTCGATTTTCTTATTGTTCTTTTCCAGTCTGAGGGATCTTTTCCCATATTCTCCAAATCCACTACAGGAATTTTGTATTATGCGCCACACTTTAAGCACCCAATAGCTTAAAAACTGCCTTTGCAGGAGGAGAGGCCTGTCAAGGGGAAAAGCCTGGTACGGATTAGAGCTAATCAATGCAAGTATCTTCTTGAGATACTAATTCTATGTTTTGGGGAATTCAATTTGAAGACTCAGTATATGGTGATGGATAACAGCCAATTTCTCCCAGCCGATTTCTCTAATACAACGCACTACCAAAACCCAGAAATAAATGCTTTCAAGAGTTTAACCATGTAGAATAATATTTATGTGCCTGCCAATACTGTAGTACATTAGAGACTGCTTTACTTACGGCTCCTTGGTACATCTCAATTTCCTTTTCCCCAAAATATGGCATTTGTTTGAAAGGATTCACAGAGATTAACACAGAGCCAATATATGTCTGTATTTAAAAGCAGTTAAGGTAACTACAATTTTAAAAGTATTATCTTACCTCTAGCGACTGCCCAACAACCTTTCCATATATTACGCAGTAGTATACAGATTCAAATAATATATAAAAAAAGAAAAAACAGCTTTAAACAATTATTAATAAAAATTAAATTAGACGGCTTACAAGAATATAAAAATACCATTCAGGGGGATACTTTCATAATATCAAAATATGTATTTTACGACAAGTACAGGAACACGTATTACAGGCCCAAATCCAATACTCCTTGAGTAAAAATACAGAAAGGAAATGGTGTATTTGAACTGCTTTGCTCCTTTGCAACTGAGGAGATCGTGTTGCTAGTATTGAAAGGATTGTTTTGACCGTCGCAGAATGAGCTGTACTGACACATTCTGATCTCACAGAGATTGTGCTGAGCATGCAGACAGATGGAAACAGCCTGGACTGAGCTGAACTGGACAATTACTCAGCTGCATGTACAAGTCGGGGAGCTAAGGGAATTAGGTTATTCAGTTATGTGGTGTTACTTTATGAACGTAACTATTAACAGGCCATACAAGTCTTATCCTGCAGGCTGTATAAGATAGTTCCTAGAAGTCTTATCCTGCAGGCTGCCCTATAAGATGACAATCAGTTACAAGCTTATATTATGCCCAGAAAGCTTTTTTGCAACATTTTGAATATTAGCGTTTCAAAGTTCTGCACTGAGCTGTACACGTACCTACATTCAGAAAATACTTTAGAAACCTTTAATATTTGAATTATTATATACATAAATGAAGCAACTGATACTGCTTTACAGGCAGAACTGCTTCACGAGTTAGGAGTTGACAGTGTAACAATAATAAGTCCAAAACGCTGTACTGCTGGTTTCATTGAACAACCTGGAATTGCTCACGGACAAACTTACTATTTAAGCTTTCCATACAGAAGTAGGAAAATTAGAAGTTTATCCTTCTGTGTTACCCTACAAAATAACCTAGTGTTTTGGTGCCAGAGCACAAGACAGTATCACATTAGTCGGAGAAGAACTATAAATTGGTGAACATCACCTCCGTATGGTTAATTTGCAATGTTTTCAAATTTAATTCAAAGAGGATTAACAACATCCGGGTCAAAACAAGCACTCACTGCATCAGTATAAACATCTGAAGTGATAGGTTTCTGTTGGTGAACAATACAAGCATTTTCTGGGAAGAATAGTTATCTCTGTGCAGTGGCACTGAGAAATATTCATTCATGGGGAGACATAAGAACAATTGAAATATTCAAGAGATGATCTCTGGAATAAAAATCCTGCACAGAACTGCAAAAGGATTCTTCTTCCCCACACAGAAGAATTATAATGCTTTTAAAAGAAGACTCTTATACCTCAGCGTGACCACCATTCTCCTTGGTGCTAAAATCTGTTTTTCTTGCTAGGTTATATGTTCAGGTACTTAAACCTTTCATGTTTTCAGTAATCACAGTTAAAAAAAAAAAAAAAAAAAAAGAATCGAAGTGCTAACATTTTAGATTTACAGATGTTCACATGGTCATCTGTTTCCATCAGTCCATGATCCACAGTATTAAGAATACTAGAACGAGTTGTAAACAGGATTATGTCCCAGAAGAAATGCTATTTTTAAATTGTTAGATTTTGATAGGTAAAGGCAACAACAATCTCAAAACACATATATAATGCTTAAAACTATTAATTCTTGATTATTGAAGTAGCATAACTGCACCTAGCTTCAGAGGTCACACGGGTATATAAATACATGGAGCTACAGGCCTATCTTCAACAATGGCAAGAACACTACCATATATCAAAAAGAATACCATAAAAAACTTCAGATCTTAATTTCAAACCTTCAGATCTTAATTTCAAATTTCAAAATTTTATTTTCTGTACTCACAGGTTCACTGTCATATAAAATGCTCAGGATCCTTGACTAATCTACTTAAACAGAATACATATATACTACTAGTCTTGTATTGCCTCATTAAGTCCACAGGGCCCAAATAAAAGCAGTAGTATAAAGGATACAAAAATATAGTCATCCATGTATCGCTTCTTAAGGTTCTCCACTATGGAATCCTCTGTGATTTTGGAAAGAAGGACCATATCATCCACTCCACTCTGCTTGACATTGTGGCTCTGCCAGTGGTATCTGTAGTGCCCTTTGCTGCCCTGCAGGAAAATACAAGAAGCATAAAAAAGTTACTCTATTTCTCATGAGCATTAGGTAACTGAAAACAATCCATTCAAAGTCCAACTTCCAAAACAGATTCCTCACATTGAATTCCAGCCCTTGATCCAGGCACTACAGAAAAGCATACACAAATCATGTCACCTTACTCATCTCTGAACTATTAATTAAAGCATCGCTGCCCTCAAAAATTAGAAGGTAATTTCATGGGGTTTTGTGACTGCACACCGAAGGGATTTCAGATGTCAAGCATTTCTAAAACTAGCAGGGAAAAAAAATAAATATATTCCAACTGAGATGCAGTCATTGGAAGCTAAGGATGCTAAAATTACTCTCCTACAGCGCAACTATTAGTCGTGAGGATAGTTAACCACCTAAACTACATTAAACAAGGTTGAAGTGGATTCTCCCTCCTTTAACAGCCGTTTACGTCAAACGCAGACATGCAGTGTTTCTCAAATAGAAGCTCAGCCCGATGCAGAAAGTATTCAGTGATGTTCTGCAGATTATGCTGTGCAGCCTCACAAGCTGCATGTCTTAACAGTGCCTTTTGATCTGTTAGTCACCATGCCTAACTGACATCTAAATACATATTCTCTCCCCACACTTAGAGACTATTTCAGGATGCTACTGAAAACTCGTGACATTTCAATTTGCAGCAGTTGAAATAAAAATCTGTTCTTTTCCAGCTGATTTGAATAGTAGTTGGGCTCTGTGGATGCACCCATAAGCAGAATTCAATCCTGTCTAGATGCAATGCAGCTATAAATCTGGTTTTTAATCCCAACACTACTCCTTGCTGCCTGGCAGGGAATTCTCACGGAGTTCAGCCCTCTTGCATTTTTATACTCAAATTTTTGTTTGTACAATACCGATATTAGTAAGACTAAAATTAATACATTTTACACTGATAAATTACCAGGTATGCTGTCAAGGAAGACGTGGCTAACAAAACAGCAATTTGGTGTACTCTTCCCATTTTCTAACATCACAATTCCAAACAATGAGATTTAGCTGCGCTGCTTTCATGTGTTCTATGGGATCGAGTCATATTCATCAGAATACATGCAACTTTTTATAAAGTGTTTTGCAGAATAAAATAATGCGTAATCATACAGGATAAGAAAGAAAATGTAGGTACTCCGCATACTTTGGCTGCACTCAAGTATTTTGAAATGGGACACCAGCAACTGACAGATGTACAACTTCTGTGTGCACACTTCTAGACCAGCAAAAGACCTATGTGATTGTACGGAGGTGCAGAATGGCTTCCTCGTGTCGACAGGCAAGCACTTGTACTAATACCAGGTACAGGAGTGGGAGCAACAAATGGAAGTAGGGAAACACAGCGTTCTTATTTTAAGCTGGGTTGGCTGCAAGTATTAAACTAGTCTCAGAGTGTTTTCCCACAAAATTCAGTGCATCAGTTGTAAAAAAAAAAAAAAAAAAAACAAACAGTAAAAACTAACAAAGACCATTTAATGCATAACGTTCATAATGTACATTAGCAAGTGGAGTCAAGCCCGTAGGTTGGCATCATCTCAGCTTGATTAACTGACATAAAAAACAAGGACCAACTGGATTTTTATCTCAAAATAAATTAGTGTGCACTAAAAACAGACCCATTTTTCTACTACAGACAGCATGGGACTTCTAGGCTTTGTGTGTGTATTTTATTAAGTCCCCAGCCATTGCTACCACTAATTCAGCTCTATCACTGCTAACAATACCAAAGAATATTTGTAGTCTTTAATGAAAAGAATACTTTTAAATACGGGACAGCAAAGGAAAATATGTCTGAAAGCACACAATCTCAGCAATTCTCCTGAACATAATAACCTTACACGAGCATAAACGAAATGATCTTCAAGCTCTTTTAGTTTGTATAAGACTTGTCAGTTTTATATTTGCAAAATGGAAGCACTGATCTGGAAGCACTGAGAAAATGAAGGAACCAACTGATTTTTGGAAATTGTTATAAAACACATGACAGAAAAATCAGATGAAGGTCGGGTTATTTGAGAAAACAGAAGTCCAGCAGAAATGCATAATTTCCTTTAGCGTACTCATCGGCTATTTGTGATATTACACTTGGAAAAAGGGACTGGCAGCATGGACAAAAAAGGTGTCGTATAAAAATAAACACATAGAATGACATAAAGCTATGCAGAATGTGGTTTAGCATCAGAAAATCAAATAAGCTACAGAAAACAGAAATGAGACGGTGGGAGAAAACCAAGCTCCCACTGGAAATTCAGTGAGAAAAGGACAAAGCTCACAAAGCTCATTGGATGTATGGAAAATGTGCACGCAGTTCACACAGCAGCAAGCGTTATAAGTCAGTGACTGTTGGTTGACTGTGAGTCACACACTACCAGGCCAGAAGCTTCTTTCTAAAAGCAATGCGAACCAGCAAAAGGCAATGCCAGGAGGGCTCAGCTTACCTCGAGAGCTGCTCTCCCCAGTGCTTACGCTGATTTAATGTGCAGCTGTAATCAAATCTGACTCCTACAGTATCATACGCAAACAGAAAAGGCAGCAGAGATGTAATAAAAAAGCAGCAGCCTAAATATCCAGGAAACCAATTGCACTGAAGACAGCTGACAGTGGTAGCACCAAGTCATTCACAATAATATTGTCTCACATTTTGAATAAGTTTCTATCGGTAGGTTGGGACTACTCCCTTAAGGCACAGCCTTATAGGAAACTATACGGAGAAGCAGCAGACCATTGGCAGACCTTTCTCAGATTTTTCCTGTGCATCTAGAAATAAGTGCAAGCTTTAGCAGTAACTAATTTCATTTGTATGTTTGAGCTTTGTTTTCACCCTCTTTTTTTTTTTCCTGAGGAACCTAGCACCAGTAGGGTGGCCGCATGTAGTGCCTACCACCTCCTCGGTCTGGGCAACAAAACGGGGAGTGCTGCTCCTACAAGGCACCACCCACCGCAGGCTCCTGCTCTTCCAAGCATGAACCATAGAACGGTGTTAGACTCTGACCTGAATTCATCAACCTCAGCCCCTTCCAGCTGGTACTATAACCATGTCCAGCTCACAGTTAATACTCTTCTATTGTTCTGAAATACAAAAAAAAATCTTCCTGTCACAGATCAACCGAACAAAGCCCACATCACAGCAATTGTAGAAGAACTCTTCACACCTCTCCAACACTGCACACTTCCTAGAGGTCAAGCACATATATTTTAAAATTATGATGTTTTTAATTGCATTTTCAAAACTTGTTCAAGAAGCAAATTATAGAAATGTACTTCAAATGTCTCTCCTAAAACACTATCATATGTGGAAGCCTTTCCATCTCAAAATTATACTTGATATGTTTGTAATAACTCAGTTAAAACTGAAAAAGTCATCTCTGAAGAAGTATAGCTACAATGATTTTCAGATTCATACAAATAATACTGTAATACACACACACACAATGTAGACTTTTAAATGATGGCTTCATGTGGTACAGTAAACCAAGTTTGTAGAAGGCTGTACAGACTCAGCAAAACAGTAAGTAACCAGAAAAAGAACTTCATAGGCAAGGACAGTGATCCCTCATCAATTAATCCTAAGGAGTGATACTGTTCCCTTACAAATGAAGAGGCACAGGCAGTGGATGGAAAAGGACCTGCTCAAGGAACGGAAAATTCTAAGGAGTGAATTATCAGGCAGGAAAACTTAGCATGCCATCACATTATATAGTTAGCCCTGCCTTGCATTCTTTGAAGGAGTAACAAATAAACCGAGAGAGCTGAGCACGCATGTTGTAATAATAATAAAGAATATGGGTAGTAAGGATTTTGGAACAGCGAAACACAGCACGCAGGTACTAAAACTAAGAAAGAACATAGGTAGTAATGATCACAGAGCACTGATTCATAAAGTTGTAAGTGCTTTTCAGAGGCGGACAGAAACATTAACTCTGTCTGGCAGGAAGACAAACACTGATCAAACATAGTCTAAAGTGAAATTTCTCACCTCTGATTCTGCTGCACTTCCAGGAGCCAGTATCTCTACATTATTTTAACTATGGAGAGATGACCCAGACAAATTATACTTCAGAATATGGCCTTTCTTTGAGTTTTGATGCTACACAGATTTAATTTCTACAGCCTCTGCAGACCAAAGCAAAACAGCAGAACCATTTGTAAATAGGGGCTGTACTAATGTAGTTATTTCATTAGCCTAAATTTAGAAGTTAGATTTTAATCGGTGTCTTCACTGCCAAAAAGTATGTTTTTACTGTGAAATAACTAAGTAGGTTTTGGTATTCTGTTGTAAATACAGCCAAAGTGAACTATGCTGAGCAGGGAAGGGGTAGGGCTTGCAATACATGACTTCTGACCTCCCTCGGCTGGCACATTTCAAACAAATGATTTATTCTTATTGGATATTTCTTGAGAATTTAACCTTCGTTTTAGTGACAGCTTTCTATCATCCGCATAAAAATGCAATATCCTAAACTGGAGGCAATTTAAATCCAAACTACTTAGCTGGTGCTAAGTGCACCTTAACTTGAGCCTCCTCTGCAAGGAGGACCCAGACTGACTGAGCCAGCTGCTGATCGTCCTGTGCAGCCCCTCACACACCGCTCCGAGAGGCTCCGAGAGGATTCCCGCAGCTGACCCGGGAGAACAAGGGCGGCTGGAAACGCTCACCTCAGCACCCGTGCGGACCCAGTAACCTGAGCAGAGGCTCAGGGCTGTGTGTGCACCCCTGGGCTGAGCGGCACATTTAAAGGTCAGCAAACCACAGCTCGGCCTCAGGTTTTCTTAGTGAAAGATGTGCTCAAACTGTACAATGAATTAGTCAATACAAGTCTTTGTGTCAGCACTAACAAAGCGTAAGCAGCTGGAAAAAAACAAGCTTGGCAGATTAGAAAAAAATACAGAAAACCAAAACCACCTCAGTGGCCTGCAAAAAGCCCTCAGCACGTCTGCCTGGTGAAAAGCCCCAGCAGTGGAAACGCAAGCAGGAGCAGAACCACCTGGCTGCCAAGGCTCTGAGGGCTTCTCTGAGGGCTTCAAACCCCGTGCTTCAAGTTGTGCCAGGAGTGAAGGCTGGGCTGGCACAGTAGGAATTAAAGGCATGTGCTGCCTGCTGTCAGCTGTTATTATTCATTTGGTTGCTGTTTCAGGCTCAAAATCAGATCTGCTGTGCAATCTGACAAGAATAACATTTATGAGTCACAAGATGACCCCGTGAGCCAAAAGCCTACTGTTTCAGAGCCGTACCACTTCAGGAGCTCATATCCACCGTCACAACTGGCTGGCAAACGAGGAGCACTGTCCTGCAGACCTCCACAACTTTACCATCTTCAGCAGCAAAACAATCAAGACTCTAAAGAACCTAAACGAATTCTACTGACAATTTCCAAATTTCTCCTAACACCCCCTTGTTAACAGTTTAAGACAATTGCTACATTCACACAAAGAAATGCAAATACTTTACTTAGCAAACAAGTAAACAGCACTAACCATCCATGTCCAGCAGATTTCATCACATGCTGCTACAGCAGTCCTGGCAATAAAAAACCTTCCTATGTGCTAACTACTTTCTAGACCTTCTGTACTAATTTTGGTAGGATATGGTTAAAGCACAGTATTGTTTCGTTCAGAATGGATAATAATATTGATGAGATATCTATTTACAGAACTTCTGTTGCTGCCCTCCACCTTGTGTTACAATAGCAACTGTTGTTTTCTTATTTTTGCTTTTATTGTTGTTTATATATTTTTACATTATCCTAAGCAACATGTATTTGATGTAGCTATAAAAAGATTGAGTCATGTTGTGTCACAACAGGGTTTTCTTTTAACTGGAGAAAAGCAAATATTTTTGTGTTTCAAGCTGTTTAAAAATAGCGTATCTAAAAATAAAGCGCTAAAAACAAGGGATCAGAAGACTGCATAATCTGCCCCTGAGAAAGTGTCTTGTTTCTCTCTCCCCCCTCTTCCTCTCCATGAGCACAACCTAAAGTACAACAACTTACATATGATTAAAAAATCATTTCTTGGTTCCCACAAAGGGAAAAATTGCCAACCTGCACTCCTGACTGCTTTTTTCAGTAGCTAACGTTCATCCTCCACAGTGCAGAAGGGACTCAGCCTCCGTGAGGGAGTCAAATATCACAAGCATGATCTTTGCTTTCCCTTTTCAGGTATTTTCTTTACCTATTCCTGACAGAGTGCTATTGCATAAAAACCTTGTAGTTTTGGGAGCATTTGTCTCTCCACTCAGATTAGTATCATCAAGACACTAAATGACACACAGTTATCATCTTAACTCAGAATACTGAAAAAGCTGCACGCCATTTACTCTACACCTGACATCAATGCTTCTGCCAATGGAGGCGTACCACTACTCTCATACGTGCATAATTCATACTAGTTCTTCCACCTTACAAACAACAACAAACAAAACAACAACACCAAAATAACCAAAACACACTGCCAGCTTTTTGCAGTACCATCCACCAACACAGTAAACTTTTACAGTCTAATGACAGGAATCTTTCATGTATTTCTATGAAGTGCAACTGTCTGCCGTCCTCAGTAGAAAATATTTCATAAAAGCTTAACTTGAATTTTGGTTCTTGATTGCTATAATCAAAATTGAGAAGCCATAGGAGACAAGTGCGTCAAAATAGCTCTTGTGTATGTAGTGTTTGAGGAAACAGAGACATTGGCTGCTGTGATGTGACCACATTCCAGAGACTAAATTAAAGGAAGACAGAAGCAGTAGCTAGATGGGCAAAGATAAAAGGCAAATGATTTAAATTAAATATGATGGAAACACTAAGGGAGAAAAAAGGCAGTACTTAAATATTTGAGAAAATAGCAAAACAAAAATATCAAGCAACTAGTTGCAGAACAAACATTTTATACAAAGAATTAAAAATTCCAAAAATGTATTAAAGAATGAGAACTACGACCAACTTAATATCCCAGAAAGACACACCTAGGGAAATGAAGTATCAATAGAAAGATTTCTAGGGGGAAAAGAAGCCAATTCTCACAGTTTGTTATAGGACAGGATTCAGCCTAGCACGGCTAGGACAGACTCCAGAGCTGGTGACACGCTGCTGGGATGTCCCAGTTGCTCAAGCACTTGCTCCTCATCTGCTCCTGAGCTGCCCTTTTGCAGGACTTCAGAGGCAGCAGGGGTGGCCCTGGGACACGTCCCCACCACCCCACTGCTGCCTGCTGCTCTGGGCACTGGTTCCAGGGCATGGCTCTGCCCTCCCGGCAGCCAGCACCAGCACAGCCGGGGCAGCGGTGCTCGGGAGGAGAGCAAGAGACAAACTAGAGCCTGCTTATCCAGACGCACACCTGAAACGCAATGCAAGCTATGGCAATATGAGATGCCTACAGGGTATATGCATTATGCTCATTTGTCGGAGTCAGGAAATACATCAGCATTCTCATAAAAACAGAACATCGCCAAAATAAAAATTACTTCAGTGTTTCACTATGGGAAACAGGTATTGCATCAGTACTAAAAAAAAAAAAAAAAAAAAAAAGAGTTTTTTTTTTAAAAAAAAACAGGTATAGATACTCTGCAGAACAAATAAGGATATGAACGAACTTAAGAGCAGATATGGTAGCATACATTAGTTTTGATACAACTTACACAGAGAGTAGGCAGTCACCAAAAGTGTCTAATGAATTGTAAATTCGTGTTTGTCTATCCCACAGCTTTTTGGATGGCTATGGCCTAAAGTTCCAGGAACATGCAATGCTGTTAAGTATTTAATACAGTTGATTTAGTCCTGAATATTCACTGCTTTACTTGACCTACTGAGCAACCCCCAGAAGTGTTCTGTATTTCACCTGTACGCCATGGCGTAAGTAGCTAAATCCCCTGTAACACTGATGGATTGCAGACAGGCCTTGCAATAGCAAAATTTAGTCAGGTTGTACGTATCTGCCATTCCAATCATCTGATCATTGAGCAGCATCCATTCACACTGATTCCCAACCTCTAAATTGTACATGCAGTTTGCACTGCATATACTTATTATGCAAGTTAAGAAAATGCAAATTGCAGCAAACATGTTCCACCTTGGCTGTATTTGTCCTTTACAGATAATATTTTCTGTCCCTCTTTTCCATTTAAAACAAGTTTAAGGAGGTTTTGTGCAACCAACCATCTCAAATGCAATACTACACAATACTGTATATTTTAACTAAAACTTGCTATCACAGTTCCACAGAGTTTGAAAATTCATTTTTTCAACTGTACAATATAAGGGTATCTATGTACATGTGAACTTTTTTTACTTTCACTCTTGTTAAAAAAAGGACTGGAACTCATTCATTCTCCTGACATCTCCCTGGAAAAGGCACGTTCTGAGACTGTTTCAGTGTCACCTCTCCCAAAATACTACATAGCAACTGGAATCTCAGAGGCCAAAAATCACAAGATTTTCTACAGCTGGAAGCATTTCAAATGCTTCACCCCTTCTGGAACAAAACACTTTTTTTTTTTCCTTTATTTATTTCAAGCAACAGAAAACAATTTGTTATAATGAATTTTTTCCAAGTCTTCCTATGTGTGTCACATTAACGAAAATGTATTATGGTCTTTAATTGAAATACATAGTTTGAAAACCTCAATCAATAAATTTAGACAAAATGCCACAGACTCTCCTTTAGCATCACACTGAAAATATTTTTCCTTGATCATCCTGAAACTAAATACAGAACTGAAGTCAAGTGGGAGCTTACCATCTGGTTTCCAGAGAGAAGACTCTCAGAACAGCATGACTCAGAAGCTCTACACATGGACCAGTGTCTTGCACATGCACTGCCAGAAGACAGCATTTTGATGGTGGTACATTGCTGTATACTGGTGCCAGCTGAAGTTTGTGGAGAAAGTAAAACCAGCGGCATATTGCAGTAATGCCATCACAAGCCTGTCCTGTTCCAGCTGATGTTACTGCTTGTTTCCCTTCCCCCACCTTCCAGCTTTTGGGATCTCAGGCCCTTAGCACCAAAACATGTTCACAGGCCACAGCTCACCCCAGTGGATTCCTTTCTGCTCAGTCACTGCCCTATCTGTATAGCTACAAACAGCCATCAGAAGTTGCTTTTGTTTTCCCCCTCCCATTGACCCTTTTGTTTCATGATAAAATCAAGGTATTTGTTTTTCTCACCAGACTACTACTGCTGAGACATTAACTTGAGACCTTGAAGCCAAAGCCTGTCCCCAAATTGTGCCGTGGATGATGGCTTTGAGATTGAGGGTTTTATTAGGGAAATGATTTCTCTGCAGCCTGTGGCCTTGGAGCCTGCAATTACCCTTTCACAATGAGAATACAAGGAGGGCGGTTCACATCAGCAGACTTGCTATCAACTGCGGCCCCACCAACCCTGCAGCTCACTGGGCTACCTGGTGACAACTGCTCAGTGGCTGACTAGCCCACCTTCCACATACTGCCTCTCTCTAGCACGGCTCTATTTTCTACAAAGTCTACAGGTCGTCATGAGAAGATGAATCTAGCTTTCTCTCAGCTCTCATCACCTGGCATGCAGCCGTGCATTTAGTAACACAACCAGACGATTCCTGTGGTAACACACCTGAAGGCCTGCCTTTGCTCCTTCACTACGTTTCATTCCCAACAAGCATTTTACACAATTAGTTCAACGTTTTAGTTATAAACAGGAAAATACTATATCCTGAAAGAAAAGTCAGTTTGTATTCTTAATTATGCAATTAAAGCATGACTTATCCTTGAAAAACTTGTTCAAAAGCAATTCCACCAGCAATCATGAAGCATGACAAAATGAGGAAATGCCAAGCATTTATATTTTTGAATCTTTCCTTATATTTAGTGTAAAACTTTAACCATAATGTTATTGTCTTGTCATAAAATATTTCTTTTTTAGCAAATATTTTTATTGAGATAACATTGCCAAATGTTATATATTAGACCACTACTTTCAGAAGATGAACAAAGGTTCCTGGGCAAGCTACTCTCGGAGGCCCTGCTGGAGCAAGGGGGTTGGACCAGACGACCCCCACAGCTTCCTTACAACCCCAACTATTCTGTGCAATCCTGTGAAAAAAGTAATCTTTAAAACCTGGTTATTTAGTAGCAAAGCAGTTCCTGCAAAAACGGTAAGTGTCCCACAGCTTGAAAGCAAACGAAAACAACCAGCCGGGGAGAGAGGGCCCGGGGAAGCCAGGAGCCCAGCCTGAGGGAGCCCCGCTGCACAAGCTCTGTCAGCTTTTCAGCTACCGCAATTGTTTGCTAAAAGCTTGCTGAAATAGGTGACCGGGAAGGGAGGGGAGGAGGTCTGCATGAATAACAATTCCAAAAGTCCCCACTATTCACGACAGCCTTTCTAACCCTGCAGTACTAGACCTACGCTGCTTAGTCTGAGATGCTGTTTTAAAACTGCTCAGTGTAAGTCCTAGAGAAGAACAAACGATAACTGAAGTGTAATAACCTCTGTTACTTGTTAACCTTTTTATGCATTCTACTATTTTACCTCTCTATGATTTTTGAAGGTTCTTGGGCATTGAACTCTGTTCTAAAAACTCACATTTTTACTACCTGAACACTGCAGTGAAAAAATCTCTTTAAAACAACAGGTGTAATACAGTGTACTAGCTCTGGTATGCAAGCATGACAGAGTAAAGTTAAAAAAAAAAAATACTATTTCAGGAATAAAACCATCCTTCTCAAATTTGTAAAGAAACCGAAACAATCTCAATAAATGGATGACTTGGTTGGCTTAGATGTTTATTTTTTTTTTTTTAAAAAAAAAGATACCTATGCCTCATCATGCCTGTTTCATTAACTTAGAAATACACCATCTATGAAGACACTCTTAATTGCCCAGCATCCCTGAACTACTTTTTTTTTTCTTCTTTTGCTCATTTACTTACTACACAGCCTTAAGACCTTTCTTTGGATATTAAACAACTCCAGTGTGATGTACTAACACACTCAAGCACTAAGACGTAACATTACATTTCCACATGTAAAACAATATTTGTTCACTTTTCAATAAATTAGTCAACAGCTACAGTTTTGTTGGGGCTATCTGTCCTCATTTCATAAACTGTTAATAAAAAGGTAACAGGTTGAGCAGGTTACAGAAATTGGTACGGACCTTGTTTCATTACCCCTGTTTTTAACCAAAAATAACAAGCTAAATGTTTTTATGCCAACAGCTGCATCAGGTTGGGTAAACGTATGTAACAGTTCTGCAAATGAAGACTGGTGTATAAAATAAGCACACCTGCTAAGTCATCCCCCAGAATCACATCTGGATTTAAAATCATGTTGAAAAGCCATCCTTGGGGCTCTTTTGGTTTCTTCTTTTCTTTTTAGGTAGAATAAAAATATGTATGTATATGAATTTTTATTTACACATCAAATGGAACAAACTATTTGAGACTTATGTAGTCACCTGTCTGTGGTAGTTCAAGCTAAATAAAAACACCATTTTTTGTAATAGTCATGATAAAGCAGCAAAAGTTGCAATGCAATAGATGATAACTGTAGCTAACGCTGGTGTTTGAACAGTACATACCAAAAAGCATCCTTGTGCTGATACCTCAAGACTTTATTAGTGTAACGCATTGCCAAGATGCCCAAAATAAAACATGCCAAATTAAATCTACTGCTGATTTATTAATGTGGGCACAGGAATGTTCAGTGGCTCCAAACCAACCAATTTTGAGATACTTGCTCTGATCTTCCAGCCTGGCATAATCAGGGCCTGCCCTCCTGTGTACACAGCAGATCCTGCTGGCATCACCAGGCTGCATGAGATAACCGCTGCTGTGCGGGTGCCCCACGAAAAGGAACAGGCTTGCCAAAGGCCTGGCTGCAGTTAAATTTATCTGGGATTTTTCCCATTAGACGACTGCAAGAATACCTACTGTCATGTTGCATAATCTGTCCTTAGACTGTACTTGGCTGCAGAGCTCAGGTCACTGTACCGGGGGGGGAGCCCAAAAGCAAGCAAAGTCCCCAGCAGCACTGACAGCTGGGAGGCAGGATACGCCGGGAAATCCCTGATTCCTCACTGAGACAGGAGCAGTTCCCCCCCAACACTGCCATGCCCCGAGGGAGCAGTCAGTCAGCTCCTCTCTCTGGGGGCAGTGGCTGGAGGTGCTTGCTTAGGGTGAGCAGAAGGGGCTCCACAGCTGGGGAGGCTCTAATGTAAAAATTGCTTTCTATATTTGCTTTAATTTCACAGGGTGCTGAGTAAACACAGTAAAGGTTCCAGGACTACAGCCGCTTCCTGTTTACCCCCACACTACTGACTCAGTGCGACAGGGAGCAGCGTTCACCCCACCTACCGGGGAGCTGACACCAGGCTTGTAAGATGCATGTGGCTTAGCCCACAAATTCCTTTTTTATTAGCTTTCGAGTTTTGCTATCCATTTGACTTCAGAGATTTGACTTCAGAGATTGTAGTAGGCTATTTGATACACTGGTTAAGCCTTTATTGCAACCCTCCAGAAGAATCCAACACTAATTTTTATTTCAGTTCTTCCAAATACAAATGCTTCCTTGTTTAATTATTACATAAATACAAGCAAGGATTCCTTTGAGCATTCCACTTCAGAAATTAGTTACATATATCTTTTCAAAGAGCCAAGTCCTACACGTTCACATCAGCTTTTAACCAAAGAAGCAGGAAGAAGCAAAATCCTGGGAAAAGCAGCGTACATCAGACCTGACAAAGTTCATGCACCATGCAGGAGTCTTTCTCAGCCACTTCACTTTCTCAGCTGTACCTCCATACCTGGCCTGATCTGCAAAGAGCTTACTATTTGCTTCCTGCCTGTGCTGCAGCTTAGGAGCACATGCTTTCTAGAGTTCACAGGAATGCCAGCAGAAAGCACATTCCCCTGCCAGCCCGAAGATACACCAAGCTTACTAAGATCCAATACAGAAAACTTTGCAGATCACTCCAGGTTTTCAGACATGCGTAAGAACCTTACCTAACCATCCAGGAGGCAAAAGGATCTTCCTCCTGCAAAGTACATGGTGACAGCAGGAAAAGTCTAAGCTTCTCAAGGTAAACACACAGAAGTGGGAACTTAGTGAATGAATAATGAAAATACTTACCCGTTGCAACAATTTCCTGCACATCCTTTGTCAGGGACTGGTTTTCACTTGAACCAATAACTACGCTATGCCAAAGCAAGCTGGACCCACTGAGTGTCTATAAATTAGAGATGCTCTCATAACCAGATCATCTTCACATACCCATTGTTCATATGGAAAGTTAACATTTGCCATTACACTTATTTTCTAAAATATTTTTGTTTATTCAGTCAACTCTGTGGTAAGAGCAGCTTCAGGAAGAAAGTACATAGAAAACAGCAAGTAGTATTTTGGTTTTATAGATACTTAGCTTCTTTTAATACCTTGTTTTTATTTCACTGGCTTTTATTAGTTTTCCTAGTCAACATGAAAAGCATGCTATTCTTTGAACACTTTTCCAAATAATGCAGCCTACTTAAGACTTCATGAGGCTGTCATATCTTCTTCCTGTCAGATCCCATGCTTTGAATTATTTACTGTAGCTTTCATTAAGCTTTTATATCTGCTCTACAGACTTTCACATTTGCATAATAATTCATAAAAAATAAAGCTAAAAATGAATATACATGATCTCCACTGGCTAAGTACCTCGTATCATTCTGCCAGGAAAGCTGATGTCCCAAAAAGATGGAAGCATAGAAATGCATTCAAATACGAATAATTCATTCTACTCCAGTGGAACACCAGCGTTAGTAGTTGAATTAAAGGAAGTATCTGGCCCCAAAATTTTTAATACAACCTTTTACAGCTAGGTGATTGGGTCTTCATGGTTATTATGTAGGTTGCAACAATGCATATTAATGATCCGGAAATTGCAGTGTCTTTACGAACTGTGTGCAGAAGTTCAAATGACAGTTCCTATTAGTCTACCAAAGAGAGCTTTTCACACAAACAGCTATTCTGCTCCCCAAGCTTTTTCTGCTTTTTCTTTTTTGGCTGGTTGGTCAGTTGTTTATTTGGGGAGGAGGGAACGTGGGTCTTTTTAAATGCTGGAATGTTTCATGGAGATATTTAGCATTCAAATTACTGAAGCAAGAAAACTAATGGAAAACTAGTTCAGACATCCATAGTTACCTCCATAGCTATAGGCTTTTACCAGATGTGTTGACAACTGATTTCATTTGTAAAGCAGCTTTCTTCATATATCTGCTAGAGGAAACTGACACTATCAGGATACGTATTAGATTCAGTCTTGCAGATGTTGTATTGGCATAATTATGTTTTAAGCAGAGATGCCAGCCAAACAAGCTCTGAATGTATTCCAGTTTTTTTTTTTTTTAATGACTTCTAAAAGCTTGTTGTTTCACAAAGTCAGTAGCTTTATCACTGATTTTGCAGAAATATGTAAAACACCAAAATTAAACATCTGTTATGACTTGTAATTCACTATCAGCATCATAAATATCAGTTTTGAAGCAATTCTGTTAAAGGGAAATTGAATGAAAAGCTACTTAGCAGCTTTGAAGAAAGAAATGTTGCATACCAATACAGGTAAGTTGCTCAGATTTTATTTAAAAATATCTCTGAAGTGGAGCAGCGTGAAAGTGCATTTTCCTGTCCCCTTTATTGTTGCTATATCCATGTCAAACTGAACTCCGAATTAAAACCCACATAAACTAAACAAACCAAGAATAAGGGAAAAGTCATTGGAAATGTAAACTAAGACCAGCTGAGTTTCACACATTACTCAGCATCAAAACTCTAGTTGTAATATTGACTTTCCATCTAAGCTCAGCATTGATTCACAAGAGACAGCTGTTGGATGAGTACTCATCCCACCCCACCCCACCCCGACTTTCACACAGCCTAGACGTGAGATAAATGCTCAGGTTACCAATATCCTTTTTATTTGATTTTCACTTTTTAGCTGACTTAATTCATTACACTCTGTTGAAGCCTTTTAAAGAAAGCTTTACATTTTTCTACATTAAGTATTTAAGTCAAGATTTGTGGCCTTTTAAAAATAAAGTTCTTGCTTAAAGAACAAGTTGTACTGAGGTAGTTTTTGCTCTAAGCTTATGTGTCAGCTTGCTGAACAATGCATTCCTCCTGACCCCACCAGGACCAAAGGACTGGTTTAGGTCTTTCAGCTGATACATAAATGCTGCCTTTGACTCTACCTTGCTGAAAACAGATACCTTTTAAAGTGGTGTGCTAAGAATTTGACCCAAATGCAACACCAGTAGCTGTAGTAATGAGTGCATTCCGCCACATATACCTCAGCTGGGCATGTGCATCACCATCATGCAAGTAAGGCATGCAGATGGACAGGGAGAGCTATTTGGTTACGAGGTGTACATTAAACATAAGTGATTTCCACTTACCCTGCACAGGCCTACAATGAACTCTGACAAACCTTTCCATTGTATTTCTCCTTTCCACACAAGTTACTACATAGTCCTCACACCTGAGATAGAAACACCGAGGCACAAATTGAACCCAGAACCAAAGGAGAAAGAATATTAAGTGTTGGAGAGCATCCCCGAAGCAATACCTAAAAGAAACTTCTTAAGAAATACAGACACTTTTCTACAGGCTCCCCTGATGCTGACTTTAAGGGTTCAGCATGCTCTATTAGTCTGCGCATACCAAACCTGCAGGTCCCTTTTCAGGGCTTTCACTTCAGTGCCTGGAATGCACGAAGAGCTTTACTCCACCTCTAATTCTGCCACTGCTCAGTTGCCTGGTTTTGACCCTATTTCTCTGTGAGTGCCTGAGCTGACCTCTGGTTTTCGAAGCAGATGTCCATAGCACATCTGGTTCTTGAGAAGGCTTCAGGTGAACAGGCAGCTCCAAGCCCCGGTTAAGGAACAGACTACTCTTTCTGCTACTTCAGAAAGTTAAGACAGAGCAACAGAGATGCTGCAGTTGACTGCAGACCACAACTACTGCCTGTTCTCTACTACTGCGTATTCGGCGTTTTCCCTAAGTTCCACAATAATATTATTAAGTAAGATTCTTATGACAATGCAGAATTTAATTCAGTGCCATGAACTTTTGGAGCACTGACCTATGATGGCTGAAAACACGAGAAGATGCCAAGGCACTGATGGAGTACATGCTTCTACGTTCATAAGGCTATGTCCATAAAAATCTGTTTTCTTCCTTTGAAAAAAATCTGGTTATGAGATTGCTAACAAGGGGTTCCCTGCAACTTCAGGCGTGATTTCTTCCTCTGTCTAATCGCAAACATTTCCTTGTGACCACTGTCAAACACTGGATTTGGTAACTATTTTACAAAAAAAAAAGCAAGCTATTCCTTGATACTATGCTAACCACCACTTTAGCAGAGTCTGAAGTCAGTGCTCAGAAAGTTTCCTACGGACAGAGACAGACACCCCTCTTTAGTCTCTATAAACAAACCTAACAAAACGCTCCAGCACAGCTCATTTTGGATTGAGGCTGCTTCTACTTGGTGATAGCATCCACACAACCCCGAAAATAAAGAAAAGGACCCTTAAAGTGTCAGAACACTTCTCCATGGAATAAAAACAATCCAGAAAGGAGGGAAGATTTGGAGGGCCCTCATAACACAGTGCTAGGGCTAGGTATAGTGCCAGTCCTCACATAAACACATTTTGCCAAGACATTTTGAATTTAAATGTTATTAACCAGAGGTGAATAAAGGAAGGTGGTAAATTTTGTTTTGTTTTTTAAAACAGTTGCTTGAGGTTCTTTTTGGTGCCATAAACTGTGTGTAAACAAACTTTAACATAAATTATGCAACAGCTAAAGTACTGAAGCTCATTGAGGCTTTTGAAGAAACAATTCTTCTAATTATGAACACATAATTAAAAAAGAACAAAGGACCATGAAACAACCAGGTATTTGTAATAACTTGACAACCTATTTTGCTACTTAGTCTTTTTTTTTTTTTTTTTTTTTTTTTTTTAGCTTAAATGAAACTATCCTCACCTTGCTTACAAGAAAAGCATTCAGGCGAATTATGAATGTTTGTCCTTGAAGGACTGGAAGTAAAGACAATACTGAAGTATCCTATCCATTTTTATAGGCAGTGCCCTCCCAAAAGGAGAGTAAAGGGAGGACCTCATCCACAAATCATAAGTTTTCATCCATGTGTGCACATTTCAGATTTCAGAGAACTAGCTAAAAACTGAAGTTACAGATTCCATTTAATCTATCACTCTGAAGTGAAGGTCATTTTGTTGATCATGGAATTGGATCTTCAGATATCCTCCATGGTAAACTTTTCACATGTATACACACACAAAATATTTGTTTTTTAAATAAGCAAGGCTATAAAGGCTGTAACTACAGCAACTGAACAAAACTGATTTATTTATTTATTACCATTGTAAGAACATAGCTTTTAGTATTTCAGACTCACTACATTGTTAATACATTCACAATTAAGGAAAACCTATGCTTTTCTTTATTGCTAAGATTTTTCAGTATAAAAAGAGACACGCTAGCACAAAGTGTTCTTCAGTATAATTTCTAGATTGTTGTACTGTAAATGATAAAATGAATCTTCTGTACTTCATATTGCATTTAAACGCAGTAACGCGTATCTAAAACCTGCGTGCTCTGGAACGCCTCAGTTAAGTTCTGAACTATGCAGATGAACAACTCACGTCGCAATTCCCTGGTACGTGTTTCATCCATGGTACTATTAAATCTCATTACCATTTCTGATGTCTGTTGATTTCACTTTAATTTAATAAAGAACTGCTGGGTTTTAACACCGCATTTCCTCATAGCACTGTAGCTGTACACTAGGAGTGAATTTGGGCAACAGCATGCAGCCCGCAGCCACTCTGCCATCTCCCACTGCTGTTAACGCTACGGGACACAGGCACACGGAGCGGGCCACACGCCCCCACTGAGGTCACCTGAGGGTAGCACGCTATCCTGTCGCAGGACTTAAAGCACATAACAGAAAAGGTAAAGGTACGAGTTATGGAATACATCAACTGTTCCAGCAAATAAGCTGGGATTTGAAGCTCTAAGTGTGATCATTTGGTGATGTCGGTTGGGGGATTCACATGCTCACTCTCCAAGCCCCTGCTGATGCCATTACATTTGGTCTATTTGAAGTATAACACTCGAGGAAAAGCTTGTTTTCTGCAAGGTTCCTTTACATGCACAGTTCTGTGACCTCTGTGAAGCAATAGAGGAAAAATACACTGCACATCAGGCACATGATCTTTAACCAACACAGCCCTCCTCTGCCTGTGCATTTTTCCTTCAACAACAAAATGTCATGTTTGTTCATATTAAGCATGAAGTATGCCGTGCAGCTAAGCATGCCTCATCCAATTAATGAAAGCACTACTTAAAATCTGTAGATTAAAGAAGTAAACCATTAGACACACAGATGTGCTTCTGCATACTCCTTGCGCAACGTCCGACTGCCAGAATCATTTTATTTCCACCAATTCACAGTACAAAAGTACAGGAGGCAGCCTGCAGCTATCTTGCTTTGCAGTTTGCTCCTGTCAAATCCTGTAAGGTTCAGCAAGGCTTGGTTTACCGAGCATTTGCATGGGAGAGCATCAGGTGAAGCCCAGGGTTCTACAGAGAGCAACACCGATAATTTAGTCATGGACAAGTCAGAAGTGGCCCACTGGTGGTACAGAAGGGCCATCAAACAGAAAAAAGATCTTTCAAATAAATTGTTAAAGAGGTTTAAATTATTTGCAGTGATCAAAAGTGCAATGGAACATTTTGCAAGAACAGATTTATTGGCTCTGGAGTCCAGCCCTGAAGTAGTTGTATTGCTTTTAGATACTGCAGTTCCGGCAGCTTCAAAAAGATATCGTGCATTTAAGTCGTACAGTAATTGCCTTTTTGTGCTAGCATTATGGAAGGCTTTCCCATATCATCTGTTAACACACAGTTGTGGTCTGTGGTGTACAGGTAATATCAAACATCAGCTACTCCATAGATTCCTATATTAGAGATCTTATCAGTGGTGTGTTGTCAATTTAGTGCTAGCACAGGACAAAGTAAGTGTTTTCACTTTCATCTACTGTAAAGACATTTCAGAACGAAGGCAGTGGTAACAATAGGACCTATTCATATAACCAGCTCTGTGAATGGGTATAATTGTACATCCATTTTCATCTCCGCCACTTTATTGCAAAGTACAAAATACAACTTTGCCTTTATACCACGTGTTTTATTGTAAGTGTTCCTTTAGCACGCACTATATAGAAACCTTTTAAAAAGGAAACAGAAAAAAGCTCCAGTGTTTACACACAACATTTAAGAACTATTGTCTGAGTAAGGTTAAACCTGTTTGGAACTACTAGTAAAGGTGTAACTTACACATCGCGTTATATACAATTACAGATAACATTCAAGACAAATCCAAAAATCACACAAAGCTTGTAATAAAGTGGGACTTGTCCTGTGGGTTTTGCAGCAGAACGCAGGAAGATGTGCATAAAGGCTTGCTAAAAGTAGAAGATGTGAAAGGGAAAGTTGTGGAAGACAAATCAGAGAAGTCACGGAATTAGCATTATGACCACACATTCAGGCTGAGTATTTTGAAGTCATACTCAGTAGGAGTGAGGACAAGCACAAGTTTCCTACGTGAGGTTAGAACTACAGACGTTAGACTTAACCAGTTCCATCAGCAATACTGAAGGCTCATACACCGATGAGAAAAGTATTAAGGTGGCACCGAAGGAGAACTTCACAATGGGGCTGGACACAGTTTACCTGGATCAAGCTAGGCTCCCACCATCTCTCTAGCCCAGACCATTCTGCCATTCCCTCTTACATTTAATCCCATTATTCACTTTCTCGTTTGAGAAGGGAGGGTCTGTCACTCAGACTACTGCCGACCAAGTCATACCTCCCGTGACAGAAGGCACAGGGTGGTTTGGATACACCGTCCGTCAGAACCAGCACAGGACTCCAGCCCTCTCACACGCTGCAGATTACTGAAGCTCCTAAAAGCTCCCCCACACAGAGGCTGTGGCAGCCATTAGGAATATGCCCCCTAGCTATTTTCCCTAGTAATTATTAGAACAGCACCAGAACAAAACAACATCCAGAGAAGCAGCGATGACAGCTCGGCACAGCTCTGGTACTTCACAGTAAGGTTCTTGCACATCATCACACTAGGCTGGAAGACAGAACAGGAATTAAGTGATGTATTTTATTACACCTGCGATAGAAAATATAAAGTATTCTCCCCCACCTACCAGTTCTGATATTCTGTTAAGACTTGTCTTAACTGACCTAAAGAAGACTTTTACTCAGTTTCAGGTCTTGAGTATATTCCCAAGTTGTCAAAAATACCAATTTAAAATTAACGACTAAGCTTCTAATCAAGGTATCATGCCAAGAAAGTAAATGGGTTCATTTAAGTGAGCTAGATTTCCAGCCCTGCACCCCCAACAAATTTCTATTGGCCTAAACTAAATGCAAAACAAGCCCTAAAAGGACACATTTAGCAACAGAACTTAAAAAAAAAACACATTCTTCATTGTTCACCATATCCTGTTACCAGCTTGAACATAATTTTAGCTAATGAATCTATGCTTTTTTGTTTTGGTAATCAGATGATATTAGCTTCCCTTTGTTTTTTCTTTTCCTGTGTGTACACCTGCACTTTGAGAGCACAGCAACAGGACTCGTGGTTTACAGTTAGCCTGCTACTCTGCATCTGGATAGAGCACAATGACAAAACATTTTCAAAGACCTGGAGAGGGGAGAAATAAGTTGAGTTCTAACTTGAAAATCTAACTGTGGTCTTCATGTAAAATTATTCTGGGAGGATATCCAGTTTGGTTTCAGAAGACTGGCCATTTCAAATGCAAAATTCATAACCTTAGCTACCTGACAAGCGGGAGTTAACACCCCAATTCCTGACTCTGTGGCTACATTTTGAAGAACAGATGAGGAAGACGAGCTCTCTGAATTTGTAAGTGGATGCTAGAAGAGTAGAAAGTTACCATTAGTATTTTTATTTGAAGTCTTTTCCACCACACTAAATTACCAGCTATTTAACTGCTCCTGAGTATCAGGGATCCAGGACAAACTGTAACAGGCAGCTTGCAATCAAGCTGATATAAGCAGTTCTACTTGATTTGTCCCTTACAGGGCCAGGCCGGACTCTAGCCAGATAAAAAATCGATTTATAGACACCAGGAAGAGCAGCTATTGATAGGTGTTCTGCAGGGCTTGAGAAACCTCATGCTTCTTTGGGGAGCCATGCAGTTTTTGCCTGTTTGCCTATACGGGCAGAGACTGGCAACCCTTGTATTTGCTGGTAAAAAAAAAAACTCCTAGGAGAAGAAAAAGCCTGCCAAGGCACTGTCAAGGAGGAGGCTATGAAGTGGATAACAGAACTGAAGTTAGTGGGCAGAGAACTCCAGCTACTGAAAGCTCACAAACCCTCAAAACAAAAGAGGCAAGAATTCCGCATCAGAGCTGCCAACAGTTTCAGTTGCTTACTAAGAGCCTATTAGCTACCTAAGCAGTAAAGCATTCACACATGTTTTGATGAATAGGACTAGTGGTAATTAAATCCATGCAAAAAAATATCATAAGCTTCTTTCTTCAATAACAATTTGTGTGATCTAACTGGAAAAAACAGTAGTATCAGCCTGCAGTTGTTGCTGTTATTTAGCCTCCAGGCACAAGGGTTACTCAACCAGAGCAGTGAGTAAAGACTACACACTACTCCAGTGTTCAAGCTGCACAGACAGCGCACAGAAATCATCCTGTACAGTAGCAGCGTATGCCTGCTAACTGCTTGTTCAATTTTAAACGTCTAAGGACAGAAAAGACTGAAAGAGTCAAGCTACCTAATGACCTCATATACAAAAATGCCTCCGCCTGTATCATTAAGAAATTATCTGAACAAAAGAAGCCCAGGTTTCAGTAGGTGAACACTCTCGAGGTGTGTCAGACTAAATAGCTCTCTATGATTAATTTATTAATTGTGGTAACATGCTTCTCCATCACATGCAGGCTACCACCTCCAGATTCATCAGCACATCCTTAGTGACGGCAGAAGGTTTACGAGGTATCTGCCTATACACCCAAAAGTACAAGCTGTACTGTCAACACTGCCCAAATATACTTGCTTCAGCATTTGCTTTCTTTCACATAGTTAAGGCTGTTTTCAGAATAAACAGCGCTAAAATTCCTTTCCACAAAAGAAACTTTCAGAACTGGCAAAAAGTTAGGATAAGTTTATAGACTTATCCTATGTCACTGAGACAGGGCTCACTTTGAGAGCTTCATATTGCGCACAGCTTTTCTGGGTGGGTTTCAGACATTCCTTCCTTATCCAGAACCGGTCATTTTTAGTTCTCTCAAGAATGTATCCATAACGGTTTAATTTTGGTTAGTCTGACGCATGCAGCTGAATTTTAGTTAGTCTAAGTAACGATTGCAACACTTAACAAGAGCAGGTCAAGCTCAGGACTCCTAAACTGAAAATCAAAGTACGCTGTCACAGAATTAATTGGTATTTTCACAAATGAGTTACATGGGAGCAGGTAAAGCAGCGAGTATGTGTCTAGTGATTAAAATGTTCTTCTGAAATACACTGTATTTGCTTCATTCTACTTTATTTTTTAATTAGTACCTGATTAAGAAACCAGGTTTAGGATTTGAGTTCACCCCAGGTCTGTACTTGGAATACAGCCGATAACATGAACCCATCTGAGTACACATCAATGAAAAAAAAAAACAAGGAGTAAGTTAGGAGATGTAGCTGACATTTATGTTCTATTTATTCTTTCCTTTTCCACCATCAGCAGTTAAAAGCTGAACATTTATTTCACTGTATTTTACAACATCCACTAATTCCAATTCTGTTTAATATAATTTTAAATATATCCCTATTAATGCCTAATACTAAGACAAACTCCCTCGTAGAACAAGGGCTTATAACTATGTAAACACAAGCTTTTACTGTTGCAAAATATTTATCTTAATCCACTTCACCCTGGTAGTGATACCTGAGTGCTTAGCATCACCGTAACTCCCCGCAGAGAACTGCCCTGTATGTAACTCCAGGGAAAACAAGCCTGACCTGACCCTGTCAAGATCAACTGGTGGTTGTCACCGGAGGGCTGTTTTTTTCAGAAACACTGTATCAACCATTTCTCAATGGAAGAAGGATATTCATTTTGTCTAGGTTGATACCAAATATGGGAATAAGCACCCACTGCTCATTTCCTCTCAAGTGTTCCTAGAATGAACCAAGAAGAAAAACACAAAGTAAACTACAGGAAGAAACCGCTGTTGGTCACAAACTTTTTCTGCAAATTGAGATCGGGTCTCTGTGGACTGGGCGTGCTGGTATTTCAGGCATGAAGAGTCCTGGAACCAGAAATCCTATTTACCACTATAAAAGCTTTATGGTAGTACTCATGGGAATAGCTCCGAGATTTCTGGAAAAGTCAGCTGGGTAACTGACACTACAAAATTGTAAACTAAATATTCCTTTCAGTATCAAAACTGTCAGTTAACAGTAGTACTATCTACATGAAATAATCCATTCTGTACTGCTGTGCGCTGCTGAAGTTTAACCACTTGCAATAGGTTCAAGTACTTTGTTAACTACCGTTTTCCTGAGACCGATGCCAAGGTCTGAGGGCTGTGCCGAGCGCAGTCAGAGCGCACGTTCTTGTGTGTCTGACGGCAGCCTCAAGCTACAGCTGATGAACTTCTGTTATTTTATGTATATTTTTTTTTAAGCCATACCTATTGCAATTGTATCACATCTTAATTTCACTATCTGACAAGCATCATATATGCTGATTTAATTGCTATTTAAAGCAAATATCTAATTGGGCAAATTTTCTCCAGTACATTGAAACTAGTTCTTTGTCATACAGATGTAAGTGCTTACACAGTGCTGTAAGACAGGAGTGACAGTTATAGACAAATATTTACAAGCAGTTTAAGACACCAGACTAACATTTTAGTTCCTAGAAGCAGTTATCTGACTTCAAGAGACCCAACAAACACACTGAGTTTCACATATTGGATACTCAAGCACTGCCAGGTCTTTTTTCGCCTGGGTAGGTAGGCATGTTCCTAATTTGACTTGCTGTGCTGAAGACCCCTCCCTATCCTCTCATCTGAAAGCAATCACATCTCGACCTCTCTGGTTGCAACCCAATGCCGAGATGAAGACAAGTGCAACATGGCCCAAAAGCAAAAGCAGTGGCCTCTTACAACGAAGTCACCTTCCCTCCCCCCACATACAACTCTGCTTTAAGTGGAAGTCAAGTTTTCAATTGTTAAAGGCTAAATCCTGAATGAGACCTGTGTAGAAACATGCAATGTCGCACCAGAACCTCCATTTGACACAATTAACACTTGAGTTTGTTTCTCTTCTTCATAGCCATGTCAAGCCTAATTCAGGCTTAAAAAACAGTACACCCACACAACCCACAACAAATAGCACAGTCTGTGGAAGTTATTGCAAATACAACTTGAAGAGTCAAGACGATTTGCTGATACTCCGTTCCCACGAATAGGATCACCAACAGAACGGGACATGGGTCCTCACGGTGTCCTGAGGCTGTTTCTGCAGGGAATTTCGCTTCAATCACTGCAAGCAGAACATAGCACTGACCATCAAATACAAACCGTGAGGGGCCCACCGTGTTCTGCTGCTTAGCTGGAAAAAAAACAATGGCTTCTCCTTGCGCAAACAAACACTGCACTAATGCCACCCCTTACCACTGCAACTAGCACAGGCAGGCTCTAAACATCTGCAATTAGGAGCTCTCGGGCACCTCAGGAAAGGGGAAGAGAAGCCTCACAAGGCCAACAGCCATTGCAGAGCGACTGAAGGGCTAACAACATGGAGGCTGTTCAGGATAGACTTTGACCCAATATATGTATTTCTAGCACTTCTGCCACAAGCACCTCAGCAGGTTTAAGGAACTACTACATCGCAGCGGGCCCGTGCTTCCCCGTCCCCACCCAGGCCAGTCCGGTACGAGAAGTCACCTTACTGCAGCCTGTTTGAGTCATGCAGGTAGCACACAGAACAGCCAGGAGCCAGGCTGCCCTACCCTAACAAGTTATTTTGACTTTTCCACTGCAAAGACCAGAATGGTTTTACAGGAATCTTTGGTTTGCTGAATCTAGTAATTATTGACCAATATAGTAGTTCCCAGTGTGTATTTAAAGTTGAGGGGAAGCACTGAAAAAGGCTTTGGGAACTACCAACAAACAGCACCAGGTCCTAGAAACGTGACTGCATACGGCCTAGTTTTTAAGGAGAGGGTGCGGGCATGGAAATCTAGCTGAAGTAATTCTGTACTTAGTGAAACTACTTTTGCTTTCTAATTGGTGAAGTCAAATATCTGTTTTCATGAATTAAAGCAATTCAGGAACAAAAATTTACACAAGAACAGTTGCAGCAGGATATTATATGGCCTGTAGTATAAAAGCTATGTGTAACAAAATCATGCACGTCAGTTTCCACACTATCCAAAATTTTAATTCAAATTATGGCAGAAAATATCAGAAGTTTCTTGACAAGAATACTGTATCTAGTCTATAACTTACTTCCATAAAGAATGTAGTATCAAGAATCAAAGATTACAAAACAAAAATGATACAATAATCTAATACAACGATAGATTCCTGTGATTAATTACTTTCCTAGACAATCTAGTCCTATCACTAGCTCCTGCAAAAACATCAGATTTCCTGATCCATATTTAGAAGGCAATTTACAAGTGCCAAAAACAACATAGAAAAAGAGCCAATTAAACATGAATTTTTGCAATTATTAGATAGTGTAGAACTATTTCATAATTCAGACTGTGCAGACTGCTAGTACCTCTGCTAAAAAAGCAAGAATGCATTGCTTGGTAGCTTTATATCCTTTCTGGAACTAATCTCATCAAATTTGAAACCCCCCATTTAAGTACACCTGTACTGGAAAGGTGACTCCTCAAACACTGTTACTTGCATATTTGCCCTTTCTTTAGATATACATGGAATACAACTGGGGTGTGGTATAGGAAAACAGATTCTTTCACAACGGGCAAACAGACAAAATTCTTCTCATACTGAGAGAAAACACAAGTACTCTGACCATGCACTTGTCTTTGAGTACCACAAAATGGCCATTAAGATCAGGTTTAATAAAAGAGTACTCCTTCAATGCAGCTTAAGAACTCTGCTTTCTCTTAGCAAATGAAATATCTCAACGTATCACCGAAACATCTGCAATCAGTATTCCAAAAACTGAGCAATCAAAAGGCATTTAGTGTATGTTGGAGAACTACAACAGCTCAAAAACCAATTAACAGAATTACATAAATACACATAAACATTTACAATACCTAGGACAACATTTTATCCTTGGACTCTTCCTACCGACCCACCTCACACAGACTACTTTCATACCAAAAGAGCTATCAGTGCACAGGGATTGCAACCTGATGGACTGGGTAGCATTATTTGTTAGAAGAAATAAAAATAAACTTTGTATTAGCGTATTTCTCTAGAACTAGGAGTAACAAAGGGTTAAGGGTTAACTGCAAAAGCAATTTGGAAGCACTTCAGCATTGTATAGACTTGTATCCTTCAAGGCAGGAAGAAAAAAAAAAAAAAACAAAAAAAAAAAACAAGATGAGACAAATTCTTGACTACCACTTGGCAATGCAAGTGTATTACTGACAAAGAGCCCCGATTTCCATCCTCCGTATTTATGTTATTAGCAATATACAACTCAAAGCACAGGAGAAGATATAAATCAGTAGAAAAATAACAGCAAGAAATGGTAGACTGCCTAGAATGTAAAGCCTCACAAATGCTGTGGAATGTCAGATTGAAAACAGAAGACCGTCCTAGGTGCCGGATCAAACATCTGGCAGCATGTTATTTCCTAAGACATAAGCATGAAAGATTTAAAATCCTGGGCGTTAAGAACATTTGCCAGAGCGTAGACGCCATAGCTTATAAGTGATATCAGGCTGCACCGTTCAGACTTGAACATTTCTTCAACACTTAAATTAGACCAGGCTGACAGGGAACTGGTTGCAGACTCACGCTCAGCTGACGAAGGTGATTCAGTGAGTGGTTCTGAGCTGGCAAAGAAAAAAATCCTCACACTTCCTGCTCAGGAACAAGTGCAGCCAGTCACTACAGAACTGCTAGCTCTGTCTGAAGGGTGCCAAAAAACTTTATTTAGACTTCAGACTGCTGAACAAAGCATCAAAATAGCTTTTAGAATCACGTGTTTTTGTTAAAGTACTTATGTTTATCTCTGCTGAAGTCAGCTAAATAAATGTATAGCTCCCATCCCGCCCCAGGGGGTGTGCTGTCACCTTTTGCTCCCCGACAGACAGAAGCAGCTTTCAGCCGGGACCTTTCTGGCAGCTGAAGACTCAGCCAGCTGACGGGAAGGCAGAGCACGGACCGCTTTACAGCCCTTTCCGCAGCTCCACAAGCATGAAGCAGGCTGAAGATGTGCTAACTGCTGCACTTAGCTTTAACCTTCATTTCGTTGCTGAATGTTTGATGACATTAGCAGGCAATCCCTCAGACTAGCACAGCACCGACCCTGTCAGCTCGCCCCCGGCTTTGTCCCAGAGAAGATCCGGTTTCAAGTGAAAGCTTTCAGACAAGCGGACAGTTTGTGAACTCAACCCGCCCATGGTTTCAATGGCAATTAAATGCCTCTGTCTTTGGAAATGGATTCTCGCCCACCCCCTCGCGAAGCTATTTACGTTAATCCTGGGCCTAGGCCTAGCCGCTGGTGCGCACGGGGCAGTAACCCCCAGCTACGCACACAGCCGGCTGAGGTGCGTTTCGTTACACGGGCTAACAACACCCGTGAGGTTCGGCATGTAGAAATGCGTTACCCTAGGTAAGAAACCTCTTCCCACCTGTAGCAATAGCTTGGAGAAGCAGAGCGGAGGGATTCCCCGCCCTGCCAGAACATGACTGCACACCTGGCCTCCCCAAGGGTATTTGCGTCTTCAGAGAGGTCGGGGCAGGAGAAGGGGAGGAAGTCAGTAGGTGGAGGACAGGAGAGCTGGAAGGCTGAGTCAGGAGGTGAGCAACAGCCGCACTTCCTGGGCAGGTCAGCCACCGGCAGCCCAGAATGCCGCGGAAGGGAGCAGGACAGGCTGAGGAGCCCAGCGAGGCTCGGCTGGAGGCACGCTGCGCCGCATGGCCCAGCCCCAGGAGCTTGCACAAGGGTCCCAACGATTAGGTGAGGCCAAGGCCTAAACAACTCGTCTGTGTAGGAGACTTGGTTCAGATCTTAAGATAAGGAGAAAATTCTTGTTTACTCTCGTGTTTCTCAGATATTTACAAATACCTTTATGCCCAAATAGTAAAAACAATTGAAGCCAAACAACATACAACAGCTCACAGAGCCTTCTGGTTGCAGAAGTGACTGAACAGCCCACCCATCTATAAGACTTCTCCACTCCCAAGCAGTAAAAGACACTTCCACACGGGTAATAGCAACGCTGGTTATTTGCTTGCGACGCATCGGTCTGCCGAGGAGCTGTTCTGACAACAGGGTGGTGGAGAAGGGACTGATGTCCTGCAGATAAAAAAAAGTCCAAGAGAAACTTTACATTATTTTCCTCACAGGGCTTTTAGCCTTCCATGCCGATGTAAACCCCTGTTGCAGATATTCAAGATAAGACTTTGATTAGATAGTACAAAGCGGCTTCATTCAGAAAGCTAACAATAGCACAAGCCGAGCTTTCTTGCCAAAGCCCGTGCCCATGATTTCTGTTTGCAGAGGGACTGGCCTATTTTTCAAATACTTAGTTTTGTAAAACAAACATACTTACTCTTCACAGTTCTGAGAATTGCTGCTTTGATTTTCTCCCTCTGGTTCTGAACTCCCAGAACAACCGTTTTAATTAGGTACCAAATCCTCTTTTGCAGAGCTCTTAATACTTCCCAGTAGCAACACACCATCTAGATCTACAGTCCAGTTTCAAAAAAAAGGAGACTGATTTGTCACTTATAAGCCATGTGTTGTGGCAGCAACCAGAACCAAGGGGTAAGCAAAAAATCTGACAACTAATAAGCTGACACAGTAAGAAGCCAGGTCACAGGCTAGTCACACCAGCAGAACTACAGCAATTTATGTCAGAACCCCTCAAATTAACCACAGTAACATCACGCCTAAGGTTACCCAAGGTCCTTGGCAAAGCAACTACAAGAACCAGCAACTTTGCAAGCAAGATTACCTTTTACCTTTCTATTCCCTTCCTCATCAGATGCAACAACTGAAACTAATTAGGTTTTACTGCTATGAAGGATTCTTTTGTAGCTCCAAAGATGTTTATTTACATGTTCATTATATATACACTAGTAATACATGCATTCTGTACTGAATGCCAAACCTAAACATGCAGGCATTTCTGTTTCCTTGTACTGACATTGGGAAGCTGTAACTTGGATAAGGCGGTGCATGATCTTTTAGATCAATGTCATTGATCTAAATTGTCATTTTTACACCATTTTAGGTTGGATATTAGGAAGAACTTTAGATGTAGAGCTTAGGGATATGGTTTAGGGGATGATTTGTTAGTGTTAGGTCAGAGGCTGGACTCGGTGATCTTGGAGGTCTCTTCCAACCTAGACTTTCTGTGATTCTGTGATCTTTTAACTCCCAGAAGCTGGGAAGAAATCAAATTGGTATTGCTGAAAGAAAATTAAATATTTAAAGTCATTACAAGAGTAGCTGAGAAAGTTCTCTGAAGAGATGTGCAAGTACTTAATGTTTCAAGACAACACACTTCAAGATGAGGTTATTGCTAAGATTTTACTGAGAACTTTTTGGGAGCAGATGAGTTCAGCTTGACAACCTTTCACCGGCCAGCTGTTACAACAGCTCTAAAAAGATTGTTTCAGCTTTCCCCTCACTCATATGCAGTGATGCTTAAAGACCAGGCAGTAAGACAAGGGCAAGTTACCTCTTCAAGTTAAAAGAAGCCTCTGTGAAGAGTTTAGTTACAAAGTACTAACGGCATTCTCACCCCATTTCCTTGACTATAAGGTAGTTATGCATGGACAGGAGAAAAGGTAATTCTGGAAAGTAAAAGACTTCTGAGGAAAATGTTTGGGATGTACGTACATATATAGTTACATGTTCAGGTTTTAATCAGCTGCAAAAGCCACATTTGGGCAATGTTCCACCTACATTAATGTTGTCTGAAAAGTGCTCTAACATCCACAATATATCCATAAACTGTTCCAAAGGTTGAGACTAGAAAGAGGCAGAGAAAAGCATGCACACGGTATAAACCCAAACAAAACACATCCAGTATGAATCACTGGTTTTGCTATTGAACATGCTACTGTGTTACTGTATTTTATGTATCTTCCAGACAGGAACGCCATATAGCTGGAAGATTTTTCCATGAATGCACCTCTAGTCATAATGCAAAGCACATGCTGTTACTGTCTCTACTATTCCACATTTGGCAGAGAGCAAGGTTGGAGCTTATGCTACTGTCTGCAGCACCAGACAGAAAAGCACCCTTCAACATAGAAGCATCGGTGTCTTGCCTGTGAATTTCTTAAAGGAAGGAGGCTTAAGACAGTATAAGGTCCCAGTTAACATCACACAAGCTCTTTTAGGACCAAATCCTCAAGCCTAGCAAGTCCACACAGTGTGAGTCGTTTACATTTCTGCAGACTTTCATGAGCACTTCATGTAACAAAGACATCCCCAGCATCTTGCTGGATTGAGCTATAAATATTCAACCTCTACTTGTATCAAGTGTGTTGAACTTCTGTACAGAAGAACCAATTAAAAAAAAAAAAAAATCATCCAGTTCTCCTTCCACTTTTGTCAAAGAGGTGGAAACAGGAAGCCACCAGATATGCCCGGAGAATGCACATTCTGACTGCAGCACAACAGCAAAATGCTTGTATTGAAATGCTGATTAAAGGCAACATGTGAACACACGTTTTTGCTTGACATGAGTGGAATTGAAAACCCTGGCTTGATTTTGTATCTTCTGCTCAAAGACACTCCAGATGCTGTTGAACCTGCTTTCTCTTGGAGCTCTCCCTTTTCATTCTCCTCAGTGACAAGGTGGTAACAGGTAACACATCGGTACCACACTTCACTAAAAGTAACGTATAACATCATACAAAAGCAAGCCAAGTTGATCGCTGATCGGTTGCTGTTGGGACGTTCTGTCTCCTACATAAGTGTGGCAGCAGTTTATGCCTTACCAACAGTATTACATTATCTCAGTGTCCAGTGTCCTGCCCTTGAGAAAGCCCGAGCCAGGTGACAGTCCTCATGGGAATGATCCAACACTGAAAGTTACAGAACTACTTAGAGCGCAAGGTTTAAGATGAGACATTAAAACACATTATGACAGGACTTTTTTTTAAAAAGTAGCACAATTCAGATTCTCTGTGCAACTCCAGATAAGATCCTCTGGTAGGCTCTCCAGTGCACTACAATTGCACTGTGAGGGTCAAGTGAAAGTGATTCCAAGTTCACAGCATAAAAGAAAAAGCTACAGAAAGTTCACCTGGTGTGAACATTTATGTGCCATTTCAAGAAAGTTTCAGCTGAGTTTTGTTGAGAGGCTTCCCAAATGTTAAGAATCCAGTCCATCACTGAACTGGGACTACTTCATGCTTAGCGCACTACAGAGATTTGCAGTTGTAGCTAACCTGTTAGAGGCTCTAGTTCCTTCACTCAGAGGGCGGTGAGGCACTGGCCCAGGCTGCTCAGAGAAGCTGTGGCTGCCCCATCCCTGGCAGTGCCCAGGGCCAGGCTGGATGGGGCTTTGGGCAGCCTGGGCTGCTGGGAGGTGTCCCTGCCCATGGCAAGGGGTTGGAACTGGATGATCTTTTAAGGTCCCTTCCAACCCAAACCATTCTATGATTCTGAATTAAAAATAAATCAATAAATAAATAAAAAGTGAGCAGAAGGAATGCATCTCAAGGTAAAAATCCCGACCATTACCAACGTTCCTTTACACTCAGCTTTCACACCGTTTTGCCCCATTCTCTCATTCCCACGTCATACTGCAATGTACGGCCACCAAGCAGCTCACCCATCCCACGACTGCAGAACTCCTCCTGACACCAGGCTGTTAACCGGATGTAGATATTGACCTGGCTTAAAAATAAACCAGCAAAAAGTGCATGCACAGAGCTGAGCCGCATACAGCTGCAGTCTTGCCAGCAGGCCCAAGGAGGGCAACGCGCCATGGCAGAGGCTGAGAGAAGGAACGTTAGCACTGGGGTCACCACCTCTGCGTGCTCTGCTCTGTCAAGCTGCCTGAAAATCAGTGTGTGAAACAACTGCAGCTGATGTCAGTGGTAACTTCTTCCCTTCCACACAAACTGGAGTTGTCAGGGCAAAAATAAGGGAAACAATATTTTTTATACAGCACAGAAAAGAGTGCAAAGTTACAGGACAGCAGTGCGATTCATGCTCGTAAGCAGCCATTAGAAATGCTGTCAGATGGTCCTCCTGCCAGCTCAGTTACAAAACGCCACCTGCTAATGGATTATCAAACAACTGTTTGGTTACAGGTCTTAGAAAAAGCAGTGCTTTCAGAAACATCAAACTTTTCTGGCTGACTGCAATGACTGCTGAGGGAGAACCATAAAAGCACCCTGCATAGCTCCTAGAAGAGAGTATCTTCTAATTAGAAGATATCTAAACTAATTCTCTTAGCCTGATAAAGTAACATTTGCTGAGTGTGTTACCAATTATTTGCATACATTTATGAGAGCTGTACTTTGATTAAAGCCCTTCATTAGAAAGGAACTGATGGCAGCCGCCGCAGTTCGGCTGCGGACAGGCCGACCCCAACGCACTGCTGCCACCAGGCAGCCCTCCCCGGTGGCCCGTGCCCCGAGCCGCCCCAGCAGACAACAACCGGCAGCCCAGAGAACGACACCCGGTTCCTACCAGGAAGCCCGCGAGTGCCGCAGGTATCCAGGCGGCAACGCACGCCGAGGAGCAAAGGTCGCTCGCTGAAGGCCGCTGTGAATCACCGGAGACGCCCGGCCGGCAGGGCGCACACGGGCCGTCCCGCCCCGCTCGCCCCGAAGGAGCGCCGCGAGGGATGGGGGCAGCGTTGCCCTGCGGCGCGGCAGAAGCCCCGGCGGCGCTTTACTTCACGAGAGCCGCCCCGGCAGCCGCCCCACCGCCAGCCCCGGACCGCGCCGGGCTCGGGGCAGGCGCAGGTGGCTCCGGGCGAGCCGCGGCCGGGCCGGCGGAGCCCAGCGCCCGGAGCCAGCCGGGCGGCAGCTCACGGCGCGTCCCGGG